>OX123208.2:27226604-27629714 GCA_944739405.2 Euclidia mi | reverse complement strand
GGTATGAGTTTTGAACTTTTGACAGTTCTTACTTCAAAACATGATTTGACTGACAGCTAAACAGAACAAATATTATTGAGTTGAATTGTTAAATTCATTGTTTTTTTGCTATTTACGAACTTTAATACAACTTTAGAGTGCTTATAACACTAGTAATGAATATTTAAAAAATATATAAATGAAATCTGGCATGAAAAATAATCAAATTTCATGGTAGTTTTTCAAAAATCATTTCTTCTAATGGTTTTTTTTATCTATGGCAATACAACAATGCTATTCTGCCACTGCTACCACCATTCAATTACGAGACCACTGATCGATCACTGAACTATCATAATGAATTACCGGACTACGAACTTTTGTCAAAATGACAATGGGATCGTGTTGGAATGACGAATGTGTTTAAAATAGCAGACTTGAGGCCCAGGAATCCATACCAGGACAACCTCTATATCCTTCTCAACACATGAATGCAAGCAGTTCCTAATTGCCATGATAATAGGGCTATGAATGTTATTCCTGAAAGGATTTTTAATGATAGCCTCCAGGGCACTTTTACAGTCTGAAAAAATTACAGCCTTAGAAATGACATCATGAGAAAGGATAAATAAACATGCTTCAAGAATGCCTATACACTCGCCAGTAAACACAGAAGATTCAGGGGGACATTGAAACTGGAGGATAATTTTTGACTTTTCATAGAATACTGAAATGCCTGTTTTACCATCTGGAGACAACTTTGAGGCATCCGTGAAAAATTTATGATATTCGGTCCAATGAGCTTCAACCAGGGTAGAAAATTGAGCATTGACTTGATGAGAATCTTTATTCAGGCCAGTGATGAAATAATTTGGATAGTAAATTAAGGCTATAAGGAGAATAATAGATAGGAATTTTGGAACACTGTTGAATATTAACAGCTTCTTTTTTTAGCCGGATCTTTCTATAGGAGTTTAAAAATAAAGGGGGGTCCTTGTGTCTCCAGTAATCAGAGTGGTCCAGAAGATTATTTAAGTGGGCAAGTTTGGGAAGAATATTGTGGTGTTTATAAAAAATCTTTTAAAAACAAATTTGTCTGCAAGTAATTGCCTGCGCAGGTAAAGGGGGGGATCACCACTCTCTACTTGAAGACCATTAATTGGTGTAGATCTCATGCAGCCTAAAACTATGCGTAGACTCTTCGACTGAATGGAGTCTAGTTTAGCCATTGCAACTTTACTGCAGGGTTCCAGCAAAAATGTACCATTATCTAATAGACTTCTGATATCCGCAATTGACGCTTTCTGTAAATATAAACATATGTCATCGGCGTATTGAAGTATTTGACAGTCGATGTTGAGAGACCTATGTAAATCTGACGTATAAATACTATATAGTAGGGGGCTCAATACCGAACCTTGTGGAAGACCGCGCCAAACAGTTCTCGGTCCAATATTATCTCCTGAACAGTGTAACTTGAATTTACGGTCTGAAAGGAGGTTGCAGATACAATTTAGCATTCTTGGCGGTATACTCAGCTGACGTAGCTTACTTCTGAGTACAGCAAGAAGGACATTATCGTAAGCTGCTGAGATATCCAAAAATACCGTAAGCACCGATTCATTCTTGCTAAATGCAATTCGAATATCTGTCATCAGGATGCTGATACTATCCATGGTACTAGAACCCCTACGAAAACCATATTGAGAATTAGCTAGGAGGCCTTGGTTTTCAACATACCACTCTAGTCTGTTTTTAATAAGATGCTCGAAAATTTTACAAAGCACGGGCGACAGCGCGACTGGCCGGAAATGGTCTGGGGAATTAGGAGATTTACCGGGTTTTAAAATGGGGATGATCAGCTGTGTCTTCCATATGTCCGGAATATAACTAAGAGTGAAGCAGGTATTAATGAAGTTTAAAAGGAATTCGCGGCTCTGAGGGCTAACCCTTTTATAAAATGAGTAAGGAAAACCATCGACTCCAGGGGCGGAATCACGAACATACTTGAGGACGGCATCCAACTCCTGTAAGGTAAAAGGAGCATCTAAAGGGTCATTAGAGGCAGTATCTGTAGACAGAGGGAGTTCATCCTGTAAAGGGACAAAGAAAGGAGCAAGTTTATTAAAGAAGAGAGAAGCCAAATCTGGAGAGATTGGAGAATATTTCACAGGGGAGCAGCCGCGACTAAACTTCTTAAAATTCTGGCACACAAAGGTAGAAGGGGTTGTTGGAGAAAGGGATGCACAAAACTTTTTCCAGCCCTCACGTATTTTCCTTTTAAAAAGGCGTCTGGATCGAGCAACCGGTTGTACTCAATCAAATTTTGGAATGTCATGTTGTTAACATAAGCTAGTTCAGCAGCATTTCGGGCTTTGATGATTTGAGTACAATCCCGGTCCCACCAGGGGGGAGAGGCTATCTTACCTGAAGCTGCATTCTTATGAGGAATGCTAGCCTCGGCTGCGGCAGAAATACACTCGGAAAATTGTAATAAACAGGGGTCAATGTTGGTATTAGAAACACTAGGAAGGGAGGGAATTTTGTCCTGCATGATTTGTTTATACAAATCCCAGTCAGCATCTGCCAATCTGTATTTCAAAATGGGATTATTGTCTCTCTGGGGTAGGGACCTTCTAACTAAAGTAATGCTAATAGGATAGTGGTCACTGCCATAACATAAATTTAGACGCTTCTAGTCCAGCTGGGCAGAAAGATTGGAGGAACATAGAGACAAATCAACACAACTCTTCACTTGACCAATTCTTGGTACACGTGTTGCTGACCCATCATTCAGGACAAATAATCCTCTGTCATCTATTAAGTCAACCAATTCATTGCCTGCACTGTCACTGTGAACAGAACCCCATAGACTGTGGTGGCAGTTGTGATGTTTGTACTTGAGTTGTAGAAATAAAAATGCGGTAGCCGTTAGCGAGCGTATATTGCGAACTGAACACGATTACAGAAATGATTCACCTTATATGCTAATTGATATTTGCTAATGTGGGTAACCCAAAATACATTACAATTCTCCCCCTTAAATCACACATTTATTAATTATATTATATTTCAACTACAAAAAAAACATATTTATTTGAATACCTAAATCACTATCAGAACTTAACGTGTACAATCATTATGCAACCTATTAGTACAATTTAACAACAAAACAAAACAGGCATAATAACTCAGTTAGAACAAGGTACAGTCAGCAAAAGTCGATGACCACATTCAGATTTTCAAAATCAATGAACATAATATCACCCATAAATCGCTCAACAAGAAGGGCGCCAGTATTGAATGAACATCATTAAAGTTCAAAACTAACTGAACACTACTTGTCAAAGGTTACTGAACACCATTTTGTCAAAAATTGCTGATCGTTATAATATCCGAAAAGATTTAGAATCATCCGTTTGAATTTATACCATCGACGTAATTATAGATTTTTTAGTTCGATTGAATTGTAACCTTATTCGTAAAGCAATAAGACTTATTTTAAAAAATCACGCAGATTCCGTTCAAATTCATACGGTCGACTTAGTTTATGATTTTTATAGTTACGATTGAATTAGAACCCAATCCGAGGGTCTAGTACGAAATTTACACGGTGATGATAGGCTAGTCGACGAGAACAATTGTCATCATCATTCTCTTAGCGTTATCCCAGTTTCAATCTGGGGTCCGCTTACTAGTCTAACCGGATTTGGCTGAATATTGGCTTTTCCACAGAGCGACTGCCTGTCTGACCTCCGCAACCCGAAGGGATAGCGATATTCCATGGTTTAGACCAGTGTCAGTTTATTTATAAGGTACTGACGCCCTGTAACGGCTGTCAAAGATCTTCATGACAACAGGGACCGACGGCTTAACGTGCTCTCCGAGGCGCGGGACAAGCGATAATTAACAATTCAATACGCACATAACTCCGAAAAGTCATTGGAGCGCGCCGTGGATTCGAACCCGAAACCCTCTGCATGGCAGTCTGTTGGTATCTCCACTCGGCTAATCGCTGTCTTTTGACGGAACAATTTTCATACATTTCCTTAATGCGCCCTCTATCGATCGCTACTATTCGATAAGGGCGCTTTTAGAAAATCTATGGAAATAGGGTTGTTTCCAACTAGTCAAATCAAGCACTTTTAATTAAATGTCAAAAACGACCTTTGTGAAGGGTTTTGCATGAAATAAGTATGATATAGTGACGTCATAGTGTTTTGCTGTCAAGTAGAATACTTATTATCAATAAATTGACGATAAAAAATGTTAAATTAAGTTTTAACATTAATTGATGTATGAAACTACTATTATTTTGACATGTTTCACTAGATAAAATTACTTGTATGATTTATTTCACATGCAGGAAACTTCCGTGACGATCGCGTGCAAAACTCGTGGTTTGTTTGAAAAACAAACTCTTGGTAGACCCCCTATATACCTACATACTTATAAGACTCATTTTCAAAATTCACACAAATTCTGTTTTAATTCAATTCTTTTTAAAACTGTTTACCCTTGAATGTAAAATAATATTTCTACTTAATTATCACTTTGTATCGAATGTAGACCATTGCGGTTGCAATTATTTATCATCTATAAAATATTGTATTAACTTAAAAGACTATAGTATTATATAAAATTATTTACTTCATAATACTTTAATAATAATTTATTTAATCACATTAGTTTATCAAATGTAACGACCTCCTTTATATAGTCCTCGGACGTCACTGGCCGTACTGGCCGAATGACTGGTGACGTGGTGTTATGCTTTTTTTACCATAACTTTGTTTAGCTACTTTTGAAAAGTCATGGTCACCTACTTATGCCCTTTTAAGATAATCATTCATTTCTGGCGCTTGTCATGTTGAGCAATTTAGGTGTATTATGGTGTACAGCGATATTGAAAATCTAAATGTGGTCATCAACTTTTGATGCTGACTGTACCTATTCAGGTTAAGACCTTAATTTTATCCACAATAAAAGAATACACAAAAAATTGGTTGCCTGTAAAGTCGGTATACGGGCGAAAGTTTTACGTGACAACGACTTTGAGTGGTAAAATAATTTTAATGTGAATATTCATTCGTATAGTAGGAAGAAGGATGAAAGACGCGTGCCTTTCACTTTTTATGTCTGTCTCTCTCGCTCTTAGGTGGGACGCGTGCCTCTCACTCGCTCTCATTGTGAGCGCATAACGTGAGCGGAGCGTAACGCAGTTTCTTGAAGTGTCACCCGGCAAACCAATTTATAAGACGTTGTCACGTCAAAATATACAATACAAGTTTACATGGCTAAATACATTTATATAATAACTTAAAATGTAACTTATAACTAAGGGAACTTATATTATGACTTAACTATTACAATAGTCTGGTGGTCTTTTTAAACGACATGCACGTATGGGACGGGATATGACTCCTGGAACGACATCTGAATATTTTTGACAATGTTTACCTTCATTGGAAGAACCTAAACTAGAAGCGGGTGTGGACGGAGGCACATCGACAGTTACGGTACGATCATCAACTAACTCCCTTACGCTCTGAGGGCTCTGCGTGACCTGCGCTTCCACTGCCAGGCCCGGCTGTGTTAGCGCCTCCTCAGATCCTTTCAGACGATCCACCTCGAGAGAACTCCGTTCTGATGTGCTAGTTGGACAAATTAATGAACTACGCGATCGCTGTCTTAACTGGTCAATATGTCTATGAGTTTCCTTTCCCAAATTATCTACCACCCTGTAATCGGTAGTACCCATCTTTTTAACTATTTGTCCTGGACACCACTTTTCAGGGCCCCTATACTGCCTCCTCCCCTGACTGCAACGAATGCCTGACCTCCGTTCCTTGTTTGATTTGTTTCTCCTGAGCATTCTTAATTTTGTTTTCCCTATTCGGCCGTAAACCATCTAATTTTGTTCGCAAATTCCTACCTAGCATAAGAGTCGCTGGACTTTCACCCGTAGAACAGTGTTCCGTATTACGATAATGTAAAAGAAAAGTATTTAAACATAAATTAATGTTTTCATTTTGTTTGACAGCTTTCTTAATAATTCTCTTAACCGTACGCACTGCATTTTCCGCGGCGCCGTTTGATGCTGGGTGGTACGGTGCGGAAAAAATATGTTCTACGCCGTTACTTGTCAAAAAGTTCGAAATTTCTTTACTCGTAAAGGACGACAATGGACCCCCCATTGTCCGAAACTATTTGCCTAGGCAGACCCCATCTAGAAAACACTTCCGTAAGTTTATCAATGGTAAAACTAGCCGACGTACTCGCCATGGGGAATACCTCTAACCATTTTGGCCTTGCATCGACCATCACTAAATATGTTTTCCCAAAGATAGGACCTAAAAAGTCTAGATGTACCCTTGCCCAAGGTCTAGACGGCCAGGGCCACGGCGAGACTGCGTGTCGCTGCGGCGCGTCCGCCTCCCCTGCGCACACCGTGCACTCTCGACACGTCGCCTCAACCGCCTCGTCTATGCCCGGCCACCACACATAACTCCTGGCCAATGCCTTTGTCTTAACAATGCCCATATGAGGCTCATGTAATTCGCTTAACACCCTAGCTCGACAGCTCTCTGAAATCACTACCCTGTGCCCCCACATGACACAACCTAACTCCTCATATAGTTCCCTACGGCGGTTAACATATGGCTGCAATTCCCTGATTTCATTATCTGTGGGCCACATATCACGAATATAGCTTAAAACTCTACTCAACATGGGGTCTCTCATCGTTTGTTGTTTAATTATATTATAATCTATAGTATTTTCACTGTATGATGATATGCATGAAGGTTCTCATTTTACGTATCACGCATACTACTTTCAACTTATATTTTGGCTTTACTAAATAAATTGGCAAAAGAAAACAACTATTAAAAAAATATATATATAAATTACAAAGTAAATTGATACTAGTATGTCTCTCTCTATTTTTATAATTATTATTAACTGTAAATAAATTATTTAAATATAATAAAATATAATCCTCAAAATGTCAGATGCATGAAACGAACCCTCTGTCAGTAGAGATTGACACCATTGAATCGGCATAAAATCGATGAATAGGAGCGGCCATATTGTGATCGAATACGTCAGTACGAGCGCCTTGTATGCGGTTTGTGATTCTGCCTGTTTGGCGTGTTAATTTTTTGTTGTGTTTTATTTGGTAGGTAAAATGCCAAAAATAACAAAAAAGATAGTTTTAAACTCTCAAAGCCGTGAGTTAGTGCTTCGTTTGAGGACCTCTTTGAACGAGAGCGTGCAAACGGGGGCCCGGTAATACCGATCAACAGTGTTGATTACAGAGTTGCGGCAGCTCTGCTCTGGACATCGGCAAGGCTTCAGTTTCTCGAATATCCAATGAAAAATTTGGAGTAACTAGTTTTGAAGACAAGAAGCTGTCCACTCCGAAGAAACGTGAGCGTAAAGCTTCAGTAAATGACATAGATAGTTCCGATGTGGTGGCAATACGAAATCCCTACATTGATAAAACTAATCAGTCGTAGAAATAACACAATCGACAATATGGTAAAGGTTTCGAAATACGTCGCCGTTTTTAGGGGTTGTGAGTGATTGGGTGGGGAACCTACTATAACCTATTTAGTTACTTATTACAGAACCCTAAGTACTCGAAAGCAATGAGGGCAATGACGCACAAATTTGACGTTACCTGTCAATATCATTAACACAAGATGGCGGTTGCGTTTCGTATCACATTTTTTCACATAAAACCTAAATATCGCTTTTATTGATTCCACTAGTTTAATAAAGTGAGGTTGACTGTGGTTAAGGGTCAAAAGAGAACCGAACACACCTATTTAGTTAATTTCACATAAAACCTAAAATTACGTTCCGTTTTGCATATTTGAATGAAGAATTGTTGGAAATTGTTTAAAAATATTTAGATGCAACTCCGGCAGCCAAAATTACTTTTAGACTAACTCCCTTAAGCACCCTACACCACCAATACCCTCAAGTTCGGGCGACTCGTTTCGAAACCCAATCCGACAATATTTACAGACTGGGATAAATATGTCCACCTCGACCGAATTTGAGATCAGCAAATAATTATCTCTGTTGGAGAAGATTCAGATATGAGGTTTTAGTTCGAGTGACAGTGACTAATAATAAAAAAATATATTTTAAAATTACTGCGTTTTATTTGTGAATATATTTGCCAAAACACTTTTAAAATTAATTTTATTTCGAAGATGTAAAATCGGTAACTACGTACGATTCCATGTCGTTTGCCAATTAATTCGATATTTATAAATAATCGATTAAATTTCCTTAGGTTACATCACTATAACTATCAGTCATGAACTATCATGCATATCATGATACAGCGAAAATACTATAATAACAATGCATTTTGTGCGAAATGTAAATATGTTTGCTCTGGCACATGCAATGACTCATCGCTGCTACTAGCAATAGGTAATCTCGACAACCCGTCCGCAACGTTTTGTTTCGTATTAACGTATTCTATATCATAAGTATACGCAGATAAAATTATCGCCCAACGCTGTAATCGACTTGCTGCCATTGTCGGAACGCCGTGTTTCGGTCCAAAAATGCTAACTAATGGTTTATGATCTGTTCGCAAAACAACGCGTCGCCCATAGACAAATTGATGCAACCTCTGTAAACAAAATATAATAGCTAATGCCTCGCGATCAATCTGAGAATAATGTTTCTCAGCGTTGTTCAATGTGCGCGACACATACACTACCGGCCGATCGCGGCCATCGGCGCCCGGCTGTGTGAGAACCCCACCAACGCCCCGCGAGCTAGCATCGCACGTCAACACTAACGATTTATTTATATCATAATGAGCTAATACTTCTGCGCTTGTCAATATTTTCTTAACTGTCGTAAACGCTTCTTCGCACTTAACACTCCACTTCCAACGTACATTTTTCTTTAAAAGTTCATAAAGAGGTGACAATATACTACTCAAATTTCTAACGAACTTAGCATAAAAATTAACTAACCCCAAGAACGAACGTAACTCCCTAATATCACTCGGCCGGGGCATTTTTAGTATTGCACTCACTTTATCAGCGTCTACCTTTATACCTTCTTTAGATATAACATACCCTAAGTATTTGAATTCATCTACCATGAAAAGACATTTGCTTCTTTTAAGCTTCATACCGTGATTTTGTAATCTCTGAAACACCGTTGCTAACGTTTCTAAAAGCTTATTTTTGGTTCCCGAAGTCCCTATGATGACGTCATCCAAAAATATTTCTACCCCCGGTATATCACTGAGAAGGCTTGACATAATGCGTTGGAAGATACCCGGACTCGAAGACAAACCAAACACGAGTCTATTATATTTAAACAAACCCCTATGTGTGTTTATTACAGTCAGTTCTTTAGATTCGTCTAATTCTATCTGATTATATGCCTGAGATAAATCGATTTTAGAAAATAGGGTAGCTCCACTTAAGCTCACTAACAGATCATCGATCTTGGGTAAAGGGTACTTATCGACCAGTAAGACAGGATTTAGAGTGACCTTGTAATCAGCACAGATACGGAGTCCGCCGTCAGCTTTACATACCGGTACCAAGGGTGTAGCCCAGTCTGAGCACTCCACAGGTTCAATTATGCCTGCGCGAAGCATACCATCCAGTTCCGCGTCGACTGGACCCTTCAAAGCGTAAGGCAGCGGCCGCGCCCGGCAAAAAACCGGGGTCGCTCCCTCCCGTAAACGGAGCGTTGCTTTGCCACCCGTGTACCGTCCCAACCCGCCGCTGAACAATTCCTTATACCTATTTAACAAAAAATTCACATTATAATTTTTGTTAACCATATGATTAATTGATAGGTGAAACGGAGGTATTTTAATATTCAATTCTGATAACCACTGCCGGCCAAACAAAGACGTTGTACCACCGTCAATTACAAACAGCTCTAAATATTTTATTTTATCTTTGTACTGAACTTTCGGTCTTATAACTCCTAATGGCTTTATATGGCTACCATCATAAAATATTAACACTAAATTAAACGGCTCAATTGATCTAGTACAAAAATATTTATCGTAAGTCGTTTTACTAATACACGACACTGCAGAACCGGTATCTATTTCCATTTTGATATCATTGTCATCAATAAGTAATGATAAGCTTACCGGGTTATAACCGTTCAAACATAGTTGGTGTAATTCCTCCTCCAGCTCGTCCGAACTGGATTCCGCCTGACCTGCCCCCGACTGTTCATTTGACGCGACTTCGCAGTGGTTCACGCCGCGTCTCTTCGTTTTCTGACTCAGCCCCGCCCGTGGACATACTCGTCGCAAATGACCCATTTGTTTGCATTTGCTACACACAAACTGTTTGTAACGGCATTCGTCCTTGGTATGCCCGCGCCAGCCGCACGCCGCACAGTCATCGGTGCCCTTGTCCGTGTACCGCGCCGCCCGGTCTCGTTTAGTGTGCTGCTTATGCCGCTTCGATTGCTGGCTCGTCTTGAAGGCGTGTACGGTCGCCGGAATTTCCCCGCTCGTCTTTTGTTCGACGAATGCCGCGTCGCGCTCTGCCGCCTCTAGCCCACAAGCCAATCTTACTGCTCCCGCATACGTTAAGTTATCTTCTGCAAACAGTCTTTGCCTGATGACGTCACTCTTCACCCCGCAAACAAACTGGTCCCGCAGATTTTCCTCCAAATTCTCTCCAAATTCACAGGTTTTCGATAACTTTTTCATCTCTGTCAGGTATTGTGTAATAGTTTCGTCGTCCTTCTGCCTTCTTTGCCGAAATCTATACCGTTCCGCCATGACAGCCGGCTTGGGTTGTAGGTGTTTTTTCAACATTGTAACGGCTTTTTCGTACGTAATTTCCGCCGGTCTGTTTGGACTACACAATGTACTCAGCAACTCGTACGTTTCATCACCTACGCCGGTGATCAGTATCGCCAACCACATGTCCTTTTCCACTTTATTCACCTTAAAGTACATCTCCAGGCGTTCCACGTACAAGGTCCAATTCCCGGATTTCAAATCGAAGTCCTTTATCTTGCCGATTTTTCCCACCGACATTTCTTCTTCAATGTTTTTGCGCTGTAGGTAAACGTAATAACTTCGTCGCCACTGTGATGTTTGTACTTGAGTTGTAGAAATAAAAATCCGGTAGCCGTTAGCGAGCGTATATTGCGAACTGAACACGATTACAGAAATGATTCACCTTATATGCTAATTGATATTTGCTAATGTGGGTAGCCCAAAATACATCACAGCAGTTAAAGTCACCTAGCAGAATGATAGGTTTAAAGAGAACACAGATGTTGTGGAGAAACTGAAAACTTGTAGTATTTGGGGAAGGAATATAAATGGAAATAAAATTGATACCGAGGATGTTAACTCCAACAGCATCAATCTCATTCCCATGACTAGGTAAGGAAAGTGGAGAGGAAGGGAATAAGTTGCTAACAAGGATAGCAGCCCCACCATAACCATCAGGACGGTCATGACGGAATGTGCTGTATCCTGAAAAATTAAAAGTTTGGGTTGGCCGAAGCCAAGTCTCAGCTAAGGCAATAATTGCAGGTTTATAATTATTAATAAGATGGGCAATCTCATGTCTTTTTGGTATGGCGCTCCTGACATTCCATTGTAGGCAATGTAGGGCCATAATTACGGAATTTAATGAGGTTTACAAATTCATTGGCAACGTTGTCCGGTAAACTATTTTTTAAAAGAAAAGAGGAAAGAGAAGAGTATAAATTATTAATTTCTATGGTAACAGGGTCATTAGAAGAAACAGCTAATTGGGAGGGGTTATTGAGAGCACAACCATTGGTGGAAGGATTAAACGAATAATTGTTAAGAATGGTTTCATGAGCTCTGCGGTCATAACCAGGCGAAAGTTGAGGACGGGGCTTGGGTTTGGAGAAAGTTGTTTTTCTGTAGGAAATAACATTAGAGGATTGGTGAAGAGATTTAAGGCTGGAAGGTAATTGAGTGAGATTATTGAAATTAGAAGACTGAGAAAGAGTAGGGGGGAGTGATGAGGAAACAGCAGCATATGACTTATAAGAGGGGGAAAACTTTTTGGAAGCTTCTTCATAAGACAAGCACTCCTCAGCCATACAAAGCTTAATATTCTTCTGTCTTATGAGTTCTGGACAATCCTTACTGGTAGCAAAATGTGGACCAGTGCAATACAGACAAACAATGTCCTCCACGGAGCAACCATCACCAAAGTGTTCCTCACCACAGCGGAAACACCGAGGTTTGGAACGACATTTGGATCTGGTATGGCCAAATCTACAACACCCGTAACTTTGAATGGTAGGGAGTTGGTATAAATCCACCGGAAGGGAGTTGTAACAACAGAAAACACGCTTGGGCAGGGATTGACCATCAAAAGTGATGACTACCGAGGGAGTCGGTTTCCATACTGCAGATCCTTCAGTTATAACCTTGTGGTTGAGTCGCCTGACCTTAAGAATTGGACAGGGGGATTTTAGGTTCTCAGCAATCTCCTCTTCAGACCACTCAATAGGGACCCCTTTTACCACACCCATTCTTCTTATGTTGTAGCTTGGAATTGAGGTAACATAACCTTTAGCAAGTATCTCAGAGTTATTTAGAAATGCATTTGCATCTTCTGGAGTTTTAAACTCTACAGAGATCTTGTTTCGGCCTACTTTTTTGACTCCATCGGGAAGTATATTTTTAATGTTCAGTTTCAGCAACAGCTGGCCAAACTTCACCGGGTGGATGGTGGTACCAGAGGAAGTATCATCAGACTTAAATAAGGCATGTACTACAATGGAGTCCCTGGTCGAATATCGAGACCGACTGTAGGAAGAAGGGGACGCTAGGGTCTGGTCATTGTTATTTGGTTTTTTAGGAGGGGGAGGGCCATCACTGTCAACAACGCGCTTACGGGCACGGTTTTCAATGTCCTCAAAGGACGATAACGGCACGGATAAGCCTGGGGAATACGGAAATAGGTCCTGGGAGGGAATTGTAGTAAGAATTTGTTGGGGTAGGTTGGAGTTATTTTGCGACGTGCCAGGATGCCCGATCCTGGACGACGGACGGATGGACGACACGAAACACGAAACTGACACAGAAAATAACACCAAAATTTAGTGATGCAGCCTAAGAAAACAAATTAAACGCTCCACATGTGCTTGCCATAAACTAGTGTTGCCCAAATTCAGTCTTGGTCTTGCAGTCTTGGTCTTGTTCTTGCGTTTTTGCAAGACCAAGATCAAGAACAAGACCGCGTATTTTTAGCAAGACCAAGACCAAGACTGATCATGCAAGACTTGAGCAAGAACAAGACTAAGCCTGCAAGACTCTTGCGTCACAGATCTAAAAGACCCAAAAGCAAATTTGAGGAGTTTTTCGAAATAATTCATGCATCCCAAACTGCCTTGTGTAAATTGTGCCAACATAAAAAGATTGAAATAAAAATGAAAAACAGAAACACTTCAGGCTTAAGGAAACATCTAATATCTTTCCACAAAAGTGGAGAAGGAGATATCACAAGCTTTTTAGTAACCGCTGGAAGAAGTGGACAGGTAAGAATATTTTTTTAACAACGGTCGAAGTTGTCGCTACGGGAATTTTAACTCCGCGTATGATACTAGATACTTTCAAAAACGCCATTAATTTACGTAAGTATTTTTGAGTTAGTGGTGTTTTCATCTAGGGGTGCGACATATTAAGTATGTAATTATCGTCTTAAATATTTTTTATAAACACCCATATTTTCATTTGTTTTCATAATCGGCCAGTAACAACTAAGTACTTTATTTTGGTAAATTACAGTACAGTGCAACCTTAATATAACAAATGTCAATTTAACGATTTTCTCGATTTAACAACAACAAACCTCCTCCTCCTAAACGCTCAAACCTAGTATGTTTTAAATAATAACAGAAGATTTATTGTTTTATTTCAGTCGGAAAACAGCAGTGACAACATCACGACAGCTACAGTTGATTGGGTGGTGAAAAAATATCTTCCCTTCTCATTTTTCGATGACGAAGCTACACAAGTATATTTTCGACGTATTTGCCCTAATATGGTGTTTCCTAAAAGGTCTACACTTAGAAGGAAAGTCAAAGAGAGATTTGAAGAGCTCCAATTGAATCTCAAGGAACAACTTCAACAATTATCATCTAAAATGTCGTTTACCATTGATGGGTGGACGTCAATTGCTGGTAGGAGTTACTACGGGGTTACTATGCATTATATAGACAACGAATGGAAGTATCGATCTGTAGTTCTTGATTTTATACCATCACGCGGTCGACATACTGGGGAAGATATTGCAACGATTTTCCATGAATGTTTATTGGAATATGACATAATTGATAAAATACAAGGTATCACGGTCGACAACGCAACTGCAAATACCAAATTTATGTATGAACTGGGCAAACAGCTGCCGCCACACTTTGATTCAGACAATCAACATTTCCGGTGCTTTGCTCACATTTTAAACCTTGGTGTACAAGATTTATTAAAGACCTTAGCATTACACTGTGAGTCTGACACTAACGCGCAAGATCAGCAGTATGAAGACTATGCAGACGAAACTGAGGATGAGGAAGATAAAGAATATGCACCAAATATTGCTGATTCGCGTACATCTGTAACAAAGTTACGCAGTATTTACAGTAAAATAAAAAGAAGTGAGATAGTGAAGAAGAAGTTTCAGTCTGCTTGTGAAGCAGCTGGCGTGCCATCAAATCTAAATGCCATTCTTGACTGTCCAACGAGATGGAATTCCACACATGATATGATTGGATTTGGTTTAAAAGTGAGAGCGGGCATTAACATATTGTGCAGTTCTGTCACCGAATTGAATGATTTTCAAATCACAGCTAGTGAATGGCAGGTACTCGAAAAATTACATAAATTCCTAATAAACTTTAAACTTTTAAGTACAAAACTTGGTGGAGACAAATATGTTACTTTACCGCTAGTCATTGTATCATTCAATCTCTTGCTAGATAAAATTGAATCCATGGTAAAACAGTTAGATGAGAAACCTAATCGATCTGAAGTGGATGAAAGGCTCATTCTAGCTTTCCAAGCAGCTCGAGACAAAATGCTTAAACATTATAAGAAGAGCAACTGGATTTATTGTACTTCTTTAATTTTAGACCCAAGGCATAAGGCTCAGACTTTTGACCTGACAATGTGGGGGAAGCAACTTAAAACAGAAAGTCTGCGCAAGTTCAATGAACTTTATGAAGAATATAAAAGTCTACACTCACTGAACAAATCTCTGGAATTACCAAAAAAAGAAAATAAAGTATGTGATGAAGATGAAGACGTAATAGACTTTGATAAACTCTATGAATGTCCCTCGACGTCATCTGGATCTTGTCTTCAAGGCTTAGTGATAGACGAGTTGGAGGAGTACCTGAGAAAACCAAGAACTGCCAGCTCGGAAGACATTTTAGATTGGTGGAGGACGCATGAGACAGAGTATCCGACTTTATCGAAGATGGCCCGTGATTTTCTCTCAATACCTGCAACTTCAGTACCTGCTGAGAGATTATTTTCTAAAGCATCATTAGTAATTAGAAAACATAGAAATAGGTTAAGTGATGAGTCAGCCAGATGGTTACTTTGTATTAATTCTTGGTCAAAAGAATTGATATAAAGTAACATAACCTAATGATAAAGCTGTTGTGTACTGTTATGTTTGATTTGTGTTGTATTTTATTTTTTATTGAAATAAATGATAAATCGTAAAACTCTTTTATTAAATTTCATATAAGTTGAGGGTTCAATCTCTTTCTAGACAGATATTGTTCTTTAAAATACAGTCAAGTTATTGTAATTAATTTGTTTTTTTTACATGTTTTAGCAAATGTAAGCTTATAAATCATAAATGTTTATTAAGAAACAGTTACTTCCATGGAAAACGACATATAGGTCAGTTGATTTTTCGAATTTCTTATCAAATCTTCAGTTATTTATTAATCTGCTTGATCTTTACTATGGCTGTGTTAATTCAAGCTCACAATGTTCCAATTCTAATACGTTTTTCTAAGATTTAAAAACTTTAATAAATAGTAATAGACTGATAGGTAATTGCAAGACTTGCAAGACTCTTGCTGCAAGACCAAGACCAAGACTGGGAGCGCAATACCAAGACCAAGACCAGGTGTATTGGCGCAAGACCAAGACCAAGACTGGCTAAGTCTCGTCTTGTTCTTGCATTTGGGCAACACTACCATAAACACTTACCGGAGAGTCCCCAAGTCAATATTTGAACGATAACATATATGATGACATTGATGACAGACATGACCGTTGCAGTCGCGCTACAATATAAAAAAATATTAATCCGACCGATCAATAGGCTGTTCTTACTTAAAATATAATATACCTATCTGATCTCTTCCTCCACCTTGACATTGGCAAAATCAGCGGTAACTACGATGGGGCCACAATAAAAAAAAAAAGTGTGGTTAGTGCAGCAAATAGCCCAATTCTAACAGAATCTAATAAATCATAATGGATTTATTATTTATCCGAAGACGAGTGAGACGCTGGCGCCAGCGACAGGCGTCAATTTTCATTAAACATATTATTTAATTAAACAACTTTGATACGGACACTGGTAAATAAAAAAGCAAATAAACTTAGCATTTAACCACTAACGGACACTGAAAATAATATAAAACAATTAAACTTAGTACTTATTTATCCTCTATCGTTTTACAATAAACGCGTTACGTGACCTCTTAGCTCACGGAATTTTGACAACTAAAATTACTAAAACCGTGTCCGAAATGTGCGCTTCCGTGCTTGTCAAACTTGAAGTTGGCATAGTGAATTTCCATATTAGTATATTATCTATGATAGTGAATACCGTTTAAGCCAACAACGTGCCGACGTGTGTAAATAGCACGTTAAAACACGTTAAGACTTCAAAATGGTCATAGTGAATAAGCCCCCAGATTTTTAGCTGGAAAATTCACCGACTTTTAAATGTTCTAGTGATGGGTCGTCGACGCTGTTTTCGTTAACGAAACTAGACCGTCCATTCCCGTTCGTCGACGCGTCGATGGACTAGTTGAATTCGTGGACCGGTCTACGTCATCTACGTGTAAACTTCTTTACGTAGATGGTCAATATAAATATCACATCTATTCGACACCATCTAGTCCATATTCAAAGAAATATCAACTTATAGCTCCACATTTAAAGTTCAAATTTGTTTGTATGAACGATGGACGTACCTATCAACGTGTATTACTCGTCTATATTCTAGTCCATATTCAAACAAATTTAATATCAACTTATAGCTGCACTTTTAATGTTCAAATTTGTTTGTATGAACGATGGACGTATCAACGTGTATTACCTGTCTATGTTCAAGCGTCGTCTTATGTGTCAGGACTAAAGCACGTTTAGTTATTTTCAATTTAATCGTCTACGGATTCAACTAGTCCATCGCTCGATGGTGAACCGTCGATTCGTTCATCGTATGTCGACGGTCGAATTAACTAGTTCGTTCATTGAACGCCCATCGCTATGTTCACTTTTGCAACACTGTAAACGTCAAACGTAGACGTCAAACAATTTACAATTTATTTTAATAATAATCTTATCATATGTACAATAGTAATCACTGAGTACCTTTGATACTTGATAGTAATCACAAGTACAAAATATCTTATGTACTTACTTATTTGTTTATTAATATTAGGTACCACAGATTACTGAAGGTACGTAATACTGAAAATGGAAACAGCCGAAACGCTTCTAAAGGTAGAATTCCGTGCATCGCGATCGATCGCAGCCGCGCGCGGCCTACGACTTTCGTCGATCGCTCGCGACAATAGTCAAAGTATGAAAATGTATGGCACCGCTACCAAGGCCCGCGACTGACGCGCGCGGCCGACGAATGTCGTGAGCCGCGCGCGGCAGTGTCTTGAAATTAGTAGATGTTGTTCGTCAGTTCCCTCTAGACGTGTGTCTAGCGAAGTCAAAATCATGGTCGAAATGCTAATTGACATCCTTGAAGAAGAAGAGGAGAATGACGAGCTGCTGTTGCTATATTATGAAACTAGAGTACCAATCGACCCTATCTTTAAAAGCAGTAATGAAAAAGGATACTAGCAAATATTGATTCAAAAGCAATTATATTGTACCTAATGAAAAAAAATGTTGGAAGTTTGGAACGATAATACAAAATTGAATTGTTTTTATACAGAGTGTCACAAGACCCATCACCAAGCCCAAGTCTACTCGTTGTAAAAAATACTAACCAAAAATAATACCTGGGAAACGTTTTATTTTTTTAAATTTTTCTCATTTTTTAAACCGCAATTAAAAGCGCGCGCGTGCAATGCTCGAAAAACCTACTTATCCATGGGCTTACAGGGCATCTAAAGAACATATTGGCGGGATAAATGCATCGATTTTGTACCGAATTAGAAAAATTTCATACTAACTTTGAGCTTCAATATCTTCTGAACCAGTAATTTCCCTGGTATGGTGCCGAAGTAGAAAATGTTCGTAGTGATTGGTACAACATGGGATTTCAGTTTTCGTTAAGGGTCTTTTTACACCCTGTATAGTCGGCAAAACTTCCGAAATTTTTTTTCATTACTACTAATTTCAAGACACTGCCGCGCGCGGCTCACGACGTTTGTCGGCCGCGCGCGTCAGTCGCGGGCCTCGGCAGCGGTGCCATACATTTTCATACTTTGACTATTGTCGCGAGCGATCGACGACAGTTGTAGGCCGCGCGCGGCTGCGATCGATCGCGATGCACGGAATTCTACCTTTAGGGAGCAGCCGAAAAAGGTTCAAAGAGGCTATAAAACAAGTTCTCAACAGATTTCAACAAGTATTTGTAGAGGATGTCTGGCGACAGGAGTAGAGATGAGAGAAGCAACACTATTGAACTCTGTGTTTAAGAATTTGACCGGGATTGATGTAAGTATAGATACTTTCAGACATATCAATATTAACATTTAAACATTTTATAAAATAACACACCTCATACTCATATGTCCATCGAGTGACAAGCCCACAGTACCTACTAAGTCAAACACACTGAAAGCAAAATACGATTTAAGGATTCTATCGCAATGAATTGGTTTTTGAGATACTACATTTAAGCCGAATGACCTAGAAACTACATGTTATTATATGATGTTTCAGTTTCCTTACAGGAACCATTGTCACAACAAACTTAGGGGATATTTGTTTTTGCTTTGAATCGAAACATGGGCTAGTAATAATAACATACTTAATGTAGATTCTAGATCTTTCGCTTTAACTGCAATACCATTAAAACTAATATATTGCGATAGAATCTGTAAACCGTAGTTTGATTCAATGCGTAACATTTGCGTTATCTCAATCACACTGATTACAAGAAACATGCAGATGGAGCCATATGTCACGGAGTGTGTCCAGGCAAATTATATTATTTCAATTGAATTTAATTTATTTTGATTGAAATAAGTAGTTACCTTTGATTTGAATGAAAGATACTCAACAGGTTACGATTTTAAGGGGCTACCTCGAAAATGTATGCCCTTTTTTGATTACCGATTTTGAAGCAGTGAGACACACCAGCAAAGTGAAAATGTTATATATTATTTATCAGGTCTTTATCTAGGGACTCCTTGACTTTTTTTTCCTTGACCTTGACTCGACGGATACACAATCGGAAGATTTTCGCTCGATAGAATTTTAATTTGAAAAACGTACTTTATCTAAATATTATAATTGATATAATGCCTTGCATTATGAAGGAAATAAGATTTCAGACAGTTTCGTGAGTGCCTGACATGTCAAAAACCGTGCGATATTCAACTTAATAGCTAACACTTAACAGTGACCTCTGTATGACTTTTTGACCTTCGAGGTAGCCTCTTAATAGTAGTTGTTTGGCTTCACTTTGACGAGCAATGGCTCCTTCTGGTGTACTTTACATATCTGTGGTCAATCATCATCATCTACATCGTGCTAGCATTATCCCTGGGTTTGAACCCCACATGAGACAACACTTTGTGTGATTCATAAATAGTTTTCTTGAGTCTAGGTGTTGATTGTGTCCACTGGTGGTATGTTTCTAAAGATCCCTGCAACATAAGACTTTTTGACTTAGAGCATGGAGACTGCGAACAAATTTAACTAGAGTTGACAGAATATTAATTGTAATTATTATAATTTATTACAGCTTTGCTATAGAGTGAATATCCTCTGACCTCCACAACACAAACAGATATTAATATTCCATTTGATTATTGTTTCAAACTGTTTAACATGTAAAGAACGGAAAGACTTAGATAGCTTGTCTATAGAATGCATGGTGGAATTGTAATGCGTTGAGCTTGAGCAGCATATTATATGTGTATATCGTCCTCCTTTGAGTGACTTTAATTTGTTTGAATCAGTTATGGAAGGTTTAATTAGTTAAATTAGGAGCAATAAGGAAGGAATTATAGTTTGTGGTGATTTAAATGTTAAAATTCTTGAAAATTCAGTGATAACTTTTTAAACCTTTTTAAATCATTTCAATCAGGAGTGACTCCGTCTATGGACTGGCTGGTACAGTATGTGGCAAACCTCACAACACATCCCTCGCAGCACATTCCTCGCACACATCCCTCGCACACATCCATCGCACACACCCCTCGCACACATCTCTCGCTAGGCATCCTCGCACATCTCTGGTGAAAACGCAGCCAGAAGATTCATAGGTTGACCAATGTCGATACGGCTAGATTGGTTTATTTTAGTTATTTTCATAGTGTTATGTCATATGGCATATTGTTATTGGGTAGCTGCTGATATGGAAAAGTCAAAGTCAAAGTCAAAAATCATTTATTCATCTAGGTCACAACGTGACGCTTATGAACGTCAAATTTTTAAAGTAAATTAATAATGCTTCTACATTTACATTTACTGCCCATTCGCAAAGCAATAGGTAGAACCACGAGAAAGAACGGGCAATAAAACCACTCTTTTTAATCGCCAGTGTTATGGTACATATTTTGTTTTTGTAAGGAGCTGCAACTGTTTCACATTGTTATTAATTACTTGTAAATAGTAAATAAGAACATACATAATACTTAAACAAATATGTAGTTACTAAATTAAGTGCTGTAGTAGTCTTCAAATGTGAATCTTGTGGAACTTACGCTTTATAATGTAGACAACTCGCGATCATGTTCAGAACTATGGTGGAAAAGTATGTTACAGAAAGTGACGGTATATGAATACACGAAAATTACAAAAACGTTAGTATCCAGCCCATGATAACGAGTTACCTTCATCTAACACTGTAGCAAATTTTAATTTATGTTTCGTAATAAAATTTGTGGAACAACAATGAAAATGTAAATGTAGTAAGTTGAATGACCTAATAATGCATGAATATTAAATTAAGAGAACTAGCGATATTATATAAAAAAAACTGAAAAGTAAGGTATCTATATAAATTAAAAAAAATCAAGAGTTGGCCAGTGTAAGTGACCATCTATCCTTATCACTGAAATAATCATTAATGGTATAATAACCTTTCCTAATAAGGCAGTCTTTTATTTTACTTTTGAACGTACTAAATGGCAATTCTAAAAGACTAATTGGTATTTTATTGTATATACGAATACCTAGCCCTACAAAAGAATTATTAACTTAATGTAAACGATGATAAGGGGCATATAACTTATGCCTGTTTCGAGTATTTATGTTATGTACATCACTTTTTGTAGTAAATAAACCTATATTTTGCCTATTATACAATATATTAGCAAATAAAAATTGCGAGGCTACTGTAAGAATCCCTATAGACTTAAAGCGTTCCCTAAGAGTATCTTTTGCACCTAACATGTATATTGCTCGTACCGCTCGTTTCTGTAGAACGAAGATATTCTGAATATCCGCAGCTTTGCCCCATAACAAAATACCGTAGGACATGACACTATGAAAATAGCTAAAATAAACTAGACGAGCTGTGTCAACATCAGTAAGTTGTCTAACTTTTTTGACAGCATACGCAGCAGAGCCGAGCTTACCTGCAAGACATGCTATATGTGCACCCCATTGTAACGTATTATCTAGTGTAATGCCTAGAAACACTGTCGAGTCAACTGTGTCAAGTTCCTCCCTATCTAGCCTTATATTAGGTCCCAGTTGTCTAACGTTAGGTAAAGCAAATTTAACGCATTTAGTCTTTTTAGAATTAAGCACTAGGTTGTTTGCTGTAAACCATTGTGTAACCTGTATAAGTGCATTATTTACATCATCAAATTGATTCCTATGCCTATCTACTTTAAAAATAAGTGACGTATCATCTGCAAAAAGTACGATATCACAGATATTTTTTAAATAAAAAGGTAAGTCATTAATATATACAAGGAATAGAAAAGGACCTAAAATAGAGCCTTGTGGAACGCCTAACTGTATAGGTAATTTAGAGGATGTAGTCCCATTTACATCGACGCACTGAAATCTTTGCCGCAGGTACGACTCGACAACACAAAGTGCGGTTTCCTCTACGCCGTAATGACGGAGCTTACGCAATAGTGTGTCGTGATGAACGCAATCAAATGCTTTTGAGAGGTCACAGAATACTCCGATAGCATTTTTAGATGACTCCCAAGCATTATAAACGTGTTTTGAAAATATTTTTATATTGCAAAATCGGGCAGTTAGGGTCATTTGCCAGTTAATAGTACGAGATCCCACGACAAATTAGTGCACTCATCGAGTTTTTGCTTAAAACCAAATGTTTAAGTATATTTATGATTAGGAGAATACATATCTAATAGGTTGCCTATTAAAATTTGGCCGCAAGTATGTTTAATTAAGTGAGTGTTAATTGATTTTTGGAAGATACTTTCGTTCATTCGTTTTATAAGTAAAATATCGTCTACATCACGGCTATACATATAAAGATTCTGAAAAACCACGGTTTTTCATTGTTCACCTGGCCGCACCTCCTCGCAGCCAGGTGTAACCAGATATGATTTCGATACATTTTTACGTTCATAACGTTTATTTATGGTTTATATATCAAGTGAAAGCTAATTTTTTTCTGATTCTGATTATATATGGTTGCCTGATTAAATCCAGCAGCAAATAAGGATTGCTGGCTGTTGAAGATTGTAAATATTTAAGGTAGAGTGAAAGAGATTTATACGCGTAACATAATGTGTCAGACAGCTCCTGAGAATAAGGAATATACATAGAAACCGCATAAAAACAGCAGTTATACCCAATATATTTACTTTGACTTATAAATTATTTCTAGTGTTAGAGTAAGATCTATACTAATATAATAAAGCGGAAAAGTTTGTTTGTTTGTTTGAACACGCTAATCTCAGGAACTACCGGTCGGATCTGAAAAAATATTTTTGTATACGATAGCCCAGTTATTCCGGAAGGCTACAGGCTATATAACATAACGCTTCGACCCTTTGGGGCCGGGCAAAAGGCTAAAAATGCTAAAAGATAATGTCGGCTAATCTCAGGAACTAGCAGTCGGATTTAAAAAAATGTTATTGCCTATGATAGCCCAATTATTCCGAAAGGCTATTTAAAATTACGCCACAACTTTTAGGGGCCAGACAAAAATAATAAAATGGTCAAACGAGAAGGGGGGAGGGTTGGGTCAAAGGCACAAAAAGGCTAAACGAATAGGATACAATCTATATGGGTATCGTTGACGAGATTTTCTGGACGCTGATTAATAATATGAAATTTATTTAGTGATCCAAGATGGCGGACGGGAAATCAAAGATGGCGGATGAGAAAATTTTCAAAATCAATATGGGTATCGCCTTCGATATTTTAAGGAATGGGGAATTCAAAAACACCATCTATTTCGTGATCAAAGATGGCAGATAGGAAATAAAAGATGGCGGATGGGATTTTTTTTTAATCAATATGGATATCCTCTCCAATGTTCAAAGGGATGGGGAATCCAAATACAACATTTATTTCGTGATCAAAGATGGCGGATAGGAAATCAAAGATAGCGGACGGGATTTTTTTTAAAAGTCGATATGGGTATCGTCGCCGATATTTTAAGGAATGGGGAATTCAATATTACATAAAATCTATGTTTGTTTGTTCATCATTTATAGACTCTGAAATGATATTAAGAGGTTAAGCGCTAAGTCAATGGTAACTTTGGAAAAGGGGCTTGGAAAAAAGGGAATTAAATAAAAACTCTTATACGGAGTTCGCTGGGTCAGCTAGTATTATAATCTATACAAAAGACGTTTCGAATTTTCGTCGGTTCACACTAAATTTGATAATATAGAAATTTAAACTTTCGCGGTCATTTAAACTTGTTTTAAATTGTCTTTCAGGATATATACCACGTACCTCTGTTTGGAGTAACCGATATTTCGGCACTGTTGTAAGCGCCATGTACATCCATGCACATGGCGCTTACAACAGTCCCGAAATATCGGTTACTCCAAACAAGATACGTGGTATAAATCCCGAAAGACAATTTAAAATGTGACGTCACATCGCGCTCCTGCGCCGCAAGCCTCGCTACGAGTGACGCACAGCAATGGGCCGTTCCCTCGCGCCCCTCCGCGCCGGCCCTATAAATACAGCGGACACGAGGCTTCGCCCTTTTCCTCCGGCCAGCACCGCCAGTTGAGTACTACCATCATCCGAAGACCTGTGAAGTGCCAACGTCGCCCACGCCCTGGATAATTGTCTCATCTGTTAATCTTAATTGTCAGTTCTTTTTTTGTATAACTAAAGCCATCGAATAACTGGAATTATAACGCGAGTTTAAACTTTCCTGGTGATATTTTTTATTTATTTCCCGTAAGTCAACCTAATTATCTCTCTTTAATTGCTCGGCGAGTGATCGATCCCGGCTACCACGTGGAAATCAATCACTCGTGCGACATTGGCGCCCAATAGAATTTTTAATTATATTATATACATATAATTTTTAAAACGTAAGTTGGCACTTTACAGGTGAGTGAAATAATTTCTTTTTCTCTTGTATATTTTTCTCCTGTGTGTGCATATATTCTGGTGTGGTGAATTGCGCACAGGTACAGTTTCTATCTATTTTTGTTGGCCATAAGCAATTTAACTGTGTAAATAACATAACGGTGATTTAATTAACGTCTGTCTAAAATCACGTTTCCACCGCGGGCAGCGTGTTGAGCCGCCAACCGGTTCTAACCGCTTAGCCGTTGAACTAACGAGCCACGTGTTCGCGAAAAAATATTGTGATTCAACCTTTGAGTGACCTTTAAGAAATTTTTTCTTCCTTGACCAATCATCACACCATTGTATAATTTAGTGTATTTTAGTTTTTTTTAGCACGGTATTCGATTTTCTGGCGATATTTAATTTTTTTTTCTAGTGCCGGCATAAATACTTAGATTTTTTATTATTGTTTTGTAATAATGGCTTACATTATAAATTTCTCATTATTAACTAAAGCGGAATTAGAATATGAGACCACAATACGCGGCGTTTCAAAGCCTGACGATCCCCGCAAACAAATCGCTAAACTTTCAGTTAAAACTCCCTCAGAGGATATATTATCTTTACCCTTCCCACCAGAGTAGGATGTGGCAGAAGTGGAAAAGTCGCTATTAAGATCAACTAAACACTTATCTATGTTGGAAGCAAACTATACTTCCGAGCTTCAACAGAAGGTCGAAACCGTGCTGCACCATTGTTTTCATCGACTGAATAGGGTGGATACCAGCAGTCTTGATATTAAAAAAATTGAGTCTGTGTGGAATAAAAATGACTTATATGCGAAATTACAATTAATCACGAGACGTAATTCGCGGTCGGATTGCTCAGTGGCAGAGGGAAACACTTCCTATAATTACGACCGTAAGCTTTTTTCGGAATTAGGTAAATTCAAATTTAACGGTAAATCATGTGTAAGATCCTTTATTGAAAAAATTGATGAATTTATGTCCTGTAGATCTATTCCTCACGACAAGATGTTGTCTTTCGCTTTTGAAATATTTTCGGGTGACGCATTAGTTTGGTATCGTTCTGTGAAAGATAATGTAAAGACTTGGTTAGAACTTTGCGAACTTTTGAAACGAGATTTTAGTCCGCATAACTACGATTATCGGCTTATGACGGAGATTCGTCAGCGCTCACAGGGCGAAAACGAATCAATAACTATTTACGTGGCAAAAATGCACGGTCTGTTTTCGCGACTTAGTTCTCCTATCGCTGATTCGGAGAAGCTAGAAATTTTGCTAAATAATATTAGACCTTGTTACACTAATTGTCTGCTCACTGCAAAGGTTGTTGATGTTGATAGTCTGGTCGAAGTTTGTCGTCTTTTCGAAAATTACCAAAGTCGCAGTAAGCAATTTTCTGAACCCCCTAAAGTTTCAAAGAATACTGTAGCACCTGATCTAGCGTATAATTATCCGTTTTCTAATTTTTCTTCAAACAAAAATGTTTACAATCATAATCACTTCAATAAATATAACTCTGTCGCTGATACATCGAGATACAAGTCTGTACCACAAGTTAACGCCGTATCGAGTACTTCTAATATAAATAAATTTTTTTGCGTGCGTTGTAGATGCAATTCGCACTCATTACGTAATTGCCGTCAACCACACTACCTAATCTGTTTTAAGTGCGGTACAAAGGGTTTCAAGGTGTCAGACTGCCCTAATTGTAAATCTAAGTCGACCCCTACAGTTTCAAAAAACTAGTTAACAAGGATTGTGGAAAATCAAATTATACAACTAATTGTAATAAAACAGAGTGGAATAATTGGTTGGACTTTTTAAAAAAATTCTTTAGCAGCTATCATATTTCCTCAATCCGTAATTCTAAAGTAGAATATTTACCTTACGTTACTCTAAAATTAAACGGAATACCTACCACTGGTCTTTTAGATTCTGGATCTTGCGTTACAATTTTAGGTAATAATTTGCATAACTTATTTTTGAAAGACGATGTTTTGGATAAATTGAAACCTTTCTTTAATTCTTTATTGTACACAAAAAATAAAACAAAAAATACATGAAACGAGTAAAAATAATAACTAATTAATTTTGTATACAAAGGCGAGCTTAACTCAACACTGAGTTTTCTACCAGCAAACCTTTGAGGCTGGAGATTTGATTTTAAAGCTAAGGGTAATCTTAGTGTACAACAAAAATAATAATACTAATTAAAAAAAAAAAAAAAATATATAGGATACCAATAAATATATATATATAACTTAATAAATAAACTACATACAATATTATATATGTAATATATATATATATACAGTGTGTTTCATAAACCCCCGTCTGATCTCGAAAGGTCATATTACTGACTTATCAGGCATACCAGGAAAAATAATAAAAAAAATCTAGGTCATCATAAAACATCAGAATAAATTTCCTTAGCTCAGTGCTAACGAGAAACATTACCCCGAAATTAGCGAAAATTCTGTAAACTAACAACACTCCCCTCAATAGCGGAATCCTTTATGATTCTTAAGGCCCATCCACACGGCACAATTTTACCACTGATCAAATTTTCAATGGAATTGGCTTTGCCCGTCTACACGACACAATCAAATGACTGAATTTCATTCCGTCCACCCAATTGGTTAAAATCTGGTGGTCCGCACACCCGATGAACTTGAGTTGGACGACTGGCGTCTACACGTCACGATTTAATCAAGTGATTTAGTCAAGTTGGACGTAAAATTGTGTCGTGTGGATAGGCCTTTAAATTTATTAAAAATTGTCGGCTTTCGCCGCTTACCGTGTCAAAGGGCATGCCGCCTTTTTAAAATAGTGCAATTTTACCGTCAAGCGAGCCGCCGTACACAAAGGGACCGCTCTAGTGATGTTTACGATCAAGAGATAATATCGATTTATTTAATTTTAACATGACATGTTAAAACTAGAATGATAGCCTGCTAGACTACTAGGCCAATGATAGCCTAGTGATGATACCAACGGATTGCCGTGCAGAGGGTATCGGGTTCGAATCCACGGCGCGCATCAAATACATAATAAGATAATAAGACTTTTCCAAGTTACGTGCGTAATAAATAGTTAATATCCCTGTGTCTCGGAGAGCACGTTAAACCGTCGGAGCAACAGTCATGAAGATCTTTGACAGTCGTCACGCGGAGTCAGTACCCTTAAATAAACTGATTCTAGTCTAAACCATGGAATGTTTTTATTTATTAACAGCAAATAAAAACATAAATTTACACAAAGCTGACGTTTTAGGGGTTTAGCTACCGATATTCTATCAGGTAAACAATAACATAAAATGTCGATAGAAACAGTACTCCAGTGAATACCATTTGTTACATCTCTATTTATTTACCTATTTGATTTACGAATTAACTATTTGCCTACTTGAACACTCAGTCTTTCGCTAGCTTTCCTTTTGTTTAGACTTCCGCGTGAAATAGTAGATTCGTTAGGTATGTCATATTCAAACCCTGAATACTTTAACATGTTGATGTGCTTAGGTAGGAGTGAATGCAATTATGCAGGTGCTCGTAGAGAGTACGAGGAACGGTATGCCAGACCACGGGGTCTACCCGTGCCGTCGGAGCGCGCGTTTCAACGGCTTCACCACCGGGTGTACAACACGGGCAGTGTTCGCGATGATTCGAATCGCAATCATGGTGGCAGACCACAAAGTAGCGACGGTGTAGTGGAACAGGTCTTACAATTATTCGCTGAGGATCCCACGCAGAGTACCAGGAGTGCGGCACGTGAACTGGGCACCAGTAACGCGCGAGTGTGGAGGATATTAAAAGAAGACGGACAACATCCTTTTCACTACCAACGTGTTCACTCACTTATGCCGTCGGACTATGCCCACAGAAGACAATACTGCAACTGGCTACTTGGCAAAGTAGAAGAGGATGCTACGTTCTTGGAGCGCGTGTTATTTACCGACGAATGTTCATTTGTGCGGACGGGTGTTTTCAACTGTCACAATGAACACGTCTGGGCTGTTGAAAATCCACACGCGATGAAAGAAAGCCATTTTCAACATCGTTGGCGCATCAATGTGTGGGCGGGAATCCTCGGCGACCGTATTATTGGTCCGCATTTTTTAAATGAAACCATGAACGGTACCAATTATTTAAGATTTTTGAGGGAAGTTCTAAGTGACGAGTTAGATTCGTTGCCGTTAAGCTTCCACCGCAGCTTGTGGTTCCAGCACGACGGTGCCCCACCTCATTTTTTACGAGCTGTGCGTGAGTATCTTGACGCACAGTTCCCTGGCAAGTGGATTGGACGAAGCGGGCCTATCTCGTGGCCACCAAGATCACCGGACCTAACGCCTTTAGACTTTTACTTGTGGGGACACGTTAAACAAATAGTGTACCAAAAACCGTGTGACACTGAAGAAGAAATGCGTGCGCGTATCGTTTCTGCTTTCCGAAGTTTAAACCCAGGAGTGTTAAGAAGTGTGCGTTCGGATATGGTGCAAAGGTGCCGTAAGTGTCTGGACGTGGGCGGCGGACATGTGGAGAATGACCGTCGCAACTTACAGCAAGTTGATATTTTTATCAATTAAGGTAGGTACCTAGTTACGTAAGATTAAACCAATTAAAAAGTAGGTAGTTATTAATGTAAGTACCGTAGTCATAGCGCGACGATTTTCTCTTAGATGGGTGACCGCGTGTGACATTACATGAAAGCGCTTCCGGGCTTCCGACGGCCCGTAAAACCGCATCCAAGAATCGTTAGGCCATGTCGTAGGTATTCGAGCAGTTTGAAAACAGTGACACCAGAGTTGGCCACGCACTCGCACGAAACAAACAGAAAACCTTAATACTGTACTTTGTTTTACGGAGTTTTGCCTAAACCGTCGAAGCAAAAGATCAGCTGTTGCATCAAGTGCATAAAATCTGTTTATACCTAAAATAATACTTGGCACGTGTAAAGGACGATGACGCGCGGCGGCGGCTTTTGTCAAAGGAGGCGGTCGGTTGGCCTATGCACTCAAAGGCGCCGCTTTTGCCGTCAAATTTTTATGAACTTTAGGTAGATACCTAGCTAATACGATTTATGAGTCTTTAGTGTTGCCATGGGTAATCTGATATGATATTATTTAAAATTAATTAAATTTACATGGGAAAATTTTATGTTGAATTTCCGTGAAATAATGACAAATATCTCATCATTTTACGCTACTCTACAACCCCTTCATTGATCGGACGGATGGATATGTAACACCCTGTATATATATATATACACGCTGATTTTTAATTGGTTTTGGAGCGAAAGCCATCTTATTACTTATCGTTAATAGAACCTAACCAGCTAATAATATTTGAAATATAAGCTAAAAAAATCTTGAGAAATTAATTAATTTAATAGTACGAGAACACGAAGTATCAGTTCGCCGCACACTGGCGAACTACGAGCGATCGTGTCACACACACACACTGGCATTAGTCAATAGTCATTGAACCGTTATTCCCGGCCTCCCGCTCCCCACCATGCGCGCGCGCCACCCTCCGCTGCAGGGCGCCAGCGGGAGGCGGGGGCGCGGCGGGGTGCGGCCGTGCGGTGCGGGCGCAAGTTGACCTTCAGTCTTAAGAAATTAGGTCAATGGGACAGTCGTATATCACGCTCCCGTCACTCTGTGTCCGTGTTACGTATTAAAACTACAATCGTGCATCCTTACAATACTGATGTGTTCGCTAGTGGATTGATAGGCCGCAACCTGACGTGACTCCATAGGGTTTTATTAGTTGATCGAGGTTATAAGATGTGTGTACAAAGAAGAAACGGAGTCGCGAGAACGCGAGAAACATGTGTGTGCAAATGTGTAAATTGATTGTGATATAAGCAGAAGACTGTAAAGGTAAGTGATATGTTTACTGCTTGTCGTAAATACCTACGTTGATAAGTAACATGTTTTAAACACGCCAGAAATAAGTAAATACCTAAATTCGGCTTTTACTAGTTATTGAAAATGACTATGTACCAACGATTAATACGTAAATAATAATAAGTTCTTCTTTTCGTCTACTACTTTATTATGATTGCGTGAACCCACAGCTTATTTCTGTGACTTACGAAGGAATAGGTAGGTACAGCTATTTAGTTACATGTGTTTATTATTTTAATCATTATTATGTGCTGGTGACGGATTAAGAATACGAATTGTCACCACCCCATATCATCCCATGGGTGTCGTAAGAGCCGACAGAGGGAGTATATCATGCAGAGAACAGCACTGTAAGAGAAGGAAAACTTGATACAAACCCTATACCAACCCGCTTGGCCAGCGTGGTATAGTAGGCCAATTCCTCCTATCAAAGGAGAGGCCTAGTCCAGCAGTGAACTATTAAAGGCTGATGATGATGATATGTGCTTAAAATTATTGAAGTTGTCATCGTAATTAATTTGTGTTTCGTAAGTACGTAAATTAGGTATCACTATCCATCCGTACATCTTATGCCGGGGCCTCACTAGCGGCTAACGTCAATGTCTGCTAGCGCGATACTTATTGCGATAATTTTTAACGCGCTAAAGTAGGTGGCTACACTTGAAACGTCAACGTGAATGCCCATCATTGGAGATAAAAACGCCAAACGCCAATGTTAATGCCGTTGTCAAATTATTACACGGTTAACGTACATTACCGCAATAATTAATGGCATTTCTCGTTAGTATGGCTCTAGCAGAAGTGCTTTGCTGCCTCATACGTGTTTTATGTGTAGTTAGTTACCTACTGTTACACGCGGTGTACTGTACCTAAAACAACTGTTGACCTCGCCGCGCGACGTCAACAGCTGTTTTAGGTACCTACAGCGCGCCGACGAGTCGATCGACGATCGAGTCGCACGTTACTACTTATTTCCTAGAGTTATTAACTTTTATAACTTTTTTATTTTACGTGGTAGGTAAATTTTGATTTTGAATATGAATAGCAGATATTTTTTCCAACGTGAGGTTTTTTTTTCCTAAACCAATAAAAAATCAGCGTGTATATATATATATATATATATATATATATATATATATATATATATATATATATATATATATATATATTATTCATAAAATACTTCTAATACATATGTGTTATATTTATATCGATAGATAGTGCCTCCTAACATTCACCTTAAACACTGCCAAGGACGGGCTAGCGCGAATGTGATGCGGCAAAGCATTCCACAGGCGGACAGCATAGACGGAGAAAGAATGGTCGTACACAGTGGAGCTATGAGGAGGCGTGCGTAAGAGAAGAGAGGTGGCTAAACGACAGGGCTTCTCCCTCGGAATAAGAAATTCAAACCGGTCACGAAGGTATGAAGGTGAAGTAGTGGGATTGTGAAGAATAGTGTAAAGAAGAGAAAGAATGTGAGAATCCCGGCGCCGGCGAATGGGCAACCACTTCAACCTAGCTCGAAATTCCGACACATGATCGTACTTTCGAAGGCCAAATATGAAGCGGATACACAGATTCTGCAGGCGCTCGAGTATGTTTAAAAGTTCCTCCTTTATATCAAGAAAGGCGACATCTGCATAGTCTAGAGTTGGAAGTAGGAGAGATTGCGCAAGTGTTACCTTAGTATTGAAAGGCAGGAATTTTTCGAGACGCTTGAGAGAATGGAATGTGCAAAACACTTTTCTGCTTACTTCTGCAATATGTGCTTCCCAGGACAGATTCGAGTCAAGAAGCACACCGAGATTTTTAGCACATTTCGAGTAAACTATGGGTATTGAATTATATAGAACTACTGGGAGTAATTGGTAATCCAATAGGTTATGCATATATCGGCCACCAATAATGAGAGCTTGAGACTTTGTAGGATTAACAAGGAGTCCAAATGACTCAGCCCACATACGAATACGTTCTAAATCATTATTGATAGCATCGATGGCTTCAGAAATATCCTGAACATTAAAATGTCGATATAGCTGCAGATCGTCTGCGTAAAGATGATAATGTGAAGATATAACTTTAGTGATAGCGTTTATAAAAACGGAGAAGAGTAAAGGAGATAACACGCCGCCTTGAGGAACACCCGCAGCCAGATCACACCACTCAGAGTATAACTCTTCGGAGCGCACAGACTGTGAGCGTCCCTGAAGATAAGATTTAAACCAACCAATTGCAGAAGCTGAGACATTAAGTGAGGATAGGATACCAAGGAGTACGTCAGAATCAACGGAATTAAAGGCACTGCTAAAATCCAATAGTACCAGTACTGTCAGTTGCTTATTTTCCATGGCCAGTCTTATGTCATCACTAATTTTAACAAGTGCTGTTACTGTACTATGGCCTGGCCGGAAGCCGGACTGATATGGACTTAATAGGCTATTAGAGTACAAATAATTAGCCAGTTGTTTCTGAACATTAGTCTCAAGAATTTTGGACAGGACTGGAAGTATTGAAATTGGACGGAAATGGGATAAGGAAGTAGGATTTGGAATTTTGGCTAAAGGTAATATGTGTGCCTTTTTCCACAGTGCGGGAAAGGTGTTAGAGAAAAGGGAGAAATTTATTATGTGAGTGACCACGGGCACTACTTGGCTAAGAATGGGCAGAAACATTTGAATTTGAAGACCATCTTCACCAGCTGCTTTAGTGGTTATGGATAGGAAGGATTTTTTAACGTCCGCTTCAACAATTGGCTGAAAATAGAATGCAGTATTTAATGGCAGAGAAAGATTGGAGAGAAAATTTAATGTTGTAGTCTTGGTGCTACTATGAAGAGTAATCGGTGGCCTGGAAAAATGAGCATTGAGTATGTTCAAGTCCATACTCGTGCAGCTGCTCTGCGATGTTTTTCCAATGCCTAGCGACTTGAGAAATTGCCATACTTGTGAGGTGTGAAGATCTTGTATTGAATTGTGTATGTGGCGTCTTTTAGCATCCCTACACAAACGACTGCAACGATTTCGGAGTTTTTTATATGCATTCCAGTGCTCCTCAGTGGGCAACTTCTTATATTGCCGTTTAGTTTTGTCCCGTTTCGCCATTAGTTTTTTAATATCAGATGATAGCCATGGTGCCGGCAAGTGTTTGACCCTTACCTTCTTGAGCGGAGCGTGTGTATTATACAAGTCTAAAATGATTGCATTAAAAGCAGATACCATATCATCTATATTATTACACTTATAAATGTAGGTCCAGTCTATAGTGTTTGCATCCATCTCCAAACGCTTCAAATCAATGTTCTTATAAGAACGAAGTGTGAGATATTTGGCCTTGCGTTTTGGAGGACGAACTTTATAAGAAAGGTATATGAGATCGTGATAAGAAAAAGACGCGGGAAGTTGTCCATGCGTTGCTACTTTGTTACGGTCAGACACAAGAATTAAATCTAGAAGAGAAGGATTGCAATGAGGAGCCTTATGAGTAGCATTAAGAGGAAGAATCTGCAAATTAACAGAGGAGACAAGGGACTGAAGCTTTCGGCTGCGTATATCAAACCTTTAAGGTTAATAACAGCTGGCGGCGAACGATTTGAGTCTTTGGGATCGGTGTTTCTACCCTTTGAGTTTCAGGATAAATTGATTAACTTAGAAGTTCATGTTGTACCTGGGATTTAAAATTCCCTTATCCTTGGCATGGCGAAGCTTTGGCCTATTTCCTAACAAATTAGAGTCTGTTTTGATTGTGAACAAGTCTGACGCTCAAGTAATGGAGTTGCAGGCAGTTCCCCCTTCACATCTTGTTTCTTATGATCATCTTACAGTCGACCAGAGAGCTACCGCTGACAACATTATTTCTAAATTTACCGATATTTCATACGAGAAGCGGGGTCTCGGTTGCACAAATATTATTTCTCATTCAATTGATACAGGTGATTGCCCCCCTATTCGGCAAAGATTTTATCGCATGTCTCCCGATAAACAAAGAATTTTAATAAAGCATCTTGACGACATGCTCTCAGAGGATGTTGTTGAACGATCTGAAAGCCCGTGGTCAAACCCTGTCATTTTGACCCCTAAGAAGAATGGTGAACTGCGTTTCTGTTTGGACAGTCGTAAATTAAATTCCGTTACAAAAAAAGATGCTTATAGCTTGCCTTATATTTCGGAAATTTTAGATAATCTGAGAGATGCTAAATACTTGTCTAGTTTAGATTTGTCTAAATCATTTTGGCAAACATTAATTAAAGAAGAGGACCGTTGCAAAACAGCCTTTTATATTCCTACGCGTGGCACATTTCAATTCAAAATAATGCCCTTCGGTCTTACGAATGCGCCAGCTACTCAACAACGATTAGTTGATATTTTATTTTATGGTCCAGAATTTGAAAATAAGGTTTTCTGTTTGATCGATGACATAATCTGTATCACTTCCAGTTTCAACGAGCATATTACTCTTTTATTACGCATTCTTGATAAACTAGAAAGCGCTAATTTAACAATTAATCTCGAAAAATGTCAATTTTTTAGAGATAAACTAAAATATTTAGGCTATATTGTCGACTCTAGTGGATTGCATCCCGATCCGGATAAAGTAAATTCAATGAAAAATTATCCCACTCCTTCTAATAGAAAAGAAGTACGTCGTTTTTTAGGCGCAGCCTCGTGGTACAGGCGTTTTATACCGAATTTTAGCTCTATTGCTGCACCCTTAAATAAGTTAACATCTCAAAGTAAAAACGCACCTCCATTCTGTTGGACGACAGAGGCTAATGAGGCGTTTAATAACCTAAAGAATTGTTTGATTTCCTCCTCGGTGTTGGCTTGTCCTGACTACTCGCAACCTTTAAAAATACACTCAGATGCTAGCGATTTTGGACTTGGCGCGATCCTCTGTCAAAGGTTAAATGGTGAGGAAAGAGTCATAGCGTACTATAGCAAATCACTCACTAAGCAAGAAAAAAATTACAGTGCCACAGAGCGCGAAGCCCTGGCTGTTCTATCTGCTATAGAACACTGGCGTTGTTATGTTGAAAATGGTAAAAAGTTTATTGTTTACACAGATCACGCTGCTTTGAAATGGTTCTTGACCTTAAATAACCCTACTGGCCGGTTAGCCAGATGGGGAGTTCGCTTATCTTCCTATAATTTCGAAATACGTCATCGTCGGGGTTCCGATAATGTTTTACCTGATTTTCAGTCTCGCTCTTAACCCGTTTCTGCTATTGCTAATGATATAAATATAGATATTAATTCTAATCAGAATTTACCAGTTTCTACTAATGATCCTTGGTATTTAAATATCTATAAAGGCTGTTTAAGTTCTCCGACTTCCTTTGTTAACTATCAAGTAATAAACAATAAATTGTATTGTTTTAAAAAAACATTAAACCCTCTCACTAGAGAATTTCAATGGAAAGAGGTTATTCCGTCTGACCAAAGAAATGACATTCTAAGGGAGAATCATTCTTCGCCCACTGCTGGACATCTGGGTATTTTTAAGACATACAAACGTCTCGCACTTAATTACTTTTGGCCTGGTATGTACACTGATGTTGTCAAGTTCGTCAGTTCATGTGAACCTTGTATCACCCATAAACACCAAAATCACCCAAATTTAGGTCTAATGGGAAAACCCAAATCATGTCAAAAGCCCTTTCAGACGATTAGTATTGATTTGATTGGTCCATTGCCTCCCAGCAGGAAACAAAACACTTTTATATTTGTGGTCAGTTGTTGTTTCTCTAAATATTGTTTACTTTTCCCCATTAAACGGGCAACTGCAGAAGTGATAACAAAAATTCTTGAGGAAAATGTATTTTTGGTGCATGGAATTCCATCTACTATTGTTTTGGATAACGGTAAACAATTTATTAGCGCAACCTTTAAAAGTATGTTGTCAAAATATAAAATTCCAAATTTGCATTTTACACCGTTGTATACTCCCCACGTTAACTCAGTTGAATGTTACAACAAAACCATTATGACAGCTATTTCAACTTTCATAGAATCTGATCGTCGAATCTGGGACACTCTAACCACTAAAGTTCAATTCGCCCTTAACTGCGCAGTTAGTGAGGTTACTGGTTATTCTCCTAATTTCCTTGTTTTTGGTAGGGAGGTCATAACATGTGGTTCTCAGTATATTGATAAGGAATTTAATTCCGATATGGTGCTTGAACCACGGGACGGCTATGCCGAAACTTTAGGCTATTTATCTTCTATTTTCGAGAAGGTACATTCAGCTCTGTTGTCGGCCCACCAACGAAATTGTTCATCTTATAATCTTCGCCGTAAACAGGCAGAGTTCAATGTCGGTGATATAGTTTGGCGCAGAACGTTTCTTCTTAGTGATAAGGATAAATACTTTAGCAAGAAATTGGCACCTAAATTTATTAAATGTAAGATTGCCTCAAAAAAATCACCTCTAGTATACAAACTTAACGACATGGCTGGAAAACCTTTAGGCGATTGGCACATCAAGGATTTAAAGTTGATTAATTACAAAGAATAATAAAAGTATAAAAACAACAATAAGAATACCTTCTACCTATTCATTGTTTAATTTTTTCAAACGAACGTTTCTAATTTATATTACCGTTTGTAGTAGTGCCTACTATAAATTGATATTTTCTGTGGTGGGTAGCAAATATTTTTTTTCTCGTAAACAATACTATTTTTCAAATTGCTGCGCAATTGTGTACTCAAATGTTATGTTGAACATTGTTTTAAAAAATACTACCCATAAACTAAATATATTGTTTTTTTTTACCCTGTTGATCAGTGGTTAAAAGGTCGCTATTAGCTGAGCATACAAGTTCGATTCTCGCATGTGTATTTTCTTTCCGCAAATCTATTTGTTGTAATGCATCTTGATTGGCGTATTGTTTTTCGCCGTGCCTTGTTCTGAAGTTCTGTTGTTATTCTTAATTCTGTATAAATTCCATAATCAAATTGTTATTATAGGTACTTTATAAACGATCATGGTGATTAACCGTGCGTCGCGAGCTCGGAACAGTCGAATAGTACCTACCATTTAGATCGTACCTAGTTGTCGTTATGACCCACGCGCGTTCACTCAGCGACGCGCCGATAAATAAATGCCTAACTAATGACTCACCATTGTTTACATTCAAAAGGTGGTTACTGGACGTGTTCTAGTTATTAATTAGAGCAAAATATTTATTAATTTCTTTCCTTTGACATTGAGCGGTCCGGTCGTGTCTGCGGCTTGTATTATTTTTGTTCATCTTTACGAAAAATCTGTTGTTATACCTAACTATATTCAAAAAGTTTACTTATCTAGTGGCAAAGGCCGAACCCAAGATTTATAAGTCGTAGGGCTAGATCAAGTTTCTTATATCTACAAATCATTATTACCTAATAATTACCCTAATTTTAATAAAAAAAACCCTAAATATTAGGCTATTACACTGGCCTCGGCATTTACATGTAGGTATGTGTGATGAATTATGAATGATAAATGTTTATGTTCAAATTCAGACTGCCGCTGTACGCGTGAAGAATGCAAGCGTGGGTCATTATTATTTAGGTATTCTAATTAGCGTATAGAGTTGTCACTTGTTCAAGGTACTCATGCCCTTGTTTTCTCTAATTTCAGGGAGTATCTTCAGGGCTGCTACGCCCGTTGGGCTAGGGAATTTTCCTTAGGGAAAATCCCGGCCTAACGGGGAAGGGGGGGTGTGTGACGTCACATCGCGCTCCTGCGCCGCGAGCCTCGCTACGAGTGACGCACAGCAATGGGCCGTTCCCTCGCGCCCCTCCGCGCCGGCCCTATAAATACAGCGGACACGAGGCTTCGCCCTTTTCCTCCGGCCAGCACCGCCAGTTGAGTACTACCATCATCCGAAGACCTGTGAAGTGCCAACGTCGCCCACGCCCTGGATAATTGTCTCATCTGTTAATCTTAATTGTCAGTTCTTTTTTTGTATAACTAAAGCCATCGAATAACTGGAATTATAACGCGAGTTTAAACTTTCCTGGTGATATTTTTTATTTATTTCCCGTAAGTCAACCTAATTATCTCTCTTTAATTGCTCGGCGAGTGATCGATCCCGGCTACCACGTGGAAATCAATCACTCGTGCGACAAAAATTTTGATAAGTTAGAATATCGTTAAAATTTGAAATAAATCATCAGATCTGGTTTACTCAGAATAAATATCGAGAGAATGATGATAATTCCTCAATCAAGTAAATTCAGGAATATATCAAATATATCAACAAAATAATTTGAACGTAGGAAAGAGTCATAATAATGTTACTTATGTCATCCGTTCAAAAAATAGATCTGCATTTATGTAAGCAACTACAGGAGCAAATAAACTAATTGTGGTTCTTAGCTGAGTCGAGCAGACCTTGAAGTTCAGTATGTTCAATGTCTGCTTGCCTCCAGGTACAGTATAGTTAATTTGACTGGCAATAAAAAATAAACCGTTAGATTATTTCTCCCATGACCCAAACCTCACACGTGCACTGAAATGCTTTTTTTATTTTACTTAACATTTTAACATTAATAAAGCAAACTATATTTATTGTAACACCGGTAACCACTCTAAGCAGTGACAAAGTCTGTGAAAATATCATTTTAACGCATCGGTTTTCAAATTTACTGCATGAATCTCTGGTTACTAGAAGCTTGGCTTGCTATGATGAAGGAAAACATCATGACGAAATTGCATGGTTAAGTAGTTGTTTGCGGCAAATGGTTTTACAAAAAAACATTTATAAACGAAAAAAATTGAGAATACTCTTTCGTGAAACAATATTTTTATTGAAATATTGTAGTATAGCTTATACATTACAATAAACTACCTTTTTATGCGATAAGTAAGACCCGCGGTGTACTGAAGCTAGTCTGTAAAAATTAAGTATTGATAAAGTTATAACGTAATTATGTTAATACGTCACAATCTTTATACGAATAATTATCAAAATGTCTATGACCGAAGACCGAAGTCTCAAAGTTTTAAATGAAGTTCTATTACATTTTAACGGGTAACCTATTTTAGATTATTAGTGACGGTTTTGGGGTCGTTTGCCTCCATCTAATAGTTATATAATCTAAGGGTTGACTAGTTGACTAGCATTTGACGCATGCGCAATGGCTTAAAAACGTCGCAGAGCTGTCAATGGTTCTCGTCTGACAAATGATGACACGCATAGGGTGAAGTTCCCCACTGGCGGACACCTAAGGTTTTTAGGAAATAAAATAAAAATTATTTTAAGAAATGTAATTAATTAATTTTGAATTTGTTGACTCAACAAATTATAAAATCTTAATCTATCAACAAAAATACGATATCTGTATAAATATAATCAGGAACTTCAATTAAGTTTAGAAAAAGAAAAATGTTATTGTAAAAACTGGCACCTAGTAGTAACACACAATTAGTTTACAGACTAGCGCCGGACATCTGCAAAACATCGGCCATTGATCGTGTATATCTCGACGACGTCTCCACATTCTGAACATTAAGAACTTCTGCACAAGCTTCAAAAGCGCACCCTTGGCATCTGGAGCACTGTAACCAAGTCTCTTCATCATAATTCGTCGTGACACGTGTTGTTCTATGTTGAATATTTGAGATAGTGACATCTTTTTGTTAGCTTACCTCCACTTTTCCCATAAACTTTCATAAGTTTGGTTTGTCAACATTTTTTATTTATTGTTCTTTTTTACTTGATGCCAAATTCTTTCCTTTTTCCTGAGATAACATGATTTTTATCTCTTCTGCTACAATTCTACACGACGGTGACGACGTTAAAATTTCACTTATTTTACTTTCTCACACATTTTATTTGTCAAGTTGCTAATCTGTTCATCGTGAAAGCAGGTAATTTTAACAATTTTAGAATATTTTGACCAACTGCTAAACAAAAACTAGTCGACGTCTTCATACTGCTGGTTCCAGGTTTGTTGTTAAGATATTTGATCTCTAGACAGGTTTTCATGGCAGGGTGTGTGTTACTTTTTTTTTCACATTCACACAATACTATCTAGTCCCACACTAAGCAGAGCTTGTACTATGGGTACTACATAATGGATAAACATTTATATATTCATATTATACATAGAAACACCCAGAACAAGACAAACATCCATGTTCATCCACACAAATGTTTGACTTGAGCGGGAGTCGAAGCCGCGACCTTCGACGTAGCAGTCGCTCACACTCCCGCTACGCCAACCGGCATATTTTATGAATCCCGATGGCACACTACTATATTTAGTGACATATTAAAATAAATCATAATACATACATACATACATAGACTCACGCCTATTTCCCCGAAGGGGTAGGCAGAGGCATATTAAACGCCCACTTTTCGCCAGTGTTTTGATCCCACGTAATAGGTGGCGAGCCTATTGCCGCTTATTGGGACATTTTGTTTGCCAGAGCCTCGTCCGTTGATCAGCAGGTGCACCACTTGCAGGTGAGGTTGGCTTGGGACCCTAAGTTCTTGGTGGGAACCCTATGCACCCCCATAAATCATAATATATAATCTTATAAAGAATAATTACATAAAAGAGTAACGTGACGCAATGCTTTGCCGCCATAAACATCAAAGTGCTGCTACCGCTGTGCCCAGTCGCAGCACTGGAAAACCGCGTTGTGTGATCCTGTATTGATATGTTATCCCGCACCTCTTCCACATATTTTTAAATTGTTGCTCACGATTTAAAAATATGTGGAAGATTACTTGTCGAGATAGTGTAGGTGTTCGGCGCTAAGTGCCATCCGCCGTTACGGGACTTCACCCTATAACACTCTTTCACTCTACTTTAAATATTTACAATCTTCAACAGCCGGCAACCCTTATTTGCGGCTGGATTTAATTAGGCAACCATATATAATCAGAATCAGAAAAAAATTAGCTTTCATTTGATATATAAATCATAAATAAACGTTATGAACGTAAAAATGTATCGAAATCATACCTGGTTACACCTGGCTGCGAGGCGGTGCGGCCAGGTGAACAATGGCAACCGTGGTTTTTCAGAATCTTTATATGTATAGCCGTGATGTAGACGATATTTTACTTATAAAACGAATGAACGAAAGTATCTTCCAAAAATCAATTAACAATCATTTAATTAAACATACTTGCGGCCAAATTTTAATAAGCAAGCTAGTATATATGTATTCTCCTAATCATAAATATACTTAAAAATTTAGTTTTAAGCAAAAACTCGATGAGTGCACTAATCTGTCGTGGGATCTTAGACTATAAAGACAAGAGTCTCACTCAAAGAAAAATTTTAAACTTTTTGTATTCTTACTGTTGCGTCACAATATATTTATGCCAGCGTTATGCACGTAAGACTAAATATAAATTCTTATAAAATGAATAGTGACACACTCTATCAATACTAGAAATACACATAAATAATGTGTTCCGTATTTTCGTTTGCACAAAATGCATAACTCTTTTATTGGGCTCAGTATACGCATACTTATATACAATAAAATACCTACTTATATTTTAGACTTGCCGTTAAGTTCGTTTCATGCAGAAGTTAAAAATTATCTTATACATAAGGCATATTATAGTATGAAGGATTATTTTGATGACAGGTGCGCTTGGAAGTAGTTGTTCGATTTTGATTAAGTCAATAAGTAAGTCGTTTTATTTTCTATTGTAAGTAGTTAATTAATATATTCTCATTTCATACTATATTTTGCATTCATGTTCCACACTTTCATTATAACTTTGCGGATTTGTAAAATATGGGTAAATCGTAGTCATGAGCTAACTAATAGGTTATCAATTGCTTTGGTTTCATATACCGTTACTTTCTGCTACATTCACTTCCACCATAGTTCAGACTTCAGACCATGTTCGCGAGTTGCCTACATTAAAAAGACGTAAGTTACAAAAAATTTACTATAGTCCGTGCCACGAGAACATAGACTTTTTGTAAACAAAGAATTTCTACTAAGTGACTTAGCGATAGTTCTGTCAAAAACAATGAATGTCAAATCCAATGTCCGCAAGGTACATAGATACGTGTCATTAAAAACTAATATGTCAATGGATCGTGTTTTTATCGATATTATGCGCTGCCAACAGGATCTTTTAATGTTTTGAGGTCAGTACCCCTAAGAGACATTCTGCGAAAGAGAAATTTTGCGAAAGAGACATTCTGCGAAAGAGACGTTTTACGACTAGCCCCCTTAGCCAAATGGCATTCGATTAACGATATCGCTAGTCGCTAAGTGCAAAAATGTATGGAACTGACATAAGCCTTCGTTATATCACGTGGTCAACGAAGAAGAAATTCCTTATGTTGCCATGGTAACCAAGCGTTATCGAAAGTAGATATCAGAGCGAATGCCGTTTGGCTAGGGCCTTTGGGGACATTTTGCGAAAGAGACATTTTGCGCCTGAGCCCTAGAATGTCAACATTTGTCGTTAGTTCATTGAAATGTTACATTCTTGGGCTTAACATGCATTTATCAGAGGAATATTTTTTTTTGTTGTCAGGAAGGGGTAAATGCAAATTTAAATACAAGTTTATAGGATCGCAACGCTCTTCCCGCTGCCGGCATCTCGAAAAAGCGGTTGCAGAATAGCAGATGGTACACTATTAGTAGCGCAGAAAATTATTTATACTTACCTAAAAAAGAAATTGCGTTTTCAGACTACCGTAACTTTTAATGGATTTTGTTTACGTTCATTCTGACGATTTCATTCACAGACAACGTAAAATCTCTATGCCTAGAAATTTTATGCAATGTACTAGCTAGTTATCTGTAATATTATTCATTGTTGGTCAATAATTTAATATTTTAGGATAGGTAGGCTACTTTGAGCAAATGATTTATTGCCTATGATTAAAAAAAAACATGTCCATAATAGAGTAACATGTATGTCCTCTATCATTAATATACATGGTACCTACTCTATTTTTCCTTAATTTACAGAATAAGTTACGTGTAAAACGACAAATAAATCGACAAATTTATGAACATTCGACCATTCAAACACAAAAGCAAATAATTTTATTTCAGTAAAATTTAACAATATAAATCTAAAAACATAGTGGCACAATGAAGCATTGAAAGAAAAGACTGTTCAAAAAGTATAAAGTCTAAAACACAACTGTTTGAAATAAGGGTTGTGAAGCCCTGAATGTGTGTTTACAAAAAGTCTGTCTTCTCGTGGCACCAACGATAGTAGATGTAGTAATGTGCAAAAAGTATTTACATATACAAACTACTTAGTACTAAGACTTAGCAGTACTCAAAATGTTATCCGGTATCAGTGACGTTTCGCCAGAGTGGCCAATATGGCGACTGTGTTTTGTCTGTCAGAACCATTAGAATTCAACAAAATACTTGTCAATCCGAATTTTGCAGATATAATGTTGTCGGCTCGAAATCTTTCTTTTTTTATGTTTTATTATTCAGGTAAGATTTCGATGCACTCCTTGACGAAATTATGAATATAAGATTTGACACTGCGATAGCAGCGCAGTCCGTCGGTTCCAATGTGAAACATTCCAAAATCTACAACTACTTACAAATTAAAAATTAAGTAATAAAACATTTTCCAGTGGACTAAATTGTGAATCTAAACCATTCTCAAGTCCCCTTGAACACACACAAAAAATTTCATCATAATCGGTCCATTCATTTAGGAGGAGTTCAGTGACAAACACACGCACACAAGAAATATACATATTAAGATATGCAATACTTATCATTCTATAAACTTTAAAAGCACACATTTAAGGAATCCCAGCCCCTGCTGCCAGCTAGAAGGATCAAATACTATATTGTCCATTTGCTCTTATTTTATACATACACATACATACACACATAGACTCACGCCTGTTTCCCGGAGGGGTAGGCAGAGACTACGGAACGCCATTTGCAAGGATCCTGACATACCTCTCTTGCTTCATTCACTCACATCAAGTTTCTCATGCATGCTCTTCTGTTAAGAGTACTTCTAACCTGTCCTTTTTCAGGATGTCTCCAATCTGGTCAGAGAACGTCCGCCTACGCCTTCCCCTTCGTCCTGTCCCATTCACACTTGCCTTGGATATCTGCTTGGTCACTCTTCTGCCATACCCAACTTTCACTACCATACATAAGAGTAGGTACTAACACCCCTCTAGGCCCAGCCAAACGTGCCTTTTTGGACACGTTTTGGCTTTTCATAAACGCCTTCAGAGCTCCGTTCACTCTATTACCTGCATTAACTCTTCTTTCAATATCTTCTTCATTCTTACCACCTCTTGTAAATAACGTACCTAAGTATACAAACTCATTGACTTGCTCCACTCGTTTTCCATCGATCAAAACATTACAAGCCGTAACGCATTCCTCCTTTTCAAAAATCATAACTTTCGTTTTACTTACATTCATTTTCCTCTCCAACGCACCATGCACGATTGTTACCATCTCCGGCAATTCCTCCGCTGAACACGCAAGTATTACCTGATCATCAGCATAAAGGAGGTATTTGACAAGTAGCCCATTCATCCTTAATCCGCAGTCACTATATTTTAGATCTTGCAAATGCACTGTCCATGAAGAGGTTAAACAGCCACGGCGACGCTACACGTCCCTGTCTAACGCCTGTCTCGATGGTAAATCACTCAGTGTATGCCCTGTTTATCCTCACACAAGCTATAGAATCCTCATAAAAGGATTTCAGAGTTCGAATGAGGCTGTTGTCCACCCTATTCATTGACAGCACTGACCACATTTCATTCCTCACCACTTTATCGTAAGCGTTTTCCAAATCCACGAATGCCTAATAGACCTTTTGACCTTTTACCTGATCCGTAGGTACATCCCATACCTTTCCGGAATCCCCCTTGTACATCCCATATTTTCTTGTCAGTACCTTTGCATACAATTTGCCAACAATGCTGAGAAGGCTAATGCTTCTATAGTTTTTGCAGTCTTGTTGCGAGCTTTTTCCTTTATAAAGAGGCACAACTACAGCTGTGGCCCAGTCATTAGGTACTCGGCCGGTGCTCCAGCACAAGTAATATAACCGCTGCAACTGACCAACTATGATGCCCTGTCCAGCCTTGAGCATTTCGACTGTAATCCTATCATATCCTGCAGCCTTACTTTTTTCCATACTTCCCAGTGCCTTCACGATCTCATCCACGCATGTCAGCTATCGGTGTCTCAATCGCCGTTCTTTCAAATAAACTTTCTAAATACTCTTTCCATCTCTTCAGCACTCACGATTCACCATTATATATCTATCTATTCTCGTCTCTGATTCAAATTACCTCTGCATGGTATCCCAATTTCTTATGGACCAACCAAACAGTCGTGCTTTGATGAATTGCTACATGCGGCCACCCATTGAAGTAGCAACCACTGCAAGTGTTGCTTAACTTTGCTGACCTATTACGAACAGCGAGGGAAATCAGGCTATGAGTAGCATTTTATATACAAAGTATTGTATAAATACATTATTGCTTACGCTGTGCCTCGGCGAGCATGATAAGCTTCTGGTCGGGGCTGTCATTAGGATATCTATAGTGAGTAGAAGTCTTTATTTATGGCCAGCCAGAATATATTGACACTTAACTACACCACAACATATTCCTGTCCCTTTGAGTTGCAGAGGTAAGACAGCAGTTTTACTGAGGAACAGCTATTATTCTGTCCAATCTGGCTAGACTTGTAAGCGGATGCCAAGCTCCAAGATAACGAAGTCTTGGATGTAATCAGGATAACAGAAAGAAGTTGATAATGACGGCGATTGTGCGTCGGTTTTCTGTGAAAACCTTAAACTTGTTTTTTTTTAATAATGGCATGCCTTTTGATTTATTTCAGGTCTTACCTAAAGATATGCTGTGCTATGAATGTTCAGCTTTGTTACGCAAATATGACAGATTCAGAAGTAAAATACTAATATCACAGGACATGTTGACTAGGTGTCTGCAGGATTGTGTACCGGTAAGTACTACTACGTAATATTTCATTTATGAGCCTTCGAACCATTTAAAATTAACATAATATTGCCAAAAATAGCTTGTTGGGGGATCCTAGTCCCTTACGAGTAGTGGTTAAGAAAGTTAGATGCTTCATCCATAAATCGAGTAATTTAAAACTTTTTCTCTTTCAAAACTGCCTACCTGTAAGCTACTCATAAAATATAAATAATAATATACTTGTTTTTTGTCAGTTCACAAAGGTAAACGTGGCGAGTCCGCACTTGACCCGATCAAGTGTTCACACCTACGAGTATCTCGCCATTCAAACTGAACAGGTACGTAATATAATACCGTCATCATCATCATCATCCATCACAGAAATGGATCTAGCAAGAAGGGTCAAGCAGGCGTGCTCTGCGTGTCGTCCATACGCTAAATTGAACAGGAACATCTAAGCGCCGCTTATTGTCTCACGGGAACCCGTTGATGCAATATCGAGGTACAATTTTTAAACCAAAGACAGATGAGCCATTTTGCGCGGCTGCAAACTGCCGAAGCAAAAGCAAGGCAGTAAATATATGTAACGCAAATTACATGTGCGCTGTAGCATGGTGCGGATGATAGTTGCCTAAATGACGTTGACATCCGTCAGTACCACATGACTAGGGATGGAATATTATGCAATTCATATTTATCGATCTAACGATACTCGCAGCATAAATCTAGTTCACATTAATAGTGTGAAAAAAGCATCTAGTTCTCATTGGTGAAGTGGCTGAATGAAAACGAAGTTACAGCAGATATAAAATGTTAAAGGCAACGTTTATTGCCTTAGTACGTCGTCATAATTTGTGAAGTTGGTGGCTTATGCTACCAACTTCTACCTATCTCTCTGGACGAAATGGCAAAACAAAAAGGCCACCAGTCTTTCGACTGCCACCCTACCATTACCAGTATAACGCTATTAAGCTGATTTAGGCCCAAATAAAAGGTCACGCTACAAGAAATAATACTTCGCCGCCATTTACGGCAAATAAGAGGTTGGCCCTAGTACAGGAGGCCATCAACAATGTTCAACCTGAAGACTGGTCGAAGGTTATGAATAAAACAAAAAGGCACATTGTGTTTGTTCCTGATTCTGATGTGAGTTTAGACGAATAAAATCATTTTTTATATATGTTCTATTGTTTCATTACTATAGCTATATATAGACCTTTTACAATTAAACTGCGCCCAATATACTTTTTTAATATAAAAACCACCGACTGTGCATCGTAGCAGTACATCCCATCACTAAATATGTACGTGTATGGCGTTACGTTATACGCATAACACTTTGCTTAATTTTTCTTTCCATTAGATTTTATTTGTAGACAAGAAAATTCTGGTTGGATTTAATTTCATTTACTACATTAATTAATTATTTAATTTATTACGAATGTGGTACTGCTGAAATACTAAGTCATAATTTGTGAGTCGCGGCAACTTTCAAGAGTGTAATGAAACGTTACTGAAACTGCCACCCGCACCATGCTACAGCGCAAATAGTATAGGTGAGATCTATAGCAGTGGACTGCTAAAAGGCTTTCGTTTTTAGCTTTATTTTACGGGTAACTAGACAATGCAGCTCTGCCTACACATTTTTTTTAATATAACCATTTCTGCCCCACTCCGTCGGAATTTTGGGAAATCTTAGTGCACATACATGGCAAATTACAGCTTTCTGAGCCCAATAGTTTTGGCTGTGCATTGTCTGTCAGGCCCAGAATGAAGATTTTTTTATATAGGGATGTTTTATTTTCAGGTAGAAGAAAGATTCTTACCAGATGTTAGCGATAAGCCCGTAGATGTAAAGCGAGAGACAGTTGGAGTTAAAGAGGAACCGTTACATGATTGCGACGCCATAAAAAAAGAATGGAGGTGAGTGTACATATTTACTAGTGAGCCCCCATTTTGTTTTGGAGCGGACGGATGCCCATCATCTATTCCTTCTGCCTCATTCCACTCCAACTACTATTCATTTCCCAATACAAGGGGTGGTAACTGTGTGTGACTTCTCTGGTGTTGTGGTGGGTGAGTCCCAACCGGCAGGTCACCGGGGTAGTTGGGACTCACCAGTTGGTTCACAACGTCACCGGGCAGACGCAAAACTTTTGCCCAATTACCCCGGCGCCGCGGCAGGTCGCCGGGGTAGTTGGGACTCACCCCTGGTGTGGGTGTTGCTTGTTTCCATGGGCGGCGGTAATCGCTTACCATCAGCCGACCCTTCTGCCCGTTTGCCGCATGTGGACCAGATGGCCATTTTCCGTAAATATTCAAAAGTGCATTTCGATCTAATTTCAGTGTCATACTTATGGCATAACTGCTATTCTCCTAAACTAACTGATACTTGAATGATTTCACGACTGGATCGTAAATTGAACAAAGTGTCAAAGTATAGGTCAACATCATTCTATATGTGTCACAATAACAAATAATTGTGCCCATTACACAATTGCCCTGAGTGGGAATCGAAACTATGACCTTCGGCTTAGCAGTCAAAGTCACTTACCACTAGAACAGACCAGTCAAATATGAGTATAATGCCAAAAATACAATAAATTTCAGTGAACCAAGTCCATTCACAAGCGAATTATGGAGAAGTAAACCTGTTAAGTGTTATTCCAAGAAGAAACGTACAATGATGCCGAAGACTGAGGTGCAAACAGAACAAACAGAGGTTTGTATGCACCTTTGTTCTCGTACACCTCATTTTTTCATATTTTTTATATTTTTTTATAAACTAACGCCTGTATCTGAAGGGTTAGGCAGGGTTGTAATATAACACACACATTTCGCAGTGTTATGAATTGTAGGCCCCACGTAATTGGGGCGAGCCTTTTGCCTTTACCGGCTACATTGTCACACTCCATGCTGCTACTGAGAATTCGGAAAAACTCAGTAACACTTTTGCCTGACCCAGGAAAGAAAACCGGGATCTTCCGTTCAGCAGACCCAAACGCTAGCCACTGGACCACTGGGAGTCAGTCTTTTTTTTTTTATTGACAAGGACAGCTACATTAACTTTCTTTTTATTACTTTATAATATTAGGATAGCAACATTTTTCGGACAGCTTTTATTTATTCTATAAATGATGCACTCAAAGTTAACAAATATGAAATGTCTTTATTGACTGCACGGTTGGCGTAGTGGTTTAAGTGGCCGCCTCGCCGCTTGACACTGCGCTGAGTGTTGTGGGTTCGATTCCCACACGAGACAACACTTTGTGTAATCCATAAATAGTTGTTTCGAGTTTGGGTGTTCATTGTGTCCGTTAGTTGTATGTTTGTAAAGTCCCCCGCGACACAGGATTTTAAGTCCTAATGCGGGAGTAGTCTTTAAAAAAAAAAACGTAAAAAAAATATGTCTTTCATGAATGGAGAGTATTCAGAAAAAATTACTGGTGAAATGGCTACCTAGTCCGTAATGGACTAATTCGTCAAATGCCCTATCCTTAAAAGGACTAATTGGTGTAAGGCCCCATTCTGAAAATAAAGTTTTTATGTGAATTAAGCATCTATTGACTAAACGAACTATTAACTCTACCATACTTTTCACTGTATACAGAAAAGGTTTGATCTACTTGGCACTCAGGCGGAGAGTGTGGAGTCGCTCGTTGTCACAGAAGAGGAGGGACATTCGCTGAGAGCGCGGCTGCGCTTCGACGACGACATCTGTAAGCACAAACATTTATATAAATCCATTTTAATATAAATTTAACTTTCAAAGAGATTTTTAGTACAGTATTGTTACACAGAAATAAATAGTAATAGAACGGTGACATGGGCGTGGTGCGCGTGTCAAACTATTGCACTATAGCGCATGTGTTTACACATGTTGTACAACATTATTCTGCCTGACAATCAGCAATGGTCAGTTTTTATATAAACAATAACATAATTTCATTTTCCACAGCTACATCACACACACACATCGATAATAATTCCTTAGTGACCCTCACTATCTATACGTCACTGTGGGCGGGGCTTGCTGAAATGTACGCGATGACGTGACATTCACCATTCTATTACTATTTATTTCTGTGGTATTGTTATCTCAACTATTCAGATTTTGTTAAGCTAACAATATAGAAAATAAAAACAAAATATCTCAACAGAAATAAATACAACATTAAAATTATTCTTTAAAAGTACTTACTTTTAACAGAAACGTGTATGCTGAATCACTGGTGTCAGTACTCGGTACACCCGCTTCTTCCTACACCAAGTATAAAGTCATTAGACAACTGTTTATATTTAATTTGGTTCAAAGGTTACGAATCCCTAAAGGTTTGCTTACAAATATTATAGCTTCGCCTGTCCCGGACTATAGAAACAATGCAATATTTGGATAGTACTCGAATACCCTATTGTAACTGATCGTATTTGACCGCTAGTTTGTTTGACTGATTCCAGATACACATATACCCGAAGAGACAACATTGACCACACCTATCAACATTAATGAAGATACCACTGAAGGCGATATTCAAGAACACTTTCTTGAACATGATTTTATGAAATTTGAAGTTGAAAACCCATCAGATAGAGATGACTATACTTGTAATTATGAAATATATTCTGACAGCCATCAAGAATATGATAAATATGATGCAACATCTCTACATGACAGTGATGAAGCTGAAGAGGATGTTAAATGCAATACATATAGTGACGGCAGTGTTAATAGTATTTCACGTAGTAATGTACAATCATATATATGTGACGCGCGCAACCAATGTATCAGCGATGAGAATCTGCTCAGATCGGAACACATTCGCGAACATTCTGCTGAGAAGTCATTTAAATGTGATGTGTGCTTTAAACGTTTCCCTAATTATTCTGCCTTAACTAAACATTCGCATGAACATACTGCTGCAAAGGTGTATCGATGTGATGTTTGTAAGAAACGTTACCGTCACAAACATAATATAGTTCAACATCTACGTAAACACACTAACAAAACGACCAAGCGTGAGCCAAGCTTCACTGTCGTGCACACGTACAAGCACTTGTACAAGCGATACAAGTGTGATGTATGTATGAAATGTTTTGTTCATAAGGTCCATTTAAACACTCACATGCGTAGCCACACCGGTGACATGCCATACAAGTGTGATGTATGCATGAAATGTTTTGTTCGTAAGGACCATCTAAACAATCACATGCGTAGCCACACTGGTGACAAGCCATACAAGTGTGATGTATGTATAAAAGGTTTTGCCGTAAAAGGTGATTTAAACGTGCACATGCGCCTGCACACCGGTGACAAGCCATACAAGTGTGATGTATGTATGAAATGTTTTAGCCGTAAGCAAACTTTATCTTGTCACATGCGTGTGCACACCGGTGACAAGCCATACAAGTGTGATATATGTATGAAATGTTTTGGCCTAAAAAGTGGTTTAAATAAGCACATGCGTATTCACACCGGTGACAAGCCATACAAGTGTGATGTATGTATGAAATGTTTTGCCCATAAATGTGATTTAAACAAGCACATGCGACTGCACACCGGTGACAAGCCATACAAGTGTGATGTATGTTTGAAATGTTTTAGCCGAAAGCAACATTTATCTTGTCACATGCGTCTGCACACCGGTGACAGGCCATACAAGTGTGATATATGTATGAAATGTTTTACATATAAAGAAAGTTTAACTAGGCATACGCGTGTGCACACTGGTTACAAGCCATACAAGTGTGATGTATGTATGAAATGTTTTACGCTGAAAACTAGTTTAATTACACATTTTCGTATGCACACCGGTGACAAGCCATACAAGTGTGATGTATGTATGAAATGTTTTGCCCAGAAAAGTAATTTAACCAAGCACATACGTTTGCACACACCGGTGACAAGCCATACAAGTGTGCTGTATGTATGAAATGTTTTGGCCCAATAGATACTTTAAACACGCACTTGCAATTGCACACCGGTGACAAACCATATAAGCGTGATGTATGTATGAAGTATTTTTGCCAGCACGACAAATTAATGACTCATAAGCGGGTACACGCCGGTGACAAGCCATGCAAGTGTGATGTATGTATGAACGATTTTAGCCATAAGCAAACTTTATCTTGTAACAGGCGAGTGCACACCGGTTAACCTCTCTGCTGGTGCTACTTGCATACCGCCACCCCCCGCCTCTAGCGGGCCCCGCGTGCGTGGTCCCTGGCGAGGGGGTCCGATCCATACTTTTGTTGATAACTCTGTGATTGTTATGATTTTCTGCTAACATATATAGGGTAGGTACGACGGTAAGGCTTTATTTCAAACTGCATGTAGTTCCCGACAAAGAAATTCTATATCAAATTTCAGTTCAATACGAGCAGTAGTTTAGTCACTAGACAAATAATTAGTTTTCACTAAACTTAAACACGTTCTAACTCACTAACATCTGATCGGCGCCCGTGGCAAAAGTCATCCACCTTAAAACGCAAAAAAATTACGCATTGGTGTGTTTACGTAATATCTGTTTAAAATGTTGCCAAATTCACTCACTACCGCAATAAGGACGAAATAAGCATACCTGCAGTCCATGTGGTGACGGATTAAGAATACGGAATGTCACCATCCCATATCATTCCATGGGTGTTGTAAGAGCCGACAGAGGGAGCATATTATGCAGAGAACAACACTGTAAGAGAAGTAAAAGTTGATACAAACCCTATACCAACCTGTTTGGCCAGCGTGGTATAGTAGGCCAATTCCTCCTTTCAATAGAGAGGCCTTGTCCAGCAGTGGACTGTTAGAGGCTGATGATGATGAAGCATACCTGCATGACGACCGGTTGGCCAAGCGAGAGTGTAAGCGACTGCTGCGCTGAAGGTCGTGGGTTCAATTCCCGCTCAAGTAAAACATTTGTGTGCGTGAACATGGAAGTTTGTCTTGGTCTGGGTGTTTCTATGTATAATATGTATGTATTTACAAACAACAAAAGTATATACAGGGTCTAAAAAGACCCTTAACGAAAACTAACGCCATATTGTACCAATGTGGGGTTTCAGTTTTCGTTATAATATATACAGGGTGGCGCTTGCATAGGGGCATTGATTTAAAAAGGACGTAGCATTGATGCCTATAAAATGTTTTATATGAACAAAAAAGGTCATGGAGCCAAAATAAAATAATAAAATTTTCAAACAAAATAAACTATAAAATATGAGCAGCAAAACGAAACACCATTTGTAGACCAATATGACATTAGGTTACTGACCTTTGTAAGAACGGCAACGTGTGCTATGCGGCAGACGATGCCACGGAGGTAGTTCACATTTATTGACGAATTACCTATTTCAGTAATTCTACACATCACTCCAATGTTTGGTCACTCATTCATTAGGCAAGCACTGGTGTCTTTTTCATATCAACAAAAACCCACTTAACGCAAACCCACGTAAAAGGTAGCAAAAAATTTTCAAATTCTCAAAATGGCCGCCATTGTTATCACGAATTACCTATTTCAGTAATTCTACAAATCACTCTAATGAAAGTTCAGTAATTAGGAAAGCACTGGTGTCTTTTTCACAACAAGAACCCACGTTACACTGTTACACAATCATATCCGCATATTCGGACGACATAAAGTTTGTCATTATTAACACAAATAATGCAAAAATGACGAATGATAAAGTTCACTAAACAACAACACAATTAAATAACACAACTAAATACAATCACACAATTCAATATCAAAAACAACTGTCGGATAAGCACGCGCGCGATCTGATCGACTTATTAATCCAATAGTTTTTGCGGCACTAACTAAACAAACCTATGATGAGTCACCGATCACCGCGCCGCTGGCGCCGACATGTCTAGGATAGGAAATAGAGATGCGCAATAGGTACTATGAATGTCGATATTTTTGACACGTTAATACGTTAACAACAAAATAACACAAAATGTTTTTATACAACGAACTATGCATTCTTACTTGTATTAACAATAATGCTATTGCTTAATTGTGTTGCTAATACGACACAGTTAAACAAGTTTATGAAATACTATGCACATACTTCAATTAGTTCAGTAGTTTTAGTACATAGTTATTATAATTCTTAAGTAGATTGTTGAACCCATTAGACCATTTAAAAATACCATACGGAAAGAGCTAAAATAGTCAATAATTATTAACTTATTTCAAATGATTAAATAATTGAATCTCTTTACATGTTTATCATTGTTTACCTATTAAAAAACGTTGTCTTTATTTGTACCACACTTTGAAATTTTCGAACGTAAAGTCATTGATAAGACGATTACATTAACGTTAAATACAAACAATGTCGATACAGTAAACAACAAACTTTTACGGTGCGTAGGATTTTTTATCGATACTATCATTGATAAGACGATTACATTAACCCTTCAAGTTTTTAGTTTTCAAGTTTCAAGGCACTAGGACTTAACAGAATTGATTGAGAATTTTTTTAATCTTTCACCTTCACGCACTCTTCTGTAAAGTTACAAAATATGAGTTACGATCTTTTTCATTGTGGGTGTCGAAATTTCGCATGTATGTTCCTTGGAGACCGTAGGCACGTAGCCGGGATTTCCCAAAATTCCCACGGGTTAACGTTAAATACAATCAATGTCGATATAATAAACTACAAACTTTTACGGTGCGTATTTTTTATCGATACTATTGACAATATTTTGTTCATAATTGGGCAACTCTATTTGGCTCGACTATGTTTGTCCTTGTCACACATAGTGCATTTACTGTGCATACTTAATCAGATTTTTTCGTTGTTGCGGAACCGATCCATTTTATTATTATGTAACTTTATTGAAAAGGTAATTAGGAAGTTTCAAAAGTTTTGTTCTGTTAAAAATGTTACGCATTAACTTGGGCGCAAAAACCTACAACGACGAGTCTTAGGTAGGTACCTTCGAGGCGAAGCGACGTTGCACGAAGACGTCATCGTCCTAAGTCGTCGAAGGGTCAACGCAGACAGAGAGGAATAATCCCCGCGCGGTCTCAGGCATTTTCTTTACGGATTGCGTATGCTCAAGATTGCGCGCGACCTCGCGAGCCTGCGTGAGTAAAACGTTCTGGGTTACCACTCTACAGTAAATATTTTGCCGCGAAAGTTCGTTAAACCCTGAAAATACGCGTACGACGCGGGCGCCGACTCGACTTTGCGCGGGGATTTCCGCGTATCTTCGAGGACGCGCGAATATTTTTTTTCAGTTTCAAGCATTTATGAACTTTATTGTAAAAACATTAAAGTTTATTTTCAAGTGCGTTGATAAAATCCTCTCCGCTGCGCTCCGTTCTGTCTGCGCTGAGCCTAGCTTCGGATGACGTCGAGGCGTCGCGTCGTGAGTAGTACCTAGCGAGTTGCGGCGCGCAATGTAGGGTCGTTGACCGTTTTGTATCAGCTGTATGGAACTCAAAGCGTGTGCAAAAATTGCGGAACTTAAAATCGATATTGTGGCTAAACTACTGCACCGATTTAATTGATTTTTGGTACAAGGCTTAAGAATGTTGTAAGCTATGCCTTTGTTCAAAAAGTGCCGCTATGCAAGCGCCACCCTGTATAATATGTATGTATTTACAAAAAAGTATATATCTATGTTTATCCATTATCTAGTACCCATCGTACAAGCTTCTGCTTAGTTAGGGAATAGATGGTGTTGTGTGAATATGAAAAAAAATCATTACGAACGTCACGATATTTTTTTCTAATTATTCCAAAATCGTGTTTTGAATGATAAAAGTAAACTTTTCTCCTAATAAACTTACACAAAATTATTAATATTTCTCTAAAATAAATGGCTTTGATTTTCTCAAAACGCAATGGACGCGCAAATCAAGTTCACGCCTCACGCACACAGACGGAGTCAACCAACTGATCTACCAAGTTCGTTGCCTTCGCACGACCACGTGATCATTTACTTACTCCTTATCGTTCGTTAGCGCGCTCGCACATCTACTAAAACTGGGTTAGAACAATTAACTAGAGATGTAAAAAACTCGAGTCTTGTGAGTCCTAAATTTTAGGCTTAGCTGACAAATTGCACAGCTCGACTCTTTACAACAAGACCCCCAGGCTAAAACACTTAAGTTTACATAGAGATTCGAGCGCAACATGGCGCTCAGACCTTGATTCGAGCTCAAGTCGTTTTACGCGACTAGTCGCGCTCAAGTTCTTTTCCATTTGGAGTTCCTTTATAAATAAACAGGGAATAAAATATAAATCGGAATGAAAATAATTTAGGAATATAATATAGAATAATAATAGTATAGAAGTAAAAATATAATATGTCTATGTATTTTTAAATAAATCAATCTTGATACGCTCAGACTCGATACACTCGAGCTCTTTTTAAAACCCGAGTTTTGTTTGAGACGTGAGCTTCTTTTTAAGACTCGAGCTCTTTTTGAAATACGAGTTCTATTTTGGCGCTCGAGGTTTCGAGAAAGGACTGGAGCTCGGCTCGAATCAAAGCTCTGAGTTTTGTTAGTACACCGAGTCTTGTAAAATTGAGCCGAGTGTATCGAATTAAGACTCAAAGACTCGAGTTCTTTACATCTCTACAATTAACTGGAAAGCTATCTTTTTATCGTTATTACATAACATGTAAGTTATATTGTTATATTTTATGCCCAATTTATTATTAAAAGAAGTGGGAAGCAATGTTTCCAAGGAATTGTTTAACTAATAAAATTGTTCTACTCAAAGATTCGCCATCTTAAAAAAAAACATTTAATTTACATCCAAAGTATCATGTGTCAAACTGTTTGAGCAGTAGTCGTACCACTATGTTCTAGACTAATCTAGACGTGGTTTTGAAGAGGAGTTGTTATGCTTATTAAACCTGCTTGAATTAACTTGTTATTGAAGAAAAAAAATGCCTATTCTCGGCGCGTAGGCGCTTAGACACATTGCGCAATGTTAGTGAATTAATGATCTAATACTGAGTAAGTTTTCATAATATTCTGTAATTTCTTACGATTACAGCTAGTCACTCATTTTCTTATCCAAACTCTTTACTTCCACACAAATAAAAGGAAATTTAAGCTCCTGCAAAAATGATAGTAGCAAAAATATGTAGAAACATTTTACTACCATTATTTTTACAGGAGCAAAATGCACATTTCTACAACTTATTAATTAGTCCTCGTCTAGTAGCTAACTAGCAAGACTGCTGATAGCTATTTTCTGACCCACAACGAATGCATACTGATTTATTAACGATAAATTCACATTATTCAGGCAGATACATGATACCTACCTAAATACTTGACATGCTTGGCGTACATTCATTGATCGATCCCATTAGGTAACGATATGTTATAATAGCTGATAAAAAATGTATATATGGTAAAATTAATGCTTTTATTGTGTTAATACGTAGATGTATTTCAAAAGTAATTATTAATTTGGAGTAAGTAAGTTGTTAGAATAAAAGTATCTTGTTTTACAAGCTAATTGTAATGATTACTTGAAAAAACGATTGTTTATTATTTTATCTAGTTAAGGTTGAGGCGAATCATGTTCAAATAAAATGTATGTATTATATCAGTGTTGTTATTAGTTTCACATTAACAATGTATGTAGGTAATTAAGAAGTTCGTCAACGACTTACCTACGCGAATTGCGGCTGCATTCCACTCGCCCGCCGGCGCAAGCGCCGGCTAAGGCGGCTACATCAAAGGCTACTAACTTCATGAAGTCGAAATTTAGTATTTTAAAAATTCAGTACGATTTCTTTCGTCATCGAATGCGCATTAACAATTATTCTCGGTTTTCTCTTTGTTGTCATGTGTCTTGAATGTGTGTTTTGTGTGTGGTTTCGTGTGTTTTTGTGTTTTGTGCGTGATTGAAAAAAGATGCCTTGCCAAGAATTTACTGCCCGTGAGTATGTTTACATGGCGTACTGTTACGGGATGGCGCGAGGTCATGCCTATAAGGCCCTGATGCTATATGGTATTGAGCATCCAGAAGCTTATCAACCCCGTGATCCACGAGTCCTGACGAGAGCTGTACAGCGCTTGCTGGATAATCAATCGATCGTTCCTGTTTCCGAAGGAGGTGGCCGACAAATACCTATTGCGGCCGAACAAGCCATTCTGGATGAAGTGCAAGCGAATCCACGTCTAGGATTGCGTACGGCAGCCAAAGTGCTTCGTAGACGACCTGCACATCGCGCCCGATTCGTCGTGTCTCACTCTACTGTGCACAGAGTTTTAAGATGAGATAGGCAGCGTCCATACAAAATTAATCGTGTGCACGCGCTTCAAGCGGGTGACGCCCAACGTCAGATGGCATACTGCTCTTGGCTCTTGCAGCAGGAGCAACGATTTGTGCGAAACGTTATTTTCACGGATGAATGTACGTTCACAAATAACGGCATGTGGAATCGAAGGCATGCGCATTACTGGTCCTCAGTAAATCCACACTAAACACAGGAAACGGGTTTCCAAACCCGTTGGAAACACAATTTTTGGGCAGGCATTGTGAGCAATCAGATCCTCGGCCCCATATCCTTGCCCCCTAAGATGGACGGCGCTGATTATCTCACATTACTTAATGGATACATATCGGATATGTTAGACGATATGCCACTCTCTCAGCTGCGAGAGACATGGTTCCAGCATGACGGCGCACCCCCGCACATTGTGAGATGCGTTCGTCACCGACTCAACCACCTCTTCGGATGTCGCATCGTAAGCTAGCTTATAACTGTCAATGAAGTGACTTTAAGTGAAATGGTATAATAATAATATTAATAATATTCTACCACAATCACACAACACCACCTAGTCCCAAACTAATCAGAGCTTGTACTATGGGTACTAGATAATGGATAAACGTCCACAAAAAAATATAAATCTTTGTAATACTATCGAAGCCGTATCCATACTATTCCCGCGTAGCAGAAATCGACCGTATGACGTCACACAGAATTCCACAAAGTCGCCCGAACAAAATCCGATGTGGATGACGCGGATTTCATTTTGGGAGGCCGATACTAATATTACATATTTACTAGAATTATGGAATTTATGCACAAATTCTGTGTATTTGACTATTGTACAAGCATAAATCTTAATATATAAAATCCTTGCGTTACTGACTGACTGATAGACACGCTTCACACGCTACAGCCGAAACTATTGGGCGCAGGAAGCTGAAAGGGGAATGCCAGGTCGCCATAGTAATTTAGGCCCACAGTGCACATTTATACAGACTCATGATAATGATAGCAGACAATGGCAATAATTAATTAGTAAAGAAGTGATTTAGAAAAAAGTTGGCATTTTAAAGTTATTCAATAATTTTATCTCTCGTCAATACATGTTATATAAAATGTCTTGTATGTAAAATCCTGTATTAGTTTATCTATTGTTTTATTTTATTTATAACTAAAATCTATTTGAAATGAAATAAAACACATTACATTCCAGACTTATAGCTTTATTCATCAATTTCATTGTCATATACCACCAAAACATCATCTAAAAATTGAGCCGGAGGGAAAATATTACTTTGATGCCGTGCCCATCCTAAATACCATATCACTGTCATGATGTGGGCACAGCATCCTACCGTACGACGGCCAACGATGCAGTTACAGCAATACTGCTTTATAGCTGCGGGCCCTGTATCAGCAGTGCTGACTAAAATATACACGAAGTATACCTTGCGACTAATATGACGGCTAGCAATTTTTGCCCTCAACAGTGAACAACTAGGTCCAAAAACATGCTGATCCACAATCCTATTTCTAATATTAGAGCATATTTCAATACGATAGCACCCATTAAATCTCCTGTGCTCGCCATAATAGGAGCGAGCTTGTTTATGTTGGTAAGTCCCACATGCAATCAATATTAAATCATTAATATTTAATCTAGGGAATTCTCTTATGTTTTCTTGGCTAACATTAATATTTTGAAAATCAGCTCTTGCCCTATTAAGATTGTGATCCCTAACATAATCAGCCAGATCATTATTTCTGTACATATTTTGGTTCACTATTTCTAATATTTGAGGAGCATCTTCCCTGTCCTGTACTTTCAAATTATATTTATTAATAAGAGCAGCAGCCACAGAAAAATCAATCATTATATGCTTAGAAGCTCTATTGAAGAATGTTTGCCTAAATATTTTAAACTTAAGACTTAAAAATGCCATTTACAACTTCCACTACCCAACGACATAATGTAACAGCTCTAGTCTTGTTAGCATCCCTAGTTGAGAGTTGTCTTTCACCTTCTTCCAGAGACAAAGGGACATGTACATTATAGCCACAACTCCGTAATAATGGCAATGAGTCCCTAAAACCCCTATCCAAAATAAATACATCCCCTGCTTGGAAAAAACGACGACAAGAGCTGCTTTCATTAGAAAATTCTTATTTCATGATGTCTGCATCAGTTGTTGTCGCAGGGTAGGGGCCCAATATATCAATGATATAGCCATCGCTACATACTAATAAAAATGGTTTTACTATATTGCGGTACTTATGCAGCAAGTAAATCTGTTTTTGATATAAATAATTTGAGCTTTTCTCTATATAGATGTAAGTACCATCAGCAATTACAATTGGTGTCCTATCATCACCACCAAAAAGTCCATTTGGAATTAAAAGATTTCTTTCAGAGATATCCTGTCTAGTTACATGGTTTAAGCCAAGGTTTCTTGGGACAAAGTCCTGATGCAATATTTCGCGAGCCATATGCATTAAAGATTCTAATGTGCTTCTAGGCACTCGCAATAAAGATGCTATACGCTCACTATCACCTGTTCGCAATTTCATTAAATAAGCTGCAAGTGCAAAAGCTCCTCTATGTTTGCTTGATAGTCTCGGGACTTCTGAGAGAATTAGCTCAAATTGCTGCTTTGAAAATCCTAGATAATAGTGAACAATATGATCTGGCATGCTCTGAATGTTTTCAAAATCTAAATGCATTACCATATTATCTTTCAGTGTTACGGCTTTGCATCACCGCGAGTGAGATACGAGCGACGCTCCGCCTCATTCAACGGTCGCGCATTCACTCACGCATTCACTCTGCATCTATTGCTTGTCATCTCGGGTCGTGTGCGCGATTATTGTAAAAAATTAATATTATAGCATATAAAATATATCAACGTAACAGTTTCCATCAGTGTCTTCATTTCTTCACCTTGAACCAGCTATCGAAGCTAACAAATTGGTCCTTCACCCGAGAAATACGTAAAAATTACGAAGAGGAAGACACGCCATTTTGTTCGGCGCACGCACATGCCTAAGTCAACAAGTCTTACATTACTTACAAAGGATACCTGTGGAGAAAGACATATTTTGTACATCGAGGATACCTTTTCACCGTCTGATATTCAAGACAGACGACGCAGATCATTCCATATTGACGATCATCAAGATTTCAAATATAACGTCAACTCATTTCGTCATCATCTTACAAACCTACAACAAGGAGCATTCTAGACGCAAGCGGAAACATATTTGCAAAATAATTTAGCAGGATTGGATAACAAATACAACATTATAACAATAACAGTGAAGTGGACTTTGCCCTTTGTGTGCACCCAACGACATGTGCACCATAGATCGGAACAAATAAACGAGTGAGTTCGTTCCTTTATATTGCCTATCTTTTCCTTTTAACTTCTTTCCCTAACTGTTGTAAAGTGCACTATTTGTATGGCATGTTGACTTCTTTTCATATTTTAGCGCTTTTAATAATTTTCAATCTGTAAAACAATGCTGTAAAAGGTAATATCACACGGTATTATTCACGCGTGCTTATGGCAGTGCATTCTTTTTTAGCAGCTGACAGCCATAATACGTTAACGCTTTATTTATAACGCTATAAGTACCTATCTAGGTATTATTTTGTCATTGCATTGCCACTACGTCGAGCTATCGTCGGCGACCGGTTATAAGAACATACATAATATAGCTTGCTACATCTACCTGCCTATCGCCATACGTAATACATAGGTAACAAAACAGATAGGTTTTGTTTATATTCTGTGCTATCGCTTGCAGCACGGTAATAATATCTAAAGGCCTTGCCACACGGCACAATTTTACGTCCAACTTGACTAAATCATTTGATGAAATTGTGACGTGTAGACGCCAGTCGTCCAACTCAAGTTCATCGGGTGGGCGGTACCACCAGATTTTAACCAATCGGGTGGACGGAATGAAAATCAGTGATTGGATTGTGCCGTGTAGACGGGCAAAGCCAATTCGATTGAAAATTTGATCAGTGGTAAAATTGTGTCGTGTGGCAAGGCCTTAACAGTATTGTAACTCCATACAAACGCACGAAACTCGAGTTATACCTACGCGCCTCGTGTCCGTTTCGATGGCGCGGCCATGACCTTTTTTTTAAAAAAAAATGATATCAAGATTTTGTGAAAATTTGTAAAAGTAGACTCCCAAAACCATAAATTTGTCAAAGTTATGGTTAAAAAGTTATAAGGGTTTGAACGTGGCCGCGCCATTGAAACGCTCCGAACCGCGCGGCCACGGAGATCTTTAAAACTAAGCATTGCAGAGACCTGAAATTTTGGTAAGTTACAGATTGAATTTGTAAAAAATTTGTAAAAATATAGAAAAAAATCCTGAGCTTATATTTTAGGAGCTGTGAGACTAATACGCCATGGCCGCGCCATTGAAACGGTGAAAAACACATTTTCACCGATATCTCGTTGAAAAAGCAACGCAGAAAAAACACATTTTCACCGATATCTCGTTGAAAAAGCAACGCAGACGTCTGAAGTTTTTTTGTAAAACCTGGATTTGAATTTGTCGAAATCCAGGTTTAAAGGGGGGAGTATTGTAGCGGCTGCTGACGCTACAAATTATATACAAGGCACGATATTGTGTAATGCTCGGGCCACACTACCTTACCGTCTACCGGGCTGTTACCGCCATAATTATGGCAATAAATTACCGTTAAATTACTGCGTGAAGTCGTGTGGTTACACTAGAGTTTACCGAGATATGCCAATAAACTAGGCGGTAAAAATACCATTTTTCAAGATGGCGGATGAAGCTGCAGCTGTTTGGTAATTTATGAGTGCCAATTATTTTAACATGAATCTTTTAAATTTTTAGCTTTCTGTCGGGTATCCCAGAGAGACGGTTCGGATTGCAATAACTCCAAAAATTCGAGCGCTTTTTCATTTGACCACTCCATATCGGTAGATACGTGCGTCGTCGTCGAACTCGTGTTGCACACTGAACAAACGGTAGTGTGGCCACAAACGCAATAATTACTGCGGTAATCTTCTTTGATGTGCGAAAAAGAACGCCGCCGCAGCTATTGCCTACCGGCATATGCCATATTGATTGGCATTGTAAAATTATGGCCATAAATCGCGGTTACACCTAGGCGTTGTTGAAATTATGGCAATAATTGTTGGCATATCCCGGTAGTGTGGCCCGAGTATAAGTGCGGCACAGCAGTCGTCTTCCCGCTCTTGTATAGTTAGGTCGTAGTTATGTAGTTTATTTATTAGTATATTTTGTGGTACCACAGTAAAAGTATATATTTTCATCTTTGAAATCTTTCTTTTATCTCTCGACACAACATCTTCTCATACCCCTACAGACAAATTCAAATCAGGGTTTTACAAAAAACTTCAGACGTCTGCGTTGCTTTTTCAGTGAGATATTGGCGAATATGTGTTTTTCACAGTTTCAATGGCGCGGCCATGGCGAATTAGTCTTAAAGCTCCAGAAATATAAACCTACGATTTTTTGTTGTATTTTCACTAGTTTTGACAAATTCAAATCTGGGTTTTACAAAAATCTTCAGACGTCTGCGTTGCTTTTTCAACGAGATATCGGCGAAAATGTGTTTTTCACCGTTTCATTGGCGCGGCCATGGCGTATTAGTCTCACAGCTCCTAAAATATAAGCTCAGGATTTTTTTCTATATTTTTACAAATTTTTTACAAATTCAATCTGTTACTTACCAAAATTTCAGGTCTCTGCAATGCTGAGTTTTAAAGATCTCCGTGGCCGCGCGGTTCAGAGCGTTTCAATGGCGCGGCCACGTTCAAACCCTTATAACTTTTTAACCATAGCTTTTCAAATTTATGGTTTTGGGAGTCTACTTTTACAAATTTTTACAAAATCTTTTTATCATTAAAAAAAATAAAATAACGTCATGGCCGCGCCATCGAAACGGACACCGCGCCTCGAGCAGAGTACCCATTAAACTGTGCGGACTGTGCCTACAGTCACAGACCCACAGCCGCGATCGTGCCGCAGCTCGCATGCGGCGCGTCTGGTAGGTATATAACTCACGAAGTCGGCCGAGTTACAATACTGTTAGATTATATTACCGTGCTTGCAGTCTAGGCTTACCGTAAATCATTTCTGATCTTTAACTTCATACTTAATATTATATGCTCTTGTCATTATTCTCCATCCAGTAACTTGTTATTCTTACATATTATTGTTCTACAATGGCTGAAGCTCGTATTAAAGAAATAATTAAATTACGCGGGAATGTTAAAGGCAAACTTACGCTGTTTAACAGTTACATAAAAACTATAGATTTTTGTCAACCGTTAACGGACTTACAGTTAACGGAAATAAAATTACGTTTGTCAAAATTAGAATTCAAAAATATGCTGAATTTGATAAATTACAGACTGAGTTCGAGACATTGTCTGAGGAGGATGGGAAGTTCGACGAGCGCGTACAATTTGAAAATAAATATTATTCGCTTGTGGCTCAAGCCACAACGCTGATCAATACGGAGCACCAGAAACGTGACCATCCCCGCCATAGATACGACTCATCATCTGCCGAATCTGCGCCTCATGACTTTGTAAGGCTACCAAAAATAAACCTTCCCGCATTCGATGGCGACTTTCAGCACTGTTTGGAATTTAGGGATACGTATTTATCTATCATTCATAACAGTAAAAGTCTCAGCGATATTAATAAATTCCATTATTTACGCGCAGCTCTAAAAGGCACTGCGTCTTTAATTGTTTAAAACATTGAATTCACGTCAGATAATTACCAAATCGCTTGGAATTTATTAACTAATCGTTACGACAACGAACGTCTTTTGGTTAACAATCATGTCAATGCTGTATTTAATTTACAGCAAGCACAAAAAGAATCCAGTCATTTTTTGAGGAACATGATTGATGTAACTAATAAAAATTTGCGTGCACTTGCTCAGTCTCGGTCAACCAACTGACTACTGGGATACGCTCATCATTCATATCATGTCTAAAAAATTTGATGCAATTTCTTTTAGGCAGTCGGAAGAATTTCGTAATACAATTACAGGCTATCCTACTCTGGCTCAGTTCATAAACTTTTTAACAAACAGATCTGATTTATTAGACACTATACAACAAGAAATGACATATAAACAGAACATTCAGCAGAAACAGAATACAGCTACCTCACAACACATACAAAAATCAGAGTTAAAACAAAACAATAATATTACATGTCCTATGTGCAAATAAAGTCATTTTCTATTCAAATGTCAGGAATTTAGGAACCTGGACGTCAATAGCCGTTTATAGAAAATAAATAATTTTAAAGTCTGTAAAAATTGTTTACGACCAGGCCATACCGACAAACATTGTAAATTGTCACACTGCAAGTATTGTCAGCTTAAACACACTACTTACATTTTTACACACAAACATACATAAACAGACAGAATCACAAGTTACACTCACTTCATCTACAGATACTACTTATATACAAAATACTAAAACCACTTCCGTACTGCTTTCCACAGCGTTGGTGAAGGTGATGGATTCTATGGGGAGACTTCGCACAGCCCGCGTCCTTCTAGACAACGGCAGCACTTCTCACTACATCACGCAGCACCTCTGTGAGAAACTAGGTCTGACGAAACCTGATACGAACTCCACTATTGTAGATATCAATAATCAATGTTCCTATAGTGCAGAGTCTTGTGACATAACTATCCAGTCAATTTCGGGTGGTTATCAAGTCAATGTAAAATGTTTTGTGCTACCAGAAATTACCAAATTATTACCACGTTATTACATAGATATTAGTGAATTGCCTCTTCCTTCGGGCATTCAACTAGCAGATCCTTCTTTTAATGAGTCAGCGACGGCAGGTTTGTAGTCACAGTACCGTTAAGAGACTCACCTGAAGTACTCGGAGACTTCTACGCAGCCGCGAAGCGGCGTCTTCACTCCTTAGAACGCAGATTTCTTCGTGATCCACTTTTAAGTGAAAGGTATTTGCAATTTCTGTCAGAATATCTAGCCTTAGGGCATATGACAGAAAATAAACAGATTATGTCAGACAAAAACATTAACTATTACCTCCCTCATCACGGGGTAATTCGGGAGTCTAGTACGACAACCAAATTACGAGTCGTCTTTGACGCATCAGCAGTCACAACTACAGGTAAGTCTTATAACAACATACAGATGATAGGACCGACCGTACAGGAGGACCTCCTATCTATTTTACTCAGATTCAGACAGCATAAATATGTAATCTCAGGCGACATAGAGAAGATGTATAGAGCAATTATCGTTACACCTTCACAGCGACACCTACAGCAGATTTTATTTCGATTTAATTCTAAAGAACCAATTAAATCGTACACACTTAACACCCTAACGTATGGGACATCATCTGCGCCATTTCTCGCAACAAAATGTTTAATTTCATTAGCAGATACGTATACGGATATTGAAGCGAAAAATTCAATTCGTAGAGACTTTTATTATGACGATTATATCAGTGGTCATTATATTCGAATTAGCTAAAAATGTCAGAAAAGTTATGACTTCTGCTAAATTTAATTTAAGAAAATGGCAATCAAATAATCAGACTGTATTACATTCTATTACACAAAACACCAATCAACAACAATCAGACAAAACCTTAGACTTAAATGAATCACTGCCTAATCAAACTTTAGGTTTAAATTGGGATTGTAATTAGATAATCTTTTCTTTTCTATAAACATTCAGACTAATAATAAGAAAGTAACAAAGCGGGTTATTTTATCTCTCATCAGTCAAGTTTTTGACCCTCTAGGTTTATTAGGGCCGTGTACAGACGAGGCGAAAATCCTTATGCAAAACCTGTGGCTCGACAAATGCAACTGGGATGACGAAGTCCCTTGTGACATAAAGAATATTTTTTTAAATTTTATTAATTCACTTTTTAATTTAAACACACTTCGCATACCACGTTGGGTTTGTTTCGATGCAGCAGTCACGTACGAACTACATACATTTACAGATGCCTCGGAACTTGCATACGGGGCATGTGTGTACGTCAGGTCAGTCGATGATCAGGACAGAGTTTGTGTTCGCCTTCTCGCTTCTAAAAATAAAGTAGCGCCTTTAAAGCCTGTCACCGTCCCCAGGCTGCAGTTATGTGGCGCGTTACTCGGTACAAGTCTTTGCACTAAAGTTCTACATTCACTCACAAAAACATTTAATAATTGTTATTTTTGGAAAGACTCGATGATAGTCCTCGGTTGGCTAAATACATCACCTAGTCACCTAAAGACTTTCGTTCGAAATAGAATCGGTGAAATTCAAAGTACTACAAGTGCTAATAGTTGGAGCTACGTGCCATCTAATTTGAACCCTGCAGACCTGGTCTCTCGTGGAGTAAAGGCCAGTCACCTCATTGAATCTTCATTGTGGTGGACAGGTCCTAGCTTCCTTCATCATGCAAACATACACGCCCCACAAACACCAACAAAACAGAAAAACATACCACTTCCAGAATATTTCACTTCACACTAAACAAACAATTACGATTAACGAAAATATTATATTGAAATCAGTAAATAAAAAATCAAACTATACAAAACTTATTAGAACAGTAGCTTATATACTCAGATTTATAAAAAATTGCAAAAATACATCTATTAAAACTGTAGGTATACTGTCATTATCAGAACTTGACAATGCACAGTCAGTCGTCTTGCGCACGACACAACACGAGATGTTTCCTGACGAAATTCAATCACTTTTATTAAACAAATCATTACCAAAGAAAAATAGACTAATTTCATTATCCCCGTTTATTGATAGTAATGGTATATTACGAGTTGGTTATCGCCTTAGCAACTCATACTACACCTATGATGTCAAACATCCTATTCTTTTATGTTCAAAACATCACCTTACAAAAATCATTTTTCACAAATTTCATACAGATTCCTTTCATGCAGGGCCTAACTTGCTACTATCTCACGTCAGACAAACATACTGGCCATTGCGGGGGAGGAGCATTGCCAGGCGTACTGTTCATGGCTGCGTACGTTGCGCTAGGTTTAAACCAAAACCTATTCAGCCCATAATGTCTGATTTGCCGCGAGATAGAACGCATCTTGTTTATCCCTTCCTACATACAGGTATCGACTATGCTGGGCCAGTGCTGATTGCCGATCGAAAGGGAAGGGGCTGTAGGCTTATAAAATCATATTTATGTATTTTCGTTTGCTTCTCAGTTAAAGCTTTACATTTGGAGCTCGTAACAGATTTTACCAAAGAATCTTTTTTAGCTGCTCTTTATCGTTTCATGGGCCGTCGTGGTAAGGCTCAGACCATCTCCTCAGACAATGGAACGACTTTCGTGGGTGCAAGTAACGATATTTATAACTTTTTTAAATCTTATTCAGAAGTACAGACAGAAGTTGCGACTAAAGGTATCCATTTCAAATTTATTCCTCCCTACTCTCCACACTTTGGCGGATTGTGGGAGTCAGCTGTTAAAGCAGTCAAACATCACCTAAGACGCATTCCAAAGAGAATACAAATACTACGTAAGAAGAGGCGGATGTGCCATAGATCATGCGAGACTTTCAGCTTTGTATGAAACGTGCTGGGAGAACTCGTACCAACATAAAGATACTAATTGTCATCGTTTTTAAGTTGTCAGCATTGTCATATTTGTCAATATAGGGATGTACCCTCTAGTGATTAACGAAATATCGATATCGATAATATTCGGTAAAAAATAATTATAATTATGTTTCGACTAGAATTATACATTTCCAACACAAATAAAAGATGTATTTAATATTTATGTGTTTATTCAAACAAATTAGCCTATTCTATAAATTTATTCTAGATTAGCGAAGAGAAATACGCAGAACTAAAAGATATAATAGGCTAGTTGACGAAAAAAAATTTATAAGTCCGTCCTTTAGATTATTCAAAAATAAGCGATACGTATTTTTTTATTTGTAAATTAAACCAAAAATTACCAAGATATAGCTCATTAAAGTTACGTATAACGTCACGCCGTGCTGCATTTTTTCGCACGGGGTGACGTCACACGTAACTTTAATGGGCTATATCTTTGTTATTTTTAATTTAATCGAAAAAAGAAAAAATACGTGTCCAATATTTTTTTATAATTTAAAATACAGACTAACTAAAATGTAATTATTTTGACCCTGGAAACTACCCTATTATGTATGTACATGTAATGGAAAGGTTTTCAACATTTCTTCTGTAATAGGATTTAAAGAAATGTCTATAGATACAAGGCACAGCTGTTTTTCTGACTTGAGTTCCCTTTTTTTCGTCCCTGTCTTTCGGCTTAAAATGCTTGCCACACACATAGTTCAACTGATGTAATTTTTCAATGGGCACATAAATCAAGTCTTGGTTTCCAGTTGCAGCTAACTACCCATTTTTACATCTAAAAAGAAAAAAAGAATAGAATTTTTAGTCCTTGTGCCAATTTCTAATAACGGATTATCGATAACTGACAGGCAGCACTATTGTTTACCTACAAAGTACTAGGATATGAAACTTTAGAATATTTCCTTATTTTTTATGTTTCATTGAAATATATCACATTATATAAAATTATAAATATTCATTGATCTTTATCTAGGGACGTTTTGCCATAAATACCTACCCTTTTTTCATTGCCTGACCGGCATATTGTTGTATGCCATATTTCGCAAAGATATATAAAAGCTATAGATGCGTTGCCCGCACACTGACATGGCAAACTGAAATGGAGGCAATTGCCACCATTCCGATTAGTTACGCGCGAACCTGTGTGGTGATAGTACGCTCCGTAACAATAATTTGTGTGTAAGAATTAAAAAAAACATCTAAAATTATCTCTTTCTAACAACAGGTGTCCCCTATAGTAGTATTTATTTACTTTCTCTTTCTTTATTCATACAAGATATTATTTGGTATTTGTAACCGTTTTTCAGAGCCGCTTTGTGGGAGTATGGCGCATCTATATTATAATACGTCATTGCATATTTCGCACGTTATTTTGCTTGTTTTCATTGCGCTCCTTTCAATGCTGATCAAATATATATAGTAACACTAACACTAGAAGTGTAAAATCACATTTATTTGGTATACACAAAGCACTTTTACAGTATGTTTTTTACGTTTTATAAACAAACTACATAACGCGGCAAAGTTCAATCTGGATAATAATGTGACAGTTGTGACATTTGACTCTATTGGCAGCCAAGGCGGTGATGTACGTATAACCCGTCTAACTTTGAAAGAATACTGTTCCAAGGGTACATAGTGAAGGATGCTATCTTCACGTTTTATACATATAATAGTAGCCATTAAAAAGATGGCACGTTTCATACATTCGGTTTTTTCTTAGGAACTTGCGCCAGGCTGACGCATTCTTTCTTTAACTCATTTAACATATGATGAGATGTCAACCTGCTTAGTACAGATAGAGGCCATCCTTAATTCCCGACCTTTGACACCTTTATCATCCGATCCTTCAGACCTATCCTGCCTCACAACAGCTCACTTCCTTATATGCCGAACTTTTCTCACTTTTCCTCAGCTACCACCAAGCAATCGAAACATTAACCAGCTGGAACGATACGAGAGAATTGAGAAGCTGAAACAGCATTTCTGGCAGCGCTTTTCACATGAATACGTGACTTTGCTACAGCAGAAGGTCAAGTGGCAGTCTTCGAGTGAGGATCTAAGACTGGGTTCTCTAGTTCTCATCAGGGACAAGAATCAACCACCGCTCTTATGGCTTTTGGGCAGGATAATAAAACTTCATCCCGGACCTGACAAAGTAAATAGGGTTGCGGATATTCTCACCAAGAAGGGCATTATTCAGAGAGCCTACAACAACATATGCCCTCTGCCGATTTCTACCTGTTGAAGAATCCTTCAACCCCCGGGAGTTTGTTACGGCTTTGCATCACCGCGAGTGAGCTACGAGCGACGCTCCGCCACTTTCAACGGTCGCGCATTCACTCACGCATTCAATCTGCATCTTTTGGCTTGTCATCTCGGGTCGTGTGCGCGATTATTGTAAAAATTGAATATTTTAGTATATAAAATATATCAACGTAACAGTTACCATCAGTGTCTTCATTTCTTCACCTTGAACCAGCTATCGAAGCTAACAGCAACAATATTTATAAGAGGCGTGTCTCATCAACTGCAAATAACTAAGATGGTGTATCTTTTTTTTTCCATTCAAAAAGACAACTCCCGCATTAGGACTAGATCCTGTGTCGCGGGGGACTTTACAAACATACAACTAACAAGGACAATGAACACCCAGAGTCGAAACAACAATATATGGATCACACAAAGTGTTGTCTCGTGTGGGAATCGAGCCCACAACACACGGCGCAGTATCAAGCGGTGAGGCGGCTGCTTAAACCACCACGCCAACCGTGCAGACAATATCATCACCATCATTTATCGATACCTGTTTCTCAGCTTCTGCATTGAACGGAAACAGTTTCTCATAAATCGCATGTAACAAAGAAAGCATCTCACCGTCTGCATAGACTAGATACAGTTTCTCATCAACTGAACATAACAACTGAACCAAGACAGATAACAACAACATCAGCTACTTTTAAAAAAGCTTAATTTCATGAAAGGACTTCTTTTCTCATCGTTTGCATAGTTTAGAAAAAGTTTTTCATCAGCTACGTGTAAGAAATCCTGTTTCTGGACGGCTGCATTGATCAGCCACGGATTCTAACCAACTCAACTTGTGAAACATAGTGTCAGACAATCAAAAAGTTGAATGTACTACAAAAAAGGGATAATATATTCACTGCGAACTAATATTCTCGAGCTAACTAACAAGCCCGTCGCTTAACGAGGATGACTACAAACCCTTTTACGGGTATTCCCGAGGCGTAATTTGTAAAAACGTTTCACCTTAGAAAGGAAAGGAATTAATAAGCGAGTTATTTTAAAAACTCATTCCCCTTAAGGCCAGACCGCGTCAAAACGATAGAAATGAAGGTGAGAAAACTGAAGTTAATATTGATTTATTATTCTATTCCTATAAACCAAAAATGAATTACCTAATTAATGTTATACTAGTCGACGCCAGCGGCTTCGCACGCAGATATTTTCGAATTGCCCGTTTTGCCCGATCCCGAGGGAATTTCGGGAAATCCCGTCTTAGTGCACTCCTACGGTCCCCAAGGAACATACATGCAAAATTTCAGCTTCTTGCGCCGAGTAGTTTCGGCTGTAGCTTGTCTGTCAGTCAGTCAGTAACGCAAGGATTTTATATATTAAGATTTTCATGGCAGGTTCTGGTAGCACTAATTTTACACATCAGGATCTTACCAAACCTTGTTTGGACAGGGTGCCCTCCATGATATTTCGCCAATTACTGTGTCACGGCCCATTAAAGAAGTTACAGAGACTGAATCTGTGTATAAAATATACCATCAATATATTAAGTGGAAAGGAATATTATAGTTCGCCTAGTTCAGTTTATGGTTTTCCAAATTGGATGTTCAAGTAGACTACACATGTGTACATTCTGCCTTCCGAAATATACAAGAACATCATATTCCAAACATAACAAACAGGAAATTCAATAATATTTTCAAATGTTTGTAGCTGTGCTTTGTGCCAAGTATGGCAGAGCTCAGATGAACTTAGTTCAATAGTAGATAAAGTTAACTATAGATAGTGACCAGCAGTGGTTTGGTACCTACTTAAATAAATGATCCTTAATGTCATACCTATGTGATAGTTTGAAGTATTAGTACAATAAGATCTCATCATCTCTTTTTAATATTGCCATACCTACCTGACAGGAACGGTTATGTTAATGATGACTAGATAGTGACCGGACTATATATAGGTAATGTTCCTAATTTATCAATATATTCTACCTACATTTTATGGAGTCTTTTAAAGAATTTACATAATTCAATTAAATAATGTCTGAATTAAGATGAAAAGTGTTTTTAAATGAAATGCATAGTATAGAAGATCTTAGTATAAAAGAATATCGCACGCTTAATACAATACTGTCACTATCCAAAATTTTGCCAAATAGACTTTTTATTGCCATCTGTTGGGAAACGTGGACCTACGCGTAATCGCACTAACACTAGTCAAAAAGTAACAAGAATAGCCGCTAGATGGCAGTGGTCCGCTTCGTCACTAAACAAAATATTGCCCTCCCCTCAGTGGAACACTGACTTTCAACGAGAAAGTACGTGTTGCCAAGGACAAAATTTACGATTTTTGAGTGCAAAAGTGTCATTTTAGTGATTAAACTGGCTTACTAATGATATTTTTGGTAAGTAGTGCATTATGTTAATTTAAACAGTGACATTTTGCGTTTAAATTCATATTTGCACTAAGTTTTTCTATTATTAATATCATGGGTTTGACGCCTTGACATTTTTTGTTTAGTGTCATGTTTGCACTAAAGTCACCACATAATTAATTCTATAATTTGACGCTATAATGACACTTTCAGTTTAGTGTCAGTTTAGTTTTAAAATCATTAGTTATTAGTCATTTCGCACGCTTAAACCAATACTGTCACTATCCAAAAATCTTAACTTTTCAGTAGAGCGAAAAAACGTTTTTTGCGAACGAATATGCATGATACTTTAGAATTCATGCACAATTTAGTCATTCTTTGATATAGATAATATGGGTAAATATTGTATCTCAAATATGAAAACATAAAAGAATTGATTTAGTTGTATATAATTTATATGTTTTCGTTATTTATTTTAAAGTGTCACTTTGACTTTTATAATTTTATTTTATTTCGTCTTAGTGACACTGCGCACTTACTTTTTAATAAAAATAAATAAATAAGAAAAGCATTAAAACTATATTTAATTACTAAAAATGGTTTTATTTACTTTTACAGTGATTTTATTTACTTTTATAGTGATAAGAAATATATACTTAATGTCACAAGGTAATAAAAATAAACATTTTGTTCAGATACAAATTTATTTGAATAATCTGGAATATGCTGGCTGCCTCCGTGGTCCAATGGATAGCGTATGCGACTGCTGATCGGAGGTCCTGGGTTCGATTCCCGGGTCGGGCAAAAGTGTTACAGGGGTTTTCCGAATTCTCAGTAGCAACACGAAGTCTGGTGATGTGCCCGGTAACGGCAATAGGCTCGCACCCTATTACGTGGGACTTAAAAATTCATGGCGAAATGTGGGTGTAATATTACGCCTCTGCCTATCCCTTCGGGTATACAGGCGTGAGTCTATGAATAAAAAAAAATAAAAAAAATATCAGACTTAACTCCAGTAAGCATTTTAAATTTATTCTAAAAAATAATAACGTCATCATCATCCGGGGAAAAATCACCTGCTTCTTGAAGATGCTATAGAAGATCTGTATTTGGATGAACAAGAACTTGATGATCTTGCTCTAGATACCTGAACAGAACTTTGCAAATTAGCTGTGCTCGGTAGATTCTCGCCCGGTTGTGTAAAATAGTGAGCACTAATATTGAATTCCTTAGACTGGATTGAATCTGAAATATGTGTCCCAGTGCTAGATGAAGATGAACTGTTCGAAGAGGAAGAGCTGCATGAAGAAGATGAACTACTGCTGCTTAAGGTACGTAACTTCTGATTGTTTCCAAACGAGATCTGTAGTGGCTCTACTTGAGTAAAAGTATGAAACACTGGTAGAAATGAGTTTGATTTTTCATCACTACAGTAATTTTCTCTATTTTCAAGTGAAGCTTCAGTAATTTATCACGCCGCTGCATTCTTTTGCACACCGTAAAATATGAAAGCCATAAATTAATGTTTGTGTAGGTAGTAAGAATACCGAAAGTTTAAATAATGGAATCGTCCTAAATAATATTTTGAAACTTTACTCTAGTACGTAGTTACTAGAGTAAAGTTTCAAAATATTACGTTAGGGATTACTGTAGAGGAATCCCTAACGTCATTCATCATCGTTATTATCAGCCTTTAATAGTCCACTGCTGGAATAGGCCTCTCCTTAGAAAGGAGGAATTGGCCTACTATACCACGCTGGCCAAGCGGGTTGGTATAGGGTTTGTATCAAGTTTTCCTTCTCTTACAGTGCTGTTCTCTGCATAATATGCTCCCTCTGTCGGCTCTTACGACACCCATGGGATGATATGGGGTGGTGACAATTCGTATTCTTAATCCGTCACCACACGGACAAGTTATCGTAATTGATCAATTTTAAATGCCAACCGTCGGTAAAAGTCATCGTATAAGTACGATAAAATGACACTTTGCGTTAATTATTGCCATAATCCTGATGGCAAAATGACACTTTATGAAATAAAATATTTTATCAATGAGTTTAATACAATTTTTAAGAAAATGATGACAGCGAAAATGACATAAAAAGTAATGTGACGATTATGCTGTAGCAAACAAACTGACAAATAACTAATGATTTTAAAGCTAAACTGACACTAAACTGAAAGTGTCATTATGACATCAAATTATTGAATTAATAATGTGGTAACTTTAATGCAAAGTTGACACTAAGCAAAAAATGTCAATATGGCGTCAAACCCATGATATAAATAAGAGAAAAACTTAGTGCAAATATGAACTTAAACGCAAAATGTCACTGTTTAAATTACAATAATGCATTACTTACCAAAAAATATCACTAGTAAACCGGTTTAATCGCTAAAATGACACTTTTGCACTCAAAAATCGTTAATTTTGTCCTTGGCGACATGTACTTTTTCGTTGAAGGTCAGTGTTCCACTAAGGGAAGAGGAATATTTTGTTTAGTGACGAAGCGAACCACTGCCATCTAGCGCGTATTCTTACTTTTTTACTAGTGTCAGTGCGATTACGCGTAGGTCCACGTTTCCCAACAGATAACATTAAAAAGTCGTTTTGGCAAAATTTTGGATAGTGACAGTATTGGATTAAGTGTGCGATTTGTTCGCTACAGCATAATCGTCAAAATGCTTTTTATGTCATTTTTCTGTCATAATTTTCTTGAAAAATTGTATTAAACTCATTGATAAAATATTTTATTTCATAAAGTGTCATTTTGCTAGTAGGATTATGCCAATTATTAACGCAAAGTGTCCTTTTATCGTTTCTTACAAGGTCATACCATGACTTTTACCGACGGTGGGCATTTGAAATTGATCAATTAATTTTGAAACTTTAGTACCTACGCTACGTACTAGACTAAAGTTTCAAAATATTTTTAAGGACGATTCCATTATTTAAACTTTCGGTATTCTTACTACACAAGCATTAATTTATGGCTTTCATGTTTTAAGTTGTACAAAACAATGCAGCGGCGTGATAAATTACTAAAGCTTACACTTGAAAATAAAGAAAATTACTTTAGTGATGAAAAATCAAACTCATATCAACCAGTGTTTCATACTCTTACTCAAGTAGAGCCACCACAGATCTCGGTTGGAAACAATCAAAAGTTACGCAAGCAGTTTAAGCAGCAGTAGTTCATCGTCTCCATGCAGCTCTTCCTCTTCGAGCAGTTCATGTTCATCTAGCATTGGGACACATATTTCAGATTCAGACCAGTCTAAGGAATTCAATATAAGTGCTCATTATTTGACACAACCGGGCGAGAATCTACCAAGCACATCTAATTTTGAAAGTTCTATTCAAGTACCTAGAGCAAGATCATTAAGTTCTTGTTCATCCAAATCCATCATTATCTTCTATAGCATCATCAAGAGCAGGTGATTTTTCCCCGGATGATGATGACGTTGGTTATGTCCCGCCACTTAACCGAGCCACACATAGGGTAAGCTCCAGCAGTGGGCCAGCTAATGATAGCATTTCAGTCTCTACGGTTTCCTCCACAAAAAGAAGGCGTAAGGGTGTGGTAAATTATAAGAAAAAAAAAACGCTAAGAAGTTGCGTAATTCAGGAAAATAATACGTGTCGCTATCCAAAACTAAGAGAGTTATTGCCGAAAGACGCATGGGCCCTCCTTGTACAGAACGTTGTCGTTTAAGATCTTCAGAGAAAATTGATGAAGATCATAGAAATGCTATCTTCAAGCTATATTGCATAACTCGGCACAGGGATTTTATATGTAAACATCTAATTATTGTTACCCCAAAGTATAGTTACAAAAGAGAGAATAACAATCGTAAACCAAAGCAAGCTTTCCACTTGACACTAAGAGAAAACAAAGTACGTGTTTGTAAAATATTTTTTAAACATACTCTAGGGATAAATGATAGACCGATAAGAACTGTATTGGAGAAGATGAGTGATAGTGGTATTGTAGAGCCAAAGAAGAGAGGGAAACATGGACACCAACGCAAGGTTCTCGATGAAGTGATACAGGGTGTAAAAGGCCTGATTTACGCTAAGAGAATTCGTTTTATTATTTCTTAGAATAAGTACATTTAAAATGCCTACTGGTTTACAGTTAAGTCTGATTATTATTAAAAAAAAGCATTGGGTAAGGAGATGGTATTTATTAAAAAAAAATGTTCGCGTTAGTGAATAAGCTAAGAGTAAGCTAACAGAATTTGTATTTTTTTATTTATTAGAAGATATTTAAAATACTGGAGTTAAGTCTCATTATTTTATAATATAACGATTATAGACAAGATGTTGTTTTTTTAATATTATGTTTTGCGTTAGTTGATGTAAACTAACAGAATTTGATGTTTGGTAAAAGGATATTCCAGATTTGTTTAAATAAATTTGTATCTGAAAAAAATGTTTATTTTTATTACCTTGTAAATCAATAAGTAAGTAGGTATATATTTCTTATCACTGTTAAAATAAATTAAATAACTGTAAAAGTAAATAAAATCATTTTATGTTATCAAATATAGTTTTCAAGCTTTTTTTATTTATTTATTTTTATTAAAAAGTAAGTCCGCAGTGTCACTAAAACGAAATAAAATAAAATGATAAAATTCAAAGTGACACTTTAAAATAAATAACGAAAACATATAAATTATATACAACTAAATCAATTCAAATTCAAATTCAAAATCCTTTATTCATTTGGGTCACAATGTGACGCTTATGAACGTCAAAATAATAAATTTATAAAATAATTACTTATACTCAAATTTAAAACATTATTACTGTATGCTTCTTCATTTACATTTACTGCCACGTTCGCAAAGCAATAGGTAGAACCATGAGAAAGAACGGGCAATAATACTCACGGTCACTCTTTTTCATCGCCAGGTTTTGCATAATACACAATTTACATTTTGTAAGGTGCTGCAACTGTTACACCTTCTATATCACTTGTATATATTTACTGTACATAATAATACTCAAGCATAACACTTTTGGTTAGCTTCCTCAGAATAGACATGGTGAAACAGGAGCATCCACTAACATTATATATACCTAATAATGCAGGCAATCCGCGAAAGTGATCAGAACCATGATGCAAATGATGCAGTTAAATATTAAAATGCTCATCGCAAGTAGCACCCGTTCACGAGTATGACGCATGTGCCAGCCATCATCCCTCTCGCCATATTAGAGGTACAGGGATGACCCGACACACGACGCCACCACAAGAAATGACATTTTAGTGAGCATGACGACAACGGTATACGAACCAGCAGTAAGAAACAATCTATTGGTATACTGACCATGACCGCCAATTACCTCCATTTTCCAGATCGTTATTATTAACATAAGTTAGTGGAACGCGTGAAGGAATGCAAATGTAGAAAGAATTTTGTGAAGGTGACAAGTGAACAATGATATGATCAGGGATAAATAATGTTAAACTACATTCAACAAATCATAAAAATATCCAAATCCTGCAAAAATCATGTGTTCACGAGGCAACTCCACTTAACATGTAAATAAAATAATCGTGAGTTAAACAAGCCTAAGCCTATCCCCACGGTATCTTATCATTTAAAGATTCCTTAATAGTGTAACAACCCCTTTGAAAAGAAAGTTCCTAATTGTCCGTTTGTATTTGTGCATGGGTAAATTCATTATTTCAAGAGGCAATTTGTTGAAAAATCGTCTGATTATATACAGGGTGGCGCTACCATAGGGGCACTTTTTGAACAGAGGCATAGCGTACAACATTCTGAAGCCTTGTACCAAAAATCAATTAAAGAAGAAGATATGCGGGAATCCTCGCGCGGCGTCGAGTCGGCGCTCGCATCGTAGTGAGTTGCGGCGCGCAATGTAGGGTCGTTGACCGTTTTGTATCAGCTGTATGGAATTCAAAGCATGTGCAAAAATTGCGGAACTTAAAATCGATATTGTGGCTAAACTACTGCACCGATTTAATTGATTTTTGGTACAAGGCTTCAGAATGTTGTACGCTATGCCTCTGTTCAAAAAGTGCCTCTATGGTAGCGCCACCCTGTATATTATTTTTTGTTTTCATATTTGAGATACAATATTTACCCATATTATCTATATCATAGAATGTCAGTGCATGAATTCTAAAGTATCATCATATTCATATCATATTCATACCACAAAATACGTTTTTTCGCTCTACTGAAAAGTTAAGATTTTTGGATAGTGACACTATTGGTTTAAGCGTGCGATATGTTGTAATGAGTGGTGTGTATATAACGGTATCTCAGAAACGGTGCGCCGAAGCGCCATGGTCGCAGGGAGCATAATTGCTTGTAACGACGTACGAACACGATGCCGCAATAAAAAAATAACAATAAGATTTTTTTTTGAAAAATCAAAAAAATTACTTATTCCAGAAAAAAAACTTAAAAAAAAATATTTTTTTTTCATTACATAGCCACTCATTGTGTCACAACCCTAACCTAATCAAAAAATAATACTTCCTGCTTGACAGATTAGTGTTGGCTAGTGAACTCCAGGCCTATGAAACTTCCCTACAATCCCGTAATTAAAAATTATACATACAAACTAACGCCATCTAGCGCCAGGGGAATGTCATTTTAGCTTTAATACCTAGAAATATCTGTAGCGATAACTGAACGGTAATTTCACCAACTCAGTAAAGAACTACGTGGTGCACTGGGAGCGTCCTGCTGAAACCGTAGCTTAGAGGTCCGTGGATCGATACCACGCTTTGCAAGGAACTACTTTTTGTGATTTTTATATTTTTTAACTTTTAAATTGCATATTTTACATAATAGTTGTCATTTACTTATTTATTAACACTGAAATTAAATAGTTATTGTATTTTGAAAAATGAATCCACTACTAACGCCATATTATGCCATGTATAAGTGTATAATCTATGACCATAGATTATACACTTATACTGGTATAGATAAGCCCCTCACAATTCGAAATTGAAGTTCAATAGGCATCCTCGACTCTAGATGGCGTACAAATCAATTTTATTATTATTCCGATCGTATAGATGGCATTAGTAGTGGATTCATTTTTCAAAATAAAAAAAAATGATTAATTTCGGTGTTAATAAATAAGTAAATGATAACTATTATGTAAAATATGCAATTTAAAAGTATATAAATATAAAAAATCACAAAAAAGAGTCCTAGGTAAGCGTGGATTCAATACACGGACTTTTATACCATGAACCCAGCACGCTTCCACTGCGCCACGCAGATCTTAACGTTATTGGCGAAATTACCGTTCAGTCACAGTCTATCAATCCATATTACATCACACAGATTTACACTATAATATTCATGTAGCGTAACAATTGTAATATTTTTCTAAAATAAATAGACGGTGTTTGAATAAGTAGGTATTTTTTACATGTGGCAGCCCTAGCGTCCTTACCGTTGTCTAGACGTTGTCGGCTTTTTCTACGAGATCAAAGGCGTCAAACTACTGTATGTCTTTATATACTGTGGTTCAGTTATCGCTACAGATATTTCTAGCTAAATATAGGCTAAAATGACATTCTCCTGACGCTAGATGGCGTTAGTTGGTATGTATAATTTTTAATTACGGGATTGTAAGGAAGTTTCATAGGCCTGTCTATAGTGAACTCAGTGATGTGAACATTAAGTGCGATTCTTTCTCCCGCCCACCGCCACTCGAAGAGTTATTGAAAGACAAAAATACTTACAAACCTATATAAATACATTAATAATACTATTAAAACAATTTAAAAATTAAGTGATTGTGCAGAGTCCGTTAAAATAAAATAAGACTTGACCCAAAGAGATTGGATAACTTGACTTAAATGCCCAGTCAAAAAAAAAAAAATACCATCATCTGTCATTCTGACTGTTGACAGTGTTGACAGAACAACATCAAGTCATCAGCTGTTGCTGTTGAATTTTTTATTGGGTTTCTATTTTGTTGTCCGTGACAACTTCAACATCGTAGTGTTTGTTTGTGCAGACAGGCATTTTCATACTGGTGTTGTTATACGTGATTGAGTCTGTTTTGTAAGTGCATGTGTTGTATTTATAAAGTGAGTTCTTATTCGTCTCTTTCTCTTAGTTTCTCTTTAGTCACCTGTGTTGGTTAGCACCGATGAAGGATGACGAAGTCTCTCAGGTCCTCCAGATCATCCACCATATCAAACATAGCCAGTAATTGATTGGACTTTACAACAATACCGAATGCTTAAAATACCTATAGATGTAAACCACATTATTTGCGAAAAGAGGTTTATAGACAGTGATGATGGCTTTCACTCCAAACAAACTAAGTATGTTTAATTTAAAGAGATCTCTGTCATCCCAATCTCCTTGCCTCCTTGATTGCACACACAATCATACTGTTACCAGCAAATCTGTTTCACAATTTATTCAGTGAAGATAATTTTGATTTGGTTGCTGTGTGAATATTTTTAATGTATGTGGTTCAATATTATCATTACCTATACATTGTAATTACCCAACCTGAAATAACAATACATTATAAGAAATGAAAATTGTCACACCATATTAGATAAAATCTAATAGGTTTTCCGGTGAAGTCTCAAACAGCATCCAAATATTATTTAACTTGGCTATTTCCACTTTTTATCTAGGCTAGATAAATTACAGATTAAGTATTGCCATGAGCTCGCAATGTAGGTACCTAATACACACAAGCACACGTACCTACCATGCAGTCTTATTTTGCACTAGTCAACAGTTTATTCTGATTTAGTATCTAAGTAACATTTAATGAAAAATAGGGTCTAATATCATCGCACACTGTTTGAAATAATTTTAGGTGAATAGGTATACTATCTATATTGTATTGTTAAAATATTTTGCATAATTATGCAGAACAACACTCTGTATATTGTTTGTTTACAAATATTGTTGCGCATTAAATGTACTGAAGCTGATCACCTTTCACATTTTGTGGTTCTCTTTACAGGTTCTACTTACACACAACAACTATACTAAAACAGTTCTTTGGTGTTTTGTTTTAGTTTGAAATCAGTATACTTACACTGATTTCAATTAACATTTTTCATTGAACATTAGATAAATTAAAATTTTAAAGATAATTTATTAAATATAACATTATGAAGAAAGCCAGACGTCGGAGTCAGAATGAATCAATACAAGACTCGGTGGCAGTGACTGTTGATCAAGAAACAAGTATATGTAGAGGTTGTCTGGTGACTGACCGTAGAATGGTCAATGCAATGCTTTATGAAGCTTCATTCAATGACTTGACTGGTATTACTGTAAGTAAATATCTCTTATTATTGACAATATAGATCTTTAATACCCTGCTATACGCTGATGATCAGTTTCTTTTTGCGTTGTCAGCGTCTGGTTTACAGCATATGGTCACCGTAATGAATGAGGTGTATAACAAGAAGGGCATGAAAGTGAATGTAAGCAAGACTAAGGTCATGGTCATTGAGAGGGAAAACAGTATAACTGAATGAGTTTGTGTATGTAAGGCTCTTTGTTTACGATAGATGGAAAATGTGAGGGAGATGTTGAAAGGAGATTGAAAGCAGGAAATAGTGTGAATGGCGCCTTATGGTCCATCATCAGTAGCAAAATTATCCCAAGTAAGGTTCGCCTTGCTGTACTGCAGGGAGTTTTGGCGCCAACACTGATGTATGGTACCAAATCATGGGTATGGCAGAAGAAGCATGAAAGTAGAATCAATGTTGTGGAGATGAGAGCTTTAATGAGTATGTGCGGAGTAAGTATGATAGATAAGGTGCGTAACAGTGTGATACGGGAACAGTGTGGTCTAAAAGAAGATGTGGTGACAAAAATTGAAAAAGGAATGTTGCGTTGGTTTGGACATTTGGAACGGATAGATGAAAGAAGAAACACGAAAGGAGTGTGCGAGAGAGTGTGTGTCGTGCGAGAATGAATGGAAATGTCGGTAGGGTACGCCCTAGGCGGACGTACGCCGACCAAATAGGTGACGTACTAAAAACGGGCTGATTTAAAAGTACCCATAACCGACGTCCTTGTGGTGACGAATTAAGAATACGAATTGTCACCACCCCATATCATCCCATGGGTGTCGTAAGAGCCGACAGAGGGAGCATGTTATGCAGAGAACAGCACTGTAAGAAAAGGAAAACTTGATACAAACCCTCGTAGTAGGCCAATTTCTCCTTCCAAACGAGAGACCTAAACCAGCAGTGGACTGTTAAAGGCTGATAATGATGATAACCGATGCGCATGCATGATGAGCTTAATGAATGTCGAGGAAGCGAAAGAGGTATGTTTGAACCGAAGCATGTGGCGTTCCATAGTCTCTGCCTACCCCTATGGGAGACAGGCGTGACGATATAGATAGATAGATAGATGTTCAATATTGGTTTTCACTGGCCTTTGGTCTAGTGCTTAGTGAATTATCCAAGGTGCTAGAGTCCTGTGTCAATAAGCAACTCTCCAGTTTTGTGTACCAAAACAACCTACTGAGTCCATATCAATCTGGCTTCAGACCAGGACATAGCACTACCTCCGCTCTCCTTAAAGTGACTGGCGATATTAGGGCGGGCATGGAGAACACTAAGGTCACAGTATTGGCCTTGGTCGACTTTTCGAACGCCTTTAATACCGTCAGTCACGATATCCTTCTATCAATCCTCTCCCATCTGATGATCTCACCTAGTTCTCTGGAATGGTTCTCGTCGTATCTTCAGGGGCGCCAGCAGTCGGTCCACAGTGATGATTGTTCATCGAGTTGGCGTGACATAAACTCTGGTGTTCCTCAAGGTGGCATACTTTCTCCGTTATTATTTTCAGTCTTTATAAACTTCCTGACACCTAACCTTCGATGTGCGTACCATCTTTATGCCGACGACTTGCAGCTTTACTCCCAGGCGAGAGTGGAAGATGTGTCTATGGCGATAGCGGATGTAAATAGAGACCTTACGGCGATTCTGACTTGGTGCAATGATTTTGGTCTTGATGTCAATCCTACTAAATGTCAGGCCATGATTGTAGGTAGTAAACGCATGATACCCAGATTAGATCTATCAACTTTGCCACCAATCATGTTTAACGGACTGAAAATCCCATTCAGTACGACAGTCAAAGATCTAGGACTGCACATAGATTCCACTCTCGACTGGCAGGCCCAGGTCACTGACGTGAGTCAGAGAGTCACCGGTACCCTTCGAGCTTTATACCGTCTCAAAAATTTTCTCCCTTCCAGGACCAAGACAATGCTTGTGCAGGCCTTAATATTTCCTTTAATCGACTATGGTGATATGTGTTATTATGACCTGAATGCAGAATATCTCAATAAGTATGACCGCCTTCTCAATAACTGCATTCGATTCATCTACAATCTTCGCAAGTATGATCACGTATCTACTTTTCGTTCCGAACTTAAATGGTTACCCATCCGTCAACGCCGGAGTTTGCGTGCACTCACTACACTCTTTTCTTTACTTAAATCCCCTTCTCCCCCTTCATACTTGATTTCTTACTTTCAATATCTATCTTCTACACATGAGGAAGAACTCCGCTCCTCTCACAATCTACATCTTCAGTGTCCCACTCATACATCAGTCTTTTTAGGCTCTTCCTTCATTGTTCAAGCTGTTTTGCTATGGAATAGGCTCCCTCCTGAAATCAGAATGTCCACTAACCGTTTCGCATTTAAATTGAAAGTTCGAGATCTCCTTTTTGAGAGATTGAAGGAATCTGCAGATTGTTTTCATCAGTTCTAGTTTTATATATATTTTATTTTATATACATTATATATATTTTGTATGTATCTATGGGGTATATGTGTAGTATATGTAATATGTATTATTATGTATGTATTATACATATATTTATACTACAATAAATTTATAATTTCATTTATAGTATAATATCCTATTTATTTATATTACATTCTATCTAATTGTTATGATTATCTCTATATATAATGCACCTACCTTGCTTGTCTCTGCACCACCAAAAGGTCCGACTGGTAGACAATGCCTAACGGCATTAAGTCCACCTTATGTACATATGTATATTGTGCATGAAGAAATAAATAAATAAATAAATAAATTAGCCTTAGCCTTACCCACAGAATTGTAATGTAATCTGTGGCCTTACCTTTAACCTGATGTTTTGGGTTTAGTTCCCACACTATAAATATCTTTGCAAACAATCAATTCTGTCTATAAGTCAAGCCAACTAGGAGTTGAATGGTCGCCATGGCTGGAAATGGTTGGATATGCATTAATTAAATCATTCATATCTCTATTTAAGAAAAGCTTTTAAAAGTCGAGGGAGGCTAAAATGAGTACCAAAGATTGATCAATCATTTTCAGTGAGTTTTTCTAGGACAAGTTACTTACTTGCTTTCTGGCCATCTTGTGATACATTTTTAGATAGGTATGTCATCCCAAATCGCTTTAGTCTCGAAAAGTTTACAGCCGGTCCAGAGAGACTTATGTATATTATGTGTGTAATTTCAGATCTCACCTACAGATGGGCTACCACAGTGGCTGTGCTATGAATGTTCTGCTTTGTTACGCAAATGTGTAACATTTCGAAATAAAGTAATGAAGTCACACTACAGGTTGTGTCAGTATGTGCTGGAGAGTGTTCCCGTGAGTATTGACATTTGTGATTAACAGTTATAAGTGAAATATACTGAAATTCTGTATATGTTTTTATTAGGATTACTTAATCTATGTAGGTATGTACCTATTTTTATTTCATATTTATAGCAGGTGATTCATTTAGAGGTAGTTTTTTGTCTAAGGATTTTTTGACAGATGAAGGGTGTATCGTGTTAACATTTTATGGTAATTTGTTCAGTACAGTTTGACATTTCGTCATGTAAAGACTTAGCCAAGTGCAGCGGTCGATATTTATTTCTCGGTCCATATTTCTTCAAAAACGAGGCCAGTCAGAACGTTACTGTCAACGGCGGCCGTTATCGTACCATGCTAATAGACTATTTATTTTGTTTCTTGAAAATAAAGCCCGTGATCTCCAAAACATTTGGTACCAACAAGACGGCGCGGGCGCCACGTCAAACCATGGCTTTATTGCGTGAACAATAATTGGTGAAAAGATCATTCCGCGCTTCGGATCGGTGAGTTGGCCGTTTAGATCCTGCGACATCACACCTAGACGTTTTCCTTTGGGGCTATGTTAAGTCTAAAGTTTACATGGATAAGCCGGGTACGATTGAACAACTGGAAGGTCTGGAAGCCAACATTTCTCGCGTTATTCGCCATAATACAAACCGAAATACTTGGTCGCGCCATCGAAAATTGCAACGGCAGAATGGACTATGTAAACCGCAGTTCCGGCCAACATTTGAAAGAAATAATCTTCAAAAAATAAATGTACATAATAGTTATTTTATATGATAACTAAAAATAACCCGATACATTAGTTTTTATTTATGTTTTTTTGTTTTGTAAAAAGTACCTCCAAATGAATCACCCGTTATATTAATTCAGAGTGTATGTACTATTTATAATTAATTATAACTAGTTTTAAGAGATTGTATGTACGTTAGCAAGTAGGTAGGTCCTGCGGGAAGAGCAGTGTTGCAGTCTCACCCGATTCTGCAACTTATAATACTGACGCAGGTACCTTATTTGCGATCCAAAAACTGTTTTCTTTTACTTTGACACTACATTGTTACTGTTGCATTTGAGTTGCAAATAAAACAATATTCATTTAATTTCAAACATTTTGGAGCTGGCCACTTTAAATTGAATATTTAAAAGGGTACCTATGTTGGGGAGCTCAAAAATAGAACTCCTGGGAACATGGCACTACTCGTATTTTATTTTTACTATTTGATCAGATTGTGAATTAAACCGGTGGGACAGTAGGTATATATACACGGCCAACGTTGAAACCAAAAAGACTTTGATCAGACTTTGAAACCAAAAAGGTTTATTTTAGGGTTCCGTTCTGTACCTCACAAGGTAAAAAAGGAACCCTTATAAGATCACTTTCTTGTCCGTCTGTCTGTCTGTCTGTCCGTGTGTCGCTACCGATAAGTAAAAATCAGGGTCCTGGGTCAACCCGATAAAAAGATATGGTCAAAATTAGATTTTTGCGAAAACTTGTAAGTACCAAAATTAACCTTAATTTTCAACTTTTTTTAATTTTCGGAATTTTTTCTTTACTTGTGCTGTAAGACCTTGGTATTAACGAAAATTGACAATTCTAGGTCCACCGTAAGTACCCTATAGGTTTTGGGTCGAAAACCTATATGGTAGTTCCCGTTGAACTAGAATCACGAAATTTGGCCAAAAGCAGGGTCTTACAGCACAAACAAAGAAAAAATTACAAAAAATAAAAAAGTGGAAAATTTAAGGGTGTCCCTATACATACATAGTAGACTCCATTTAAGATAGTCCTCTAAGTTGTATGGGCGCTCATACAGATTTAGAGGACTAGCGTAATTAGCAACAACTTCAAATAAGGTAAAATGCGTACGGAAACCTCGGTGTGCGGGTCGCACTTGCCCGATTTTTTTAGTATGATATATACAATAATTATGTAATAATTGAGAAAACAATGAGCACTATATTACTTGCCAATGAGACTTGACAATGAGCACCATAACTTGACAGTATGGCTCAATGTTAAGTCACCATCATCAGATAAAAAACGGAGATAATCTATAATTACAAACATTTGCAATGTACCTATACTTACTTATACAAACATATTTGTATAAATATGAATCGCATGATTATTATTCGAAAGTAAAAGTGCAATACCATTTATTTGCTTCGGCAGAATATTATTTCCATTTCGGTACAAAGGCAACCGAGTGGTTACTCAATATCACTCTTTGCCTAACCCGGGAATCGAACGTGAGATCGTACGATCAGCAGTCGCCAATGCTACCGCTGCACCACAGAGTCCCGCCACTATTATATACTAGATCCTTTATCAGATCACTATCGACGAGGACGCGACCCCGCACTTGAGTCGGACAAGTGTCCTGCACTGCCACATCGCCGGTACTCAAACTGACAAGGTACGTGACTGGCTTGTTATTAATACGTGAAAAAGAAGTAAGCGGTTAATGCTTTCCCCGCGCCGACAATAACTGCTTCAAGCATTGTCGTTCTGATCCCCACACGTGACAACACTTTGTACGATACACTAACAGTTATACCGAATCTGAGTGTTCTTTCGTCAGTTGTTTGAATGTTTGTAAAGTCTGCTGCAGCACTGGATTTATTCCTAAAGCAATAGTTATCGCTTCACAAGAAATATTCTCTAGTATGAACGAGCAATAAGTTTGATAACTAATTCAAGCCAACATTTCTACAGTATTTTCTCACAGCAGCAAATGCTCATTGCGTATACCTACTTTTTGTAATTGCAGCTTGAAGAGCAAGTTGACGACACGGTTAAATGTGATACTGACATGTTCTGCGAAACAGTAAAAGTTGAAGACGGGCCGATATTCTCTGATAATGATGATAACATTGCGGAAGAAGAATACAGGTGAGAACAGAATAATAATAGAAATACAGAGATCCGTGCGAGGCACATATGCTGTAAATGACTTAGTTTTTGTTTGAAGCAGTAAGTATCACAAAAGTAATGCCTTTAAGTCATTATTATTATTAATTTCTATATATGATCGTTCAGTAATGTATGCTTGTCCCGCTTTAAAATCTCAAATTGTTCCAATATGCACATTCTAATAACCTTTTGACAATGAATGTCCGCAATTTAAAGTATGACCCGTTTGAAGTAAACGTTCGGCAAAATGAGACTTTTCCGGCTGGTTGTTTTTTAAACGCCGCTAAATGTTCCTTATATCTCAGCTCAAAACTTCGACCCGTCTGTCCTATGTACTTATATTGGCATTGGTCGCATGTTAAGCACTAAATATCGGACTTTTTGTACTTTAGCATTGCAAAAAACAATTACCGTTTTGTATGGTTTATAGGCTGATCTGATACCGTTCCTCCTCAGTACACGCGCCATACGGTCAGTTATACTTCCAAAATAGGTAAGAACAGCAGTATTATTTATCGGTTCTTTTATAGAGGGATATAAAAGTGACTTGGCCATTCTAAGTTGTTTTCCTCGAATCATTAGGCTTTTACTATACCCGTTGGATAGAGCTATATGATAAATAATATTTAATTCTTTGTTATATGATTTTATATTCAGTGGTACATTCAATAATCTATGATCATACTGTGGAATGGTGCCATTTTGTGTTGTGTTGGATGAAAGGACGATGCTGGTATTGGTTGGTGGTGGTATTGGTTTTGACGATATGGTATTGTACTATGTGTATACGTCGCGCGTCGGTTTACGATAAATTTCAAATGAGTGTGACGTACCCTCCCTTTTGAAAGTCAAATCTAAGAAGTTTATTGAGCTGAGATTTGATAAATAATATTTTATTATTTGTTATATGATTCTATATTCGTCCAGTCGTCTCATATGTCAACGCTCCAGCTTATAAGTTAGCGAATTATTTATACGGATTGATTAAAGAGAAGACGTCATTCACCGCAAAATACAGCCAGAAAAATAGTTATGATTAGCAAAATAAAACACATCTGTCTACCTAGAAACACAAAACTCGTGTCTTTGGATGTAAAAAGCTTATTTACAAACGCCCCTTAGTGATCCAAGATGGCGGACGGGAAATCAAAGATGGCGGATGAGAAAATTTTAAAAATCAATATGGGTATCGCCTTCGATATTTTAAGGGGTGGGGAATCGAAATACAACATCTATTTCGTGATCAAAGATGGCGGATGGGAAATCAAAGATGGCGGATGGGAATTTTTTTTTAAATCAATATTGGTATCGTCTGCGATGTTAAAAGGGATGGGGAATCCAAATACAACATCTGTTTCGTGATTCAAGATGTTGGATGGGAAATCAAAGATGGCGGATGGGAAAAAATTAAAAAATCAATATGGGTATCGTCTCTGATGATTTAAGGGATGGAGAATCCAAATACAACATCTACTTCGTGATCAAAGATGGCGGATAGGAAATCAAAAATGGCGGACGGGATTTTTTTTAAAGTCGACATGGGTATCGTCTCCGATATTTTAAGGAATGGGGAATTCAAAAACATCATTTTCGTGATCAAAGATGGCGGATAGGAAATCAAAAATGGCGGACGGGATTTTTTTTAAAGTCGACATGGGTATCGTCTCCAATGTTTAAAGGGATGGGGAATCCAAATACAACATCTATTTCGTGATTCAAGATGGGGGATGGAAAATCAAAGATGGCGGATGGGAAATTTTTTAAAAATCAATATGGGTATCGTCTCTGATGGTTTAAGGAATGGGGAATTCAAAAACACTATCTATTTCGTGATCAAAGATGGCGGATGGGATTTTTTTTTTAAATCAATATGGGTATCGTCTCCAATGTTTAAAGGGATGGTGAATCCAAATACAACATCTATTTCGTGATCAAAGATGGCAGATAGGAAATCAAAGATGGCGTACGGGATTTTTTTCTAAAGTCGATATGGGTATCGTCTCCGATATTTTAAGGAATGGGGAATTCAATATTATATAAAAATTTTGTTCATCATTTATAGACTCTGAAATGATAAGAGATTAAGCGCTAAGTCAATGGTAACTTTGGAAAAGGGGCTTGGAAAAAGGGAAATAAATAAAAGCTCTTAAAAAGGCGATACGGAGTTCGCTGGGTCAGCTAGTATTTAATAAAATAAGGCCTACAGCTATCTAGAGTATTAAGTTTGAATATAACTCTAATACATTTTTTTTTGCGATTTGAAAATTAGTTCTTTATTGGTGGAATTATCCCAAAATAAGATCCCATATCTTAAAATAGAATCAACCATACCGTGGTTATGCCATTATCACAGACTCAATATTCAAAATAGCAGCAAGTTTATATATGGCATAGACCATTGAGTTTACTTTCTTGCTTAAGAGTTCGGTATGTAACTTCCAATTTAGATTTTTATCTATTATTACGCCCAGTAACTTTGTGGAATCTAACAATTTCTTTGTCGTGATAAGATAGAGTAATATCAGGAGTTGGAACTCTTTGACTAAAGAACATGGCTTTAGTTTTTTCTAAATTGATTTTAAGATTGTTATGATTCATCCAAGTAACTATAGATCTGATCGTGTTGTTGATTTCCTTTGCATGGTCTGCTTTATTAGCAGTAGCATGAATAGTCACAGTACTGTCGTCTGCGAATAAGGCCATCGGATGCTCTGTTACGTTTGGGAGGTCGTTTATGTAGATGATAAACAGAAGTGGACCCAGAACGCTCACTTGGGGAACACCATATTTAACTGGTAGTGGAGCTGACGCGTATGTAACCTCTCTTTTGGTAGAAATATTAATAGATGATATCTCGGTGTATTGAGTGCGACCTTTGAGGTAGGTTTCCAACATATTTACAATGTTTCCTCTAATGCCACACACCTTTACTGCATAACATGCGACCAATGCCAAAATAAGTACATAGGACAGACAGGTCGAAGTTTTGAGCTGAGATATAAAGAACATTTAGCGGCGTTTAAAAAACAACCAGCCGGAAAAGTCTCATTTTGCCAAACATTTACTTCAAACGGGTCATACTGTTACGCCATCTATCGGTGAATGGGGTTACTAGAAGAGATTGAATGTATCGGTGGTTTAAAGGTAATTCAGCTACTCTGTACTAGATGGCGTTGCTGTATCGAGTATAGACTGTTCGAGATTATTTCGACAGTTTTGTGGAAGAGTCTAGAATGCGCTAGTGATGTTATCCGGCCAGTATAAATAGAGCGAGAGCGCGCGAGACAGGACAGTTACAATTGAATATCGAAGCGATCAACAAGAAGCGAAGGAAATAAGTCGGAAGTGTTTAGTGTTGTTCTGGTGGTGTGAATAGTGTGTTTTATTAGTGAAGTGAAAATTAAGTGTGTGTATCTAGTGTTATTGTGTTAGTGAATAAAGTGCAGTTTTTCTGGCATAGTGTATATAATTTATCACGAACCCCAGCTCGTAACAAATTGGTGTCAGAAGAAAGGGATAAATTATGCCGGTTATGCCGAAGGAAGAAACTGAAGGTGTGCGTACCAGGAACCAGCGCCAGCAAGACCTGGACCAGAGACGCTTCGGAGACGTTCCTTCTCCATCGCCTGGTGGACCAGGCGACTCCGCGGCTGCAGTGGAGCCTGCAAGCGCACTCTCCGTGGCGGTGCCCGACATCGCGGCTCTGATGGCGTTCATGCAAGAGCAGGCCCGCCGTCAAGAGGAGCACGCGCGCCGCATGGAGGAACAGCTTCAGCGCGACAAGAAGGAGCAGGCTCGCCGTCAAGAGGAGCACGCGCGCCGCCTGGAGGAACAGCTTCAGCGCGACAAGGAGGAGCAGGCTCGCCGTCAAGAGGAGCACGCGCGCCGTCAGGAGGAGCAGGCTCGCCGTCAAGAGGAGCATGCGCGCCGCCTGGAGGAACAGCTTCAGCGCGACAAGGAGGAGCAGGCTCGCGGTCAAGAGGAGCACGCGCGCCGCCTAGAAGAACAGCTCCAGCGCGACAAGGAGGAGCACGCGCGCCGCCTAGAAGAGCAGGTGGTGCTTATGAAGGATCTCAGCGCCGCTGTAGGGAAGGACTTGAAGGCGGTCAAGGAGGAACTTCAGCAGCACGAGGCCCGTATCAGCGACGTAGAGATGCTCGTACACGACAAGCTTGAGACTCGCGTCGCCTTTATAGAGAAGCGTGTACACGACCACCACGAGACCTGTGTTGCTGAAGTGGAGAAGAAGTTGCGTGGGCTCGAAGTGACACCAGCGGCTGTAGCGCCCTCACCTCGTGGATTTAAGGTCCCACCATTCGATGGCTCGTCATCATGGTCTGCATACAAGATCCAGTTCGAGGCTGTGATGCGATCGAATGGGTGGACCAAAGAACAGGCCTTAACCGCCCTAACCTTGGGCCTTCGCGACCGGGCCTTGACAGTGTTGGAGGCACTCGGGCAAGACGTCACCTACGAAAAGCTCCTGGAGGCGCTAGAGGCCAGATACGGTGACGCGCACCTTGAACACGTTTATCGTGCTCAGCTGAAGGACAGGACACAACGCACCGGAGAAACTCTGCAGCAGTGGGCTCTAGAGGTGGAAAAGCTGGTCAGAAAGGCATACCAGTCGTCGCCTGCGCTTATTGACGGGAACCTCGTACAGGCGTTTACGGATGGGATCCGGGACCTGGAGGTGAGAGCAGCAGTGAGGCTTGGGCACTTCAAGAACCTCAAGGACGCTTTAGCCCACGCTCTGGAGGTGGAAGCAGTGCGACGCGACGATCGAGGTCACCGCATCAGGGAAGTTGTGTCGTCACCTCGGTGCTACAACTGCGGAGAAAGAGGCCATATCCGCTTGAGCTGCCCAAAGCGTAGGCAGCCTGGTGACACCCTGTCTCCACCAAAGGGGTCGCCTTATGTGCCTGCCAGGCAGCGAGAGCAGGGAAACGAGTAGAAGCCAGGACTGCGGGGCGGGTGCTGGCTGGTAATGGAAGAGCCCCAAGTATCTCGATCTCGCAATCATGCGACGGGAACAGCCTGATCATCGAAGGCGAAATTAACAGAACACCATGCAAGCTGACATTGGACACGGGTGCTTCTCGCACAGTCATCGGTTTCAAGACGGTTTCTTCGGGGCTGCTTCAGGAACAAAGAATGTGTGAATCTGAGAACAGCTACCGGTCAGCACATAACCGTCCGAGGTGAAATGGAGGTGGATCTGAAGCTAGGCAACAAAGTTTACCGTCACAAAGTCATCGTAGCCGATATAGTGGACGACTGCATCCTGGGCCTAGACTTCATGCGGAAGTATCGCTGCGAGATCGATGTTAACCAGGGAGTGTTGAAGTGTGCCTCGGAAGAAGTCTTCATGGAAGGTGCAACTTCAGGAAAAGTGTACTGCCTGAAGAATGTCATTCTTCACCCGCGGTCGGAAACGGTTATACCAGTTTGTCTACCAGGGAATTCTGGTCGAGAGAACCGCTGCGTACTAATCGAAGGCCTAGAGAAAGAGGCCCCGTGGAAGATTGCACGAACCTTGGTAAAGGGTACCAAAGTTTCATCAGTACGCGCACTGAATGCAAGTGACAAGGAAGTGTCGCTCAAGAAAGGGACGGAATTGGGCACCTATGAAGGAGCGGCTTGGATGCGTAGATGTCAAGAGCAACCTACCAGCGCCAAGGTTCAGGGTGCACGATTCGACGTGTCTTCACTTTTGGAGGACTGCCAAAGTACCCTGTCAGAAGAAGAGAAGACCGAGGCTCAGAAGATGTTGAACCGGTTCGCGGATATTTTCTCGACCAGTGATGCCGACATAGGGAAGACAGCACTAGTCCAGCACAAAATAAACACGGGAAGTGAAGCACCGATTCGCCAGCGACCAAGACGTGTGCCAGTAGCACGGGAACGTGATGTGGAAGCTATGATCGACTGTATGGTGAACGAAGGCGTAATCGAGCCTTCGTCCAGCCCGTGGTGCTCTCCGGTTGTCCTAGTTAAGAAGAAGGATGTCAGCATGCGCTTCTGTGTAGACTACCGCCGATTGAATGACATCACGAAGAAGGACAGCTACCCGCTGCCAAGGATCGATGACACACTGGATACGCTGACGGGGATGAAGTGGTTTTCTACCTTAGACCTAAAAAGTGGCTACTGGCAGGTGGAAATAGATCCTCGAAACAAAGAGAAGCCGGCATTCTCCACAGGCAAAGGATTGTGGCAATTTAACGTCATGCCCTTTGGATTGTGCAACGCTCCGGCTACTTTTGAGAGACTGATGGAGCGAGTGCTTATGGGACTGATTGGAGACGCCTGCCTGGTCTACTTGGATGACATCATCATCGTGGGGCGCACCTTCCAGGATCACCTTCGAAACTTAGAGCAAGTGCTGTCAAAGATACGAGGAGCTAATTTGAAGCTGAGTCCGAAGAAATGCGCGTTATTCAGACGGCAAGTGAACTTTCTAGGACATGTGGTCTCGGAGAACGGTATTCAAACTGACCCGAATAAGATCATTGCCGTGAAGGAATGGCCAGTTCCAGAGAACAAAACGCAGGTCAGAGCATTCCTCGGATTATGCTCCTACTATCGACGGTTTGTGAAGAACTTTGCTGACATTGCTCGACCTCTTCATAAGCTCACCGAAGACACAGTGCAGTTCTGTTGGAATGAGAGCTGTGACGTTGCATTCCAGAAGCTTAAGGAACATCTGTGTACTGCACCTATTCTAGGCTGACAATGAGCATGGATTTATAGTTGACACAGATGCCAGTAACACCGGAATTGGCGGCGTGCTGTCACAGAAGAAGGGTGATCAAGAAGTTGTTATAGCATAATTCAGCAAGACCTTATCCAAACCCGAAAGAAACTACTGCGTCACCAGGCGGGAACTCTTGGCTGTAGTACAGACGTTGCAGCATTTCAACAAATACTTGTTGGGCCGTAAATTCCACCTGCGAACCGACCATGCAGCGCTGAAATGGCTACTTCAATTTAAGGACCCAGAAGGACAAGTAGCTAGATGGATTGAACTACTGCAAGAGTTTGATTTTGTAATACAACATCGCAGCGGCAAGTCCCATGGTAACGCAGATGCCCTATCGCGTAGGCCGTGTCCCGACCAGTGCAAGCACTGTAGCCGACAGGAAGCAAAGCAGGCAGCGCTAGTGAGGATGTTAAAGACGGATCTAAGCGACGAATGGATAGAAGCTTTGCAGAGTGCTCAGCAAGATGACAAGGATGTACAGCCGATTCTTGAATGGAAGAAATCAGATGCGCCTAGGCCCAAATGGAGTGATATCGCAGCAATGAGCCCCATCACCAAGAGTTATTGGGCACAGTGGGAAAGCTTGGTCGTCCAGGATGGAGTTCTGTGCCGCAAATGGGAAAACGCTTGCGGTAACCAGTGCCATTTGCAAATGGTAGTGCCCAAAACTAAGGTGCCGGAAGTCTTGCAACTGTATCACAATGGTGCTTCGGGAGGTCACATAGGTGTTAAGAAGACCCTTACTAAGATCCGGGAGCGGTTTTATTGGCTCCACTGTCGGGATGACGTCGAGGATTGGTGCCGCAAATGCACAAGTTGTGCGGCTGTCAAGGGGCCACATACTCGAAGCAGAGGTGCATTAAAGGTGTACAATGTGGGAGCTCCATGGGAGCGCATAGCGTTGGATGTCGCTGGGCCGTTTCCTGAGAGCCAGGACGGAAACAAATACTTCTTGGTTGTGATGGATTACTTCACGAAGTGGCCTGAAGTGTTTGCAATCCCAAATCAAGAAGCTACCACAGTGGCCGATAAGCTGGTGCATGAAGTCTTTTGTCGGTTCGGGGTGCCCTTGGAAATCCACAGCGATCAAGGCCGGAACTTCGAATCTGAGGTGTTCAAGGAGAATTGTCGCGTAATGGGTGCACATAAAACCAGGACCACGGCTTATCATCCGCAATCAGATGGCATGGTTGAACGGTTTAACCAATCACTGGAAAGGTACCTGGCGAAGGTCGTGGAGAGCAAATAAAGAGATTGGGACAAGCACATCCAACCATTTCTCCTGTCATATCGCAGTGCGGTCCACGAAACTACAGGAGTAACACCAGCTTTTGCCAATTTCGGTAGAGAACTCCGTTTACCTGCAGACCTTATCACCGGTATTCCACCAGAATCTCCACGCAATATAACGGATTACGCGACCGAGCTACGCAACAAGATGAACGACGTATACGAGCACATCAGGGAGTCAGGACAACAGATGTCTGAAAAGATGAAGACTCGCTACGACCGGAAGGCAAACAACAAAGGCTTCGATGAGGGATCATTGGTGTGGCTTCATAACCCAGTACGAAGCAAAGGAAAATCGCCTAAGTTACAAGCCAGATGGGACGGGCCATATCGCATAATTACCAGGATGAACGACGTTACCTATCGAATCCAGAAGGGGTCGCGAGGTGCACCGAAGATAGTTCATGTGGACCGGTTGGCTCTTTACTATGGGTCCAACGATGTTCGAGACGAACACGTTTAAGAGGGGGGCAGTGTTATGCCATCTATCGGTGAATGGGGTTACTAGAAGAGATTGAATGTATCGGTGGTTTAAAGGTAATTCAGCTACTCTGTACTAGATGGCGTTGCTGTATCGAGTATAGACTGTTCGAGATTATTTCGACAGTTTTGTGGAAGAGTCTAGAATGCGCTAGTGATGTTATCCGGCCAGTATAAATAGAGAGAGAGCGCGCGAGACAGGACAGTTACAATTGAATATCGAAGCGATCAACAAGAAGCGAAGGAAATAAGTCGGAAGTGTTTAGTGTTGTTCTGGTGGTGTGAATAGTGTGTTTTATTAGTGAAGTGAAAATTAAGTGTGTGTATCTAGTGTTATTGTGTTAGTGAATAAAGTGCAGTTTTTCTGGCATAGTGTATATAATTTATCACGAACCCCAGCTCGTAACAATACTTTAAATAGCGTACATTCATTGTCAAAAGGTTATTAGAATGTGCATATTGGAACAATAATTCGAGATTTTAAAGAGGGACAAGCATACATTACTGAACGATCAAGCCAACTTTAACGGGTCCCCATTGCTGAATATATTCGCATACCGTCATAATGACTCACATCAGTTGAGCAACGGAGGGAATTAGAAGGTACAATCGTTTATAAGACATGCACACGGTAGGAAAGCGCTCAGTCGTTGCCCAGCGGTCCTGAGGATGCCTCGTGCAAGCGAAACACGTGTCGAAGAATAGTCGGCGCACACCGCGGGATACTGCAAGTCAGGTATCTTCCTGGAACCCATACCATTCATATATCCCTTCCCTAGCCTTTTAGTGGAGTTCGGTATTGTCAACCTTTTTCTATTGCAATAGTTGGGGTGGTCAATCCGAGGGTGTGTGGTGGGTTCCTCTTTCCCTCCATTAGGTTACAATGGAGTTCCGCCAAGTAACGCCTGATTCAATCGACTATAAATAATTAAGTATTTTCTGTTCTTTTAGAGAAAAAACTCCTGAAAATCAGCTCGCAAGTTCATTACTGACATGTGACCCACTTCACATAAACGTCGTTGTTACTGTGAAACACGAGGAACAAGCAGAGGAGGGAGAGGTCGGTATAATCTTGTCAACATACTGACACCTGCCACGCTATATTGCAGCACGAATTATAGTAATTCTTAAACAGGATGTATAAAGATCCTTAAGGAAAACTGACACCCATATTATTCCAATCATTACAAACATTTTTACTTCGGCACCATACCTGGGCAATTACTGGTTCAGGAGATGTTGAGGCACAAAGTCACCATACAATTTTTCTAATTAGGTGCAAAATCGATGCATCTACCCTTCCAATATGTTCTATAGATGTCCTATGACCCCATAGATAAATATTTCGTTTAAAGAATGTGTCCACTTGAAAAAAGAAAAACGTTTTCCAGTTATTATTTTTGCTTAATATAACCTGTATATTTATAAAGTAGTAAGTAGTATATGTTTTTACAAATCCTTAGCCATTGACCGTTCTCATACACATGGATGATCTGATCTGTACCTCTACCATGAGCCGGTATTGATATTTAAGACGCTAGCGACGAAAACGCTAGCGTCGCAACGTAGGTCAAATAGATTTCTATACCGTCCGTACCACAGGTTTCACAAAGCATTAAAAATCGTTAATGTAAGCACGATAGCTACTACCGTTCTCAGCTTGTTATGTTGGCAAGACGTAATTGTTTGCCAGCTTCACTCTTAGAGCGGTTTCAAATTAGCGTATTTTTCTGCGCGCACACGGTCGTTTCAGCATACGCGCTTACACGCGCGCTACATTACGAGCTTCAAAAAATCGAACGGGCATATGTCGGCGTGTTCGCTCGAAACGGTAGTGACATCTTGTCAGTGTCAACATGGATTCTGACGGCTTGCGGCTATACGAGCTTAGAAGCGCGTCAACGCTCGTACGAGTTGCGCGTGTGCCAAAAGACGAGCCTTTACGCGCCTACATGCGCTTCCAAAAACGAGCTTATACGCGCGTATAAAACGCTAATCTGAAATCGCCCTTATGTTTTGTTCCTTTCTTTATCGATATTAAGAAACGAGAAAGAGTCAAGGTTAGATGTCAACATTTTCTTTATGTTAGAATTAGTGTGACAGTAAAGGACCTCTAGTACCAAGATATTTAATTGATTAAAATTAAAATTATTTAATTGATTCAAGAGATTTATTTGATGTTATTAAAAATGAGTACAATAAAATTTTTAAGCAGAAGACATTTGCCAAGAGCTCTAAAGTTAAATTTTGTGATTGGGCAACAGTAGGAATATACAAAAGTAGATCTAGGTTGTATGATCTGTATGGTATGAAGCAATACAATTTTAATCCTTCATTTATTGAATATGTAAGAAATTACTCAAAAGTTTTTAAGAGAGCATGTGCTTCAGCTAAGTCTATATTTATAAGTAATAAAATTAAAGAATCCAAGAACAAAATAAAAACAACTTGGAACATTATTAACAGTGAGACTGGTCGAGCTAAGTTAGTAGATAATAGCTTTGAATTAAAATGTAATGGAGAAATAGTTACAAAGAAAATTGATGTTGCTCAGGCTTTTAACAACTTCTTCATAAACATACCAGTGAAAACAACCAAGTGTTTAGACTCATGCCCAAGCAAAGCAGAGATGTTAGTTAGGGGCAATGTGAATGAGTGTGATGTGCTGTTTAATTTTAAATACATTGACACCAATGACATCCTCAAGACATTCAAGACCATCAATATTAAGAAATCTATTGACTTATGGGGTATTTCAGTTAGTCTTGTTCGCCAAATCATTTTTAGCATAGCTCCATATTTAGCTGCAATATTTAATAGATGCGTGGATAAAGGGGTATTTCCTGATTTAATGAAACACAGCAAGGTGATACCACTTTTCAAAAAAGGATCCAAGAGCGACCCTAGTAACTTTCGGCCAATTTCTATCTTGCCTGCAATCAGTAAAATTTTTGAAAAGGTTATTTTGCATCAGTTAGAGAGCCACTTTCTCACAAATAATTTATTGCACAGTGAGCAGTATGGCTTCACTAAGGGTCGCTCCACCGTTGATGCCGGTGTAGCTCTATTAAAACATATCTTTAACGCTTGGGAAAATTCGAAGGATGCCATTGGTGTTTTTTGCGACTTGTCAAAGGCTTTTGATTGTGTTGAACATGATACACTTTTACGTAAACTCAACCATTATGGTATTCGAGATAGCGCACTCAATCTTGTTGCCAGTTACCTTAGAGATAGAGTTCAGTATGTAGATGTTAGTGGAAGTAGGTCTCAAGGTTTGCCAGTGGGAATGGGCGTTCCACAGGGCTCTATTCTTGGTCCGTTTCTTTTTTTAATATATATTAATGACTTGCCATTCTTTGTTAGAAATTTATGTGATATTGTTCTTTTTGCTGACGATACTTCACTTATTTTTAAAGTTGATCGTAATACAAGTAACATTGACAGCGTAAATAATTCTCTTGCGCAAGTACTACATTGGTTCACGACAAATAATTTGCTACTCAACTCTGGCAAAACAAAATGTGTGAAATTCACTTTGCCGAATGTCAAAAATGTTCTTACTAATATAATTTTAAATAACGAAACAATTAACCTAGTTGATTCAACTGTATTTTTAGGTTTAACTTTAGATTGTAAGCTTCAGTGGGGTGCCCAAATATCCTGTCTGGCAGTCAAACTTAGTTCTGCAGCATTTGCAGTTAGGAAAGTTCGCCAATTCACAGACGTAGATACTGCTAGACTAGTTTACTTTAGTTACTTTCACAGTGTAATGTCTTACGGGATACTATTATGGGGTACGGCGGCCGATATTCAGACAATTTTTGTTATTCAAAAGAGGGCCATACGTGCAATATATAAGTTAGGTGCTAGAGATTCTTTACGAGATAAATTTAAAGAAGTAGAAATATTTACAGTTGCATCGCAGTATATATTTGCTAATTTAATGTACGTTAAGAAAAACTTAACTCTTTACCGTAAAAATAGTGACGTGCACAAAGTGAACACAAGGAATAAGCATAAACTAGTGGGCACTAACTACCGTCTACATAAAGTTCATAACTCATTTGCGGGACTCGGTATACAATTCTTCAACAAATTACCTCTGGAAATAATGAATTTACCTCTGCACAAATTTAAAACCACTACTAGGAATTTTCTTTTAAAAAGGGGTTATTACACTATTAAAGAATTTCTAGATGACAAGACATCATGGGTCTAGTTGCTTTTTTTTTAAATTCACCATTATTGTTATTTTTATGACTGTGTAAAATACTCTCTTCTTAATTAGTAACATGTTAAGTGGAGGTGCCTCGTGAACACATGATTTTTGCAGGATTTGGATATTATTACGATTTGTTGAATGTAGTTTAACATTATTTATTCCTGATCATATCGTTGATCACTTGTCACCTTCACAAAATTCTTTCTACATTTGCATTCCTTCACGCGGTCCACTGATTTATGTTCATAATAACGATCTGGAAAATGGAGGTAATTGGCGGTCATGGTCAGTATACCAATAGATTGTTTCTTACTGCCGGTTCGTATACCGTTATCGTCATGCTCACTAAAATGTCATTTCTTGTGGTGGCGTCGTGTGTCGGGTCATCCCTGTCCCTCTAATATGGCGAGAGGGATGATGGCTGGCACATGCGTCATACTCGTGAACGGGTGCTACTTGCGATGACTGGTCGATGATGGTCTTGCGGGCTGGTATTAGATTTTAATATTTAACTGCATCATTTCCATTATGGGTCTGATCACTTTCGCGGATTGCCTGCATTATTAGGTATATATAATGTAAGTGGATGCTCCTGTTTCACCATGTCTATTCTGAGGAGACTAACCAAATGAACATCAAAAGTATTATGCTTGAGTATTATTATGTACAGTAAATATATACAAATGATATAGAAGGTGTAACAGTTGCAGCACCTTACAAAATGTAAATTATGTGTATTATGCAAAACCTGGCGAAGAAAAAGAGTGACCGTGAGTTTTATTGCCCGTTCTTTCTCATGGTTCTACCTATTGCTTTGCGAACGTGGCAGTAAATGTAAATGTAGAGTCTTTAAGTAATTATTTTATAAATTTATTATTTTGACGTTCATAAGCGTCACATTGTGACCCAAATGAATAAACGATTTTGAATTTGAATTTGAATTTGAATTGAATATAATCCGGCTAAATACAAAGGTTAACGGTTGGTTGGTTACTTGTGCTATTTTGTAGCACTTGAACTTTTACTCCTTATATTTTTGTTATTGTCGTCAATCTTGTCAATATAAATTTGTAGATATTTGTTTTTTTGTTTTTTGTTTTATGGTGGTGGCGAGTTTGAAATACGTTTGTAGTGTACCTAATGTGTGTTCAGTTAGTGTATTAAGGAGTTCAGTGAGGACAGGTGTGTCACAATTTTAATTAGATATTGGCGGTATTTACGGCAAGGTAGGTATGTCAATGGAATTATTTTTAACTTTAAACTTACAAAATCAGCCAAATTTTACTCTTTGACAGCTTAGTAAGACTATGTAAGACAAACCAAAACACTTGCAGCGTTTCTTCAATACTTTTAATAGTATTTTTTTTTATCTATAACAAACGTTTAAAAAAAAGAAATTAATATAATAAATGAGTTATATTATTTTTTTATCGACAAATCATTAATTCTAGTTATTTACTGTTAATCGTCTACAAAACCAGGTGAAATATAGTGTAAACAATAGATTTCACTGTTCTAAATGCTAGTGAGTTACGTATCTACACTTGCCATCGTATTTTCTACTAGCGTCTGTCAAATTGTGACTCATGGTACCATTTCGTATGGTTACAGAAGAAAACGTAACTTGCTATAGTATAGATTTCGTTCGTTTGTTAACATCTCGTAATCTACACTCTGCAGTGCTTGTGGTACGGCATTTAGTTCATTGAGTAACCGCTTGGAGCGCTGTTCAAGTTTTCATACAAATAATTAACCTACGACGCTAGCGATTAGCGGCCGGTAAACTGGTGGTAGAGGTACTGGTTCCATGATTGTTCCTCGTGGTATTGAATCACGTATCGTATAATAAAGGGTTAAACGTCTTGTATTCTGAGTAGTCTGTAGTCGGTGTCAAACAGCGAGCAAGTAGCAATCGACTCAAGGCAATCACGTCGTTCATTCGTTGGTTGTGTTTGATACACAGGCGTCGAGTCAGGAGCCGCACGTCGGGGCTGAATCCGCGCAGCAGCACTTACACAAGCACGTCGGTAAGTACACACAAGTAGTCGTCTAGTATTTTCTTCAATAATTAATCTTAATCTTCTTAGATTTACGCGAATGTTACATATTGAAATTGAGTATGTACTACAGTTTACGGATCTTATTGTCTTTGAAATTGGGGTGTATTTAATGTTAACAGCCTCACGGATCGTCCCCAGAAGATAACGGTTTTCTTTTGCGGGTATCAGTAGTTCATCACATTGCAGGTAGTGTTTGGTTGCTCATTCGGGTTAGGCGACAAGTCGCCCGCTCGAAATCTCATCCGCAGCGAGTTGAACCGTTTGGTCAGATTTTGGGGGCGCACTTGCCCGAATGTATTTTTATGACTGGACCAGTTATACCTCTAAAAAATAACTAGTTTTAATTTCTAATTTATTCTACAAGTAGTGTCAAGTCACAAGTGCTGTGCACAAGTGTCACATGTATGAGAGCCCTTGTTCACAACTGACACTTGACAAATGGTAGGAAGAAACATATCTATGTTGGCGGCTTGTTGTAAGTTTTGATTGAGGCTCGCTTCAAGATGTAGCTACTCTTGTCGGTCACGCCTTTGTTGTCTTTCTAGTGTGGCTTACTTGACATGTTGAAGCTCAGCGTCCAGGTGTTTCTTTCACAGAGCCCTCGGGTTCTCTGAAACAGAGACATTCTCATGGTAGCTAACAGCTTAGGATGGTTGTGAGATTCATCGTTTAAGTACCTATCTGTGTGGGTCTTTTGCCAGTGTGGCTATAAGAGTTCTTTTTATTCCTGATAACAAGTACATCTAAGAAAGCTAAATAATTGTTTGCCTGAAATTCCGATTCGAATTGTATTTGGTTACTAATAAAATTAAGATGGTCTAGGAATTAGTGTTGCCCAAATTCAATTCGTTTTTGCAAGACCAAGACCAAGAACAAGACCGCGTATTTTTAGCAAGACCAAGACCAAGACTGATCGTGCAAGACTTGAGCAAGAACAAGACTAAGCCTGCAAGACTCTTGCGTCTTGCAGCTAGGACTTAGCGCTATTTCACGGAGTAGTTAGGTGTAACAGTTCGGTGTATAGGTACGCTTAGGAATTCTATGAGACGCAAAAAACTGTATCAAAGAATATGAAAAACTGGACCTATGCGCATTACTTTGTATTAATTATTGGTCAAAAGAATTGATATAAAGTAACATAACCTAATGATAAAGCTGTTGTGTACTGTTATGTTTGATTTGTGTTGTATTTTATTTTTTATTGAAATAAATGATAAATCGTAAAACTCTTTTATTAAATTTCATATAAGTTGAGGGTTCAGTCTCTTTCTAGACAGATATTGTTCTTTAAAATACAGTCAAGTTATTGTAATTAATTTGTTTTTTTTACATGTTTTAGCAAATGTAAGCTTATAAATCATATATGTTTATTAAGAAACAGTTACTTCCATGGAAAACGACATATAGGTCAGTTGATTTTTCGAATTTCTTATCAAATCTTCAGTTATTTATTAATCTGCTTGATCTTTACTATGGCTGTGTTAATTCAAGCTCACAATGTTCCAATTCTAATACGTTTTTCTAAGATTTAAAAACTTTAATAAATAGTAATAGACTGATAGGTAATTGCAAGACTTGCAAGACTCTTGCTGCAAGACCAAGACCAAGACCAAGACTGGGAGCGCAATACCAAGACCAAGACCAAGACCAGGTGTATTGGCGCAAGACCAAGACCAAGACTGGCTAAGTCTCGTCTTGTTCTTGCATTTGGGCAACACTACTAGGAACGCGCTTACACTATCAATGTAATCCCAGTCAAACCAATATATCGCGATAAAATCCGTAAACTATAGTTTAATTGCAATTGTTCAATCATTTCAAATTATGTTAATCGATGTTGGTCAACATACCAAACATGTGTAAAACTACCTGAGAAATTATGAAATTCTGTAACTCGATAGGCAGATGCTTCACTATCATTGATAATAACATTGTTTTACAAGTAATACACATAAGGGCAAGACCGAATATGCCACAAAACTGGCTCTCGAAAAATCTAGAATGAACTCAGATAATATATAGAGCATTTTCTACACAATGTTATTGCTCCTATTTAGGTTTCATCTATTGCCTAATGTTTGCTGTTACAATGACTATTGACCAGTAGATGGTGCTACCGGCCGCTCTAAACACTATTGTTAATTATTTAATGTATTCACACAATGCTATTTGGTTGGCAGTCAGGTATTTGTTGCAGAATTCCTAGTAACTCAGGAATATAGAAATCGATCAAGATGCTTAGGTACTTAGTATACTTTAGTAGCTTAACGTATGGACACAGTTCCTCGAGGTTGTGGGTTCAAGATAGACTCTATAGTTGGTGCCACGAGAAGACAGAAATTTTGTAAACACACATTCAGAGCTTCACAAACTTTGTTTCAAACAGTTGTGTTTTAGATTTTATGCTTTAGTGAACTTTTATACGTTTTGGTTTTGGTCTTTTTTTTTCAATGCTCAATTGTGCTCAATATAATAATTGAATTGTTAATTATCTTTTGTCCCGTACCTCGGAGAGCACGTTAAGCCGTCGGTCCCGGTTGTCATGAAGATCGTTGACAGTCGTTACAGGGCGTCAGTACCTTCTAAATAAACTGACACTAGTCTAAACCATGGCATATCGCTATCCCTTCGGGTTGCGCAGGTCGGACAGGCAGTCGCTCTGTGGAAAAGCTAATATTCAGCCAAATCCGGTTAGACTAGTAAGTTGACCCCAGATTGAAACTGGGATAACGCTAAGAGAAAGAAAATTGTGCTCAATATACTACTAAGTGTTTGAATTAATATTTTTCATATTATTATTAATGAGTGCCTAAAAATTTTAAAATTATTACGAAAATTTATTTGATTTGTGGCCGAATTGTCCTGACGAATTTTCATGAATGGCGACTTTTGTAGTTTTTAACACGTAAGTTATCCTGTAAATTAAAGTCAATAATAGAGTAGTCAAAGATAAAGTACATAATATGTAGATATACTTGGTATTTTTAATCACAGGCAATAAAATAATAATTACCTTAAAATGGCCAATCTGTCCTGAAATTTAAATTTATTTACCACAAATAAATAATATTACAGACAACTAGCCAGTAAAACGCAATAAATATCTAGGCATAATAGGCATCGGGATTTTACGTTACCAGGTCACTCAGAAAGTATTGCTAGAAAAAGTTTTAATGTATATGTGAGACTGGCCAGTTATAATGTTTTTAGGGTTCCGTACCTAAAAGGTAAAAAACGGAACCCTATTACTAAGCCACCGCTGTCTGTCTGTCTGTCTGTCCGTCTGTCTGTCACTAGGCTGTATCTCATAAACCATGATAGCTAGAAAGCTGAAATTTTCACAAATTATGTATTTCGGTTTCCGCTATAACAACAAATACTAAAAATTAAAAAAATTAAAATATTAAGGGGGGGTCCCATACAAAAGACGTGTTTTTTTTCGTATTTTTGCTCAAAATTACTAACTGTAACAGGTAGACGCTTTAAATTTTCACAGAATATGTAGTTGTATATTACCTTTCAAAATAAATTAATAATTAAATTTAAAAAAAGTAAATAATAAAAGGGGGCTCCCATACAACAAACGTAATTTTTAAGCAATTTGTTACTCGATCTTAATAAACAGGTAGAAACTTATAAAGTATTTAAGTATACATACAACGAACGTGATTTTCTTTTATAGATTCGCGCACGAAGGGTTCCGTACCATCGTACGGAACCCTTCGTGCGCGAGTCCGACTCGCACTTGCCCAATTTTATTTTTAATATGATTTACTTATAAGTATAAATTGGTACGTTCTAAATTCAAAACTTCCCTTCACATTTTCTGCGAGCTAATTAAAATTACCGTGTCTCATTGAAAAATGGATTTGCGTCAAGAACATTTTCGTGCTATGATTTTTTACGATTTTAAGTATCGCCTGAAACCGGACGAATCGTACGATAGACTTCGAATGGCATTCATGGATGAATGCCCTTCTAAGCATTGGCAACCGTGTATCGTTGTTATAATGAATTTAAGCCCGGTCGACTAACTTTGGGGGATGAAGAAAGAAGTGGTCGCCCTTTGACGGCTGATACGGAAGAAAACGCGATAACAGTGAAAACGTCTTGATCCAAGGCAATAGACGAGATTCATACCAGGAGATTCAGCATATACTGCAGATTGGATCAGGAAGCCTTCACGAGATTCTACACATGCATCTACGGGTGCGGAGGATAGTTTCACGCCGGGTGCCGCACAACCTCACCTATGTTCAGAAGCTGGCAAGGGTGGAATGGTGCCATGATATGATAGACAAATTTGAAGCAGGCTCGTCTCAGCGTGTTTACGACATCGTTATAGGTGATGAATCCTGGATTTATCAATACGATGGTTGTTTCAAAACGAATCAACGCCTACGACAGTAAAGCGACCTAGAAGCGGGGGGAAGATTTTGATCGCGAGCTTTTTCAATTTGAGTTGGTTCTTGGTGTCAATTCCTTTACGAAACCAAAGAAGTATTAACACCGAATAATATTAGTGTTGCCCAAATTCAGTCTTGGTCTTGTTCTTGCGTTTTTGCAAGACCAAGACCAAGAACAAGACCGCGTATTTTTAGCAAGACCAAGACCAAGACTGATCGTGCAAGACTTGAGCAAGAACAAGACTAAGCCTGCAAGACTCTTGCGTCTTGCAGCTAGGACTTACCGCTATTTCACGGAGTAGTTAGGTGTAACAGTTCGGTGTATAGGTACGCTTAGGAATTCTATGAGACGCAAAAAACTGTATCAAAGAATATGAAAAACTGGACCTATGCGCATTACGACTAATAGGTACCATAAACATACCTACATAGCGAATAAAAAAATATCCATTAAAATCAAACTGAGTGCATGCATAGTTATGTTTTAACCATCGGCACTTTGATAATGCGGCATCAAAGGTTTTGTACTTCTCAAAGAAATTTGCCGCTTTTCGGAAGTACATGGTTATGATACACGCGCCGGCGGCTTCTTTTGAAATCATATACAACAATCGTTGCCGCCGCGCGCAATTAATCGCATGATGTAATAACTTGCATAGGTACACATTTTAACTAGTTTAATTATTATCATCATCCTAACCTTATCTGTGGTCTAATTAGTATCTAACTAAACCTAACTGGATAACCTACCTGCCTATGATTAGGTACAATTATTGATGAATAGAAAATAAATTGCGATTATTTTAAATCGAAATGTAACAGGTGCCTAGATAGAACCTGACACATTACAAGTAATTCGCTTATCTTAATTGTAATCTAAAAATTTAATTATCTGAATTAAAATACAATACTAAATTTATTTACCTATCATATCACCAAATAATGTCAAGGTGCATTGCTTACCTTAGGGTACCTAAACCGAGGGAGTGAGAGTGATTAAAAATACCATTACTAATTAATTAATCAATGCTTGTTTATTGTTACATACACTTTGGTTTATTATTCACATTTATTCGTAAAAAAATTACGATTAACATTTTACTTTCAATGTACTTTACGTACAACGGACGGGTCGTTAGTTTACCTACTTTTCTTTACTCACGACGCATTAAAGAAAAGGTTCGAAGTGCTGGCCTCCCTTCTCAAGTTATTGTAATTAATTTGTTTTTTTTTACATGTTTTAGCAAATGTAAGCTTATAAATCATAAATGTTTATTAAGAAACAGTTACTTCCATGGAAAACGACATATAGGTCAGTTGATTTTTCGAATTTCTTATCAAATCTTCAGTTATTTATTAATCTGCTTGATCTTTACTATGGCTGTGTTAATTCAAGCTCACAATGTTCCAATTCTAATACTTATTTCTAAGATTTAAAAACTTTAATAAATAGTAATAGACTGATAGGTAATTGCAAGACTTGCAAGACTCTTGCTGCAAGACCAAGACCAAGACCAAGACTGGGAGCGCAATACCAAGACCAAGACCAAGACCAGGTGTATTGGCGCAAGACCAAGACCAAGACTGGCTAAGTCTCGTCTTGTTCTTGCATTTGGGCAACACTAAATAATATACTACCAAATGCTTGGCAGAAGTTTTCTCTGTTGTGAGCAACAAGCGACCAAACACAGGGCTCTGCGGACTATTGCTCTACCACAATGATGCGCCCGCCCACACCGCAATCATAACGAGGGACTTCCTAGACAGCACACCGGTCAAACTCCTTGGTCACCCTCCTTACAGCCCTGACCTAGCACCGTGTGACTTCTTCTTATTCCCAAAAATAAAAAATAGCTCAAAAAATACAATTTTCGTCGCCGGATGATGCGCTCTCAGAGCTCGAGCAGCGAGTAAATGAGGTGTCTGCGGCGGACTGGAAAAAGTGATTCGAAATCTGGTTCAGACGCATGAAACTTTGTAAAGAGGCTGATGGAGAGTACTTTGCAAAGAAAATATATAATAAAATATATTTACTTATAGAACATTTTTTTAGTGCCGCAAAACTTTCTGAGTGTCCCTCGTATGTATGAATGAAAACGACAGAATAAACTTAAACAAAATCAATTAAAAATTACGGTAAAATTACATTTGGGGTAAGCTTCGTTAAAAAACGCAATAGTTTTAATCTAGGTATAAATAATTATCTGTGCGGCTAAAAGTTTGTCATCTGCAATAGGGAATATGCATAATTTTTTTTTATATTCTATATTTACCGCTAAACATAAACAATGAAATAATACACCGCTCACACGGTGAAAAATATCTTGGCCTGTGGTTAGATGATGGTCTTTCTTGGAAACTGCATATTAATCATATTCAAGCGAAACTTATGGCGCTATTGGGTGCATTAGGCAAAACAGCTAGTTATATACCTTATAAAGTACGCACGATCATCACTCACTTGTTAAATCACATCTTGAAAATTTGATCGAGATATGGGGATCAGCCGCCGCTACTAACTTAAAACCTCTTCAAATTACTCAAAATAAAATCATTAAAGTATTACATCATTACCATTACTTGACCGCTACAAAAAAGATTTATGAAAACACAAAAATACTCAATCTCAACCAACTTTATACATACGGCACCTGTATATTAGTCAGAAAAATAAGCAATAATATTATTCAAAGTAATTTACAAATGCACAATAAAGTATCTACGCATTACCTAAGGAATCAAAACAAAATTGAACTAAGTAGACCACGTACCAACTACGGCAAAAAAACGATAGTGTTTGAGGGCGGTCCGCCCCGGGTGACACCATTTTTGGGGTGACACCCGGGCACATTACACAAATGTGTAATGTTACAGATGGATATAGAAAAAATGCATTACTGGCTGACTGACAGACAACGCACAGCCAAAACTATTTGGGACAAGAAGCTGAAATTTTGCACGTCCTTTGAGGACCGTAGGGGTGCACTACGAACGGATTTCAAGAAATTCTCACCTGATCGGGGAGAAACGGTTCAGTTAAAATAAAGGCTGGGCGTAGCTGTAGTTACCTCTAGCATCTAGTAAATATAAGCCTTCGTACCGTCCGGGCGTCCGCGTGAATTATATTTACACCTTAACGTTCCTCAAGAATCACACTAATTATTTATTGGTGAAAAGCGTACAAAAATCTGTTTTGTTGTTTTTGAGTTACAGAACGAAAAGGGGACTTCATTTCATTATAATAAGTGTAGGTATCAGACCCGCGCCGATTCACGACGGCGCCTGTGTGCGAAACCTATGAAGCGCTTTTTGTCCTTCTATTTTGACATTCTATTTTATTATATTTTTCTGAAATAATTATGTTCTCCAGATTTATGTACTTAGTATCTAGGCTATTTACCTAATTAGATACGTAAAGTTCGTTACCAGTTGGGAATTACTGCAAAAATTAAGCACAATTAAAATTTGTACATAGGTAGGTACCTAGTATATTTAAGAAAGCTGACTTTCTTAATCTATACCACTTTGTACAAAAATCATCAATTGTTAAAGAATATTAATATAATTTATCATCATTTTCAGCCTTTCGCAGTCCACTACTGATATCTAATCAGATAATTTATTCGTTTTATTCTGTTTAATTTTGATTTTAGGGTCGATTACTTTGATTCTCTGGCAGATGACTTCATTTCGAATTCGATTCTTCAGAGAAACTCCGAGCGTAGCCCTCTCCATAGCTTGTTAAGCGAGCTCAAATTGGTGGAGCAGTCGTACCGTCAATTTCTACGTTCTATAAGTCACGGGTGTTCTACCCGTACACACAAGTCTTTGCGGTAAGCGTGACGAAAAGTGACGTGCTTTCTTATACGCTGCCCAGTTAAGCTGTATTCTTTTGCGAGCCTTCTCGAAATAGTCTCCACCCAACTGCAAGTTTTGCCCGACGCAGAAATTCGACATACCTACCTCTGAGCAAACGGTACTGTTACACGGACTCCAGGTTGCAATCAAGTCAAAGGCTTTTCCATAGTCCGTAAATGCTATAAGCGCAAGGGATGATTATCCTCTTCTGTCTCATATATAATCTGCAGTAATGTTAATGTCATCTTTGGTGCCACCTCAACCTCGAGAACCGGACTATTTGGAGGTCTAAAACTCGTCAAGCGAGACGCGAAACGGTTGGTGGTGACTGATGACACTGGAAAACAGCTTAAATACGTTGCTCAAGAGAGTGACGTGTCGATAGCACTTAAAAAAATTGGTTGCCTGTAAAGTCGGTATACGGGCGAAAGTTTTACGTGACAACGACTTTGAGTGGTAAAATAATTTTAATGTGAATATTCATTCGTATAGTAGGAAGAAGGATGAAAGACGCGTGCCTTTCACTTTTTATGTCTGTCTCTCTCGCTCTTAGGCGGGACGCGTGCCTCTCACTCGCTCTCATTGTGAGCGCATAACGTGAGCGGAGCGTAACGCAGTTTCTTGAAGTGTCACCCGGCAAACCAATTTATAAGACGTTGTCACGTCAAAAGGGTTTTGTCCGCCACTCCACGAGAAGAGGCTAGATTTAAATATACATTAGAGCTGCACATTGTTTCGATTTCTACAGGGGATTTTCCTCGTTTAAGCTTCTTGGCTGATTTCTGGTAACTCGTCCGTGAAGTTCCGTTAAGGTACTTCGGGGATCCTCCTAGTAGAGATGAGGAAAGCAAGCTGCCGACATGTAGAAATCACTGTAAAGGCTCTGAACTTCATGAAATTCGGACCTAGAAGTGACGAATTTCCATCAGATGTGGTCAACTTCTCGTACCAAATCCGTGCGATCCTACTACAATTGGTAGCAACAACACAGGCGCAGGCTGGCGGGTTACGGGTGCGGGGTGCGGGGGTAGTGGAGGGAGGCGTGTAAGTGGGTGGATGCAGGCTGTGTTCGGTTCGGATACATTTGATGCCTCAAAATTTATTATTTTTTGAGTGTTCGAAAAAAATGTCGATAAAAATCAAAATGTTAATTGTTACTCAACAATGGGAAAACTGGAGCTGACCTCAAAACCGGTTTTCAAAAATCGTTATATTTTGGCCGATTTCCGGTTTTGCGCAAAATTACATGCCCTAGCAGCAACGTCACTGGTGCGAAAGCTACGCCTGACATATTTTGGGATTATGTGAAGTTCGCAGCGAGGCGTAGAGTACCATTACCCAGATTCTAGCCATCCTATGAACTTAGAGAGGGACACCAGCTTTCCCAAGGCGGAGCTGGAATCTTGGTATATAAAGTGTTCTCTGGCAACGATATAGCAGTTTCCAGTGTGTCAGCAAGAGTATAGTACCTACTTTGATATACTCGAATGATGAAGTGGAGGAAATGTATTTTGACATTTCTAGAGTCTTACATAACACCCAAAAGGCCCACTTCAATGTTGTCATAGAGAACTACAACGCCACAGTGGGAGTGCTTATCTACCAATTGTAGTAGGATCGCACGGATTTGGTACGAGAAGTTGACCACATCTGATGGAAATTCGTCACTTCTAGGTCCGAATTTCATGAAGTTCAGAGCCTTTACAGTGATTTCTACATGTCGGCAGCTTGCTTTCCTCATCTCTACTAGGAGGATCCCCGAAGTACCTTAACGGAACTTCACGGACGAGTTACCAGAAATCAGCCAAGAAGCTTAAACGAGGAAAATCCCCTGTAGAAATCGAAACAATGTGCAGCTCTAATGTATATTTAAATCTAGCCTCTTCTCGTGGAGTGGCGGACAAAACCCTTTTTAAGTGCTATCGACACGTCACTCTCTTGAGCAACGTATTTAAGCTGTTTTCCAGTGTCATCAGTCACCACCAACCGTTTCGCGTCTCGCTTGACGAGTTTTAGACCTCCAAATAGTCCGGTTCTCGAGGTTGAGGTGGCACCAAAGATGACATTAACATTACTGCAGATTATATATGAGACAGAAGAGGATAATCATCCCTTGCGCTTATAGCATTTACGGACTATGGAAAAGCCTTTGACTTGATTGCAACCTGGAGTCCGTGTAACAGTACCGTTTGCTCAGAGGTAGGTATGTCGAATTTCTGCGTCGGGCAAAACTTGCAGTTGGGTGGAGACTATTTCGAGAAGGCTCGCAAAAGAATACAGCTTAACTGGGCAGCGTATAAGAAAGCACGTCACTTTTCGTCACGCTTACCGCAAAGACTTGTGTGTACGGGTAGAACACCCGTGACTTATAGAACGTAGAAATTGACGGTACGACTGCTCCACCAATTTGAGCTCGCTTAACAAGCTATGGAGAGGGCTACGCTCGGAGTTTCTCTGAAGAATCGAATTCGAAATGAAGTCATCTGCCAGAGAATCAAAGTAATCGACCCTAAAATCAAAATTAAACAGAATAAAACGAATAAATTATCTGATTAGATATCAGTAGTGGACTGCGAAAGGCTGAAAATGATGATAAATTATATTAATATTCTTTAACAATTGATGATTTTTGTACAAAGTGGTATAGATTAAGAAAGTCAGCTTTCTTAAATATACTAGGTACCTACCTATGTACAAATTTTAATTGTGCTTAATTTTTGCAGTAATTCCCAACTGGTAACGAACTTTACGTATCTAATTAGGTAAATAGCCTAGATACTAAGTACATAAATCTGGAGAACATAATTATTTCAGAAAAATATAATAAAATAGAATGTCAAAATAGAAGGACAAAAAGCGCTTCATAGGTTTCGCACACAGGCGCCGTCGTGAATCGGCGCGGGTCTGATACCTACACTTATTATAATGAAATGAAGTCCCCTTTTCGTTCTGTAACTCAAAAACAACAAAACAGATTTTTGTACGCTTTTCACCAATAAATAATTAGTGTGATTCTTGAGGAACGTTAAGGTGTAAATATAATTCACGCGGACGCCCGGACGGGACGAAGGCTTATATTTACTAGATGCTAGAGGTAACTACAGCTACGCCCAGCCTTTATTTTAACTGAACCGTTTCTCCCCGATCAGGTGAGAATTCTTGAAATCCGTTCGTAGTGCACCCCTACGGTCCTCAAAGGACGTGCAAAATTTCAGCTTCTTGTCCCAAATCGTTTTGGCTGTGCGTTGTCTGTCAGTCAGCCAGTAATGCATTTTTTCTATATCCATCTGTAACATTACACATTTGTGTAATGTGCCCGGGTGTCACCCCAAAAATGGTGTCAGCCGGGGCGGACCATGGCGTTTTATTTTGAGTAATTTGAAGAGGTTTTAAGTTAGTAGCGGCGGCTGATCCCCATATCTCGATCAAATTTTCAAGATGTGATTTAACAAGTGAGTTATAGATGATCGTGCGTACTTTATAAGGTATATAACTAGCTGTTTTGCCTAATGCACCCAATAGCGCCATAAGTTTCGCTTGAATATGACTAATATGCAGTTTCCAAGAAAGACCATCATCTAACCACAGGCCAAGATATTTTTCACCGTGTGAGCGGTGTATTATTTCATTGTTTATGTTTAGCGGTTGAAAAGTGGGTATTTGTTTATTTTTTGCAGCAAATATCATAAACGAAGTCTTTTTTGTGTTTATGGTTGAAAGATTGTATTTTAGCCACTCACTTAATAAGTTAAGATCCATTTGGGCGTCGGTTATTATATCATTAATGGATTTATCGAAATAAAAAAGACATGTGTCATCGGCGTATAACGTCAAGTTTCCTGTAAGGCCTATTTTGTTTATGTTGTTGACATAAATAAGAAAGAGCAACGGACTGAGAATCGAACCTTGTGGGCATCCGTAAGTCACGCTACGGGCCGAGCTAGTGAACTTTTGTATTTTTACAACCTGGCGCCTGTTTTCTAAGAATGATTTAAACATATTTAGGGCCGTTCCCGTTACACCTATGTTATTTAGTTTTTCTAATAATTTTGAATGGCTTACGGTATCGAAACATTTTTTTCAGATCTATAAATATTCCTAAAGCTATATTTTTTATCAATATTAGTCTTAATTTTTGTAATTAAATCTGTTGCAGCTTAGAGCGTGCTCGACTTTGAACGGCAACCATATTGTTCGTCAAGAGTTTTTTCTGTGTTATGTAGTTATTTAGGCGACAGTATAGCACGCGTTCGAAAATTTTTGAAATAACAGGTAATACCGATACGGGCCTATAATTACTCGGGTCTGATTTACTGCCGTCCTTGTAGATAGGTGTGACCTTGGCAACTTTGAGTGCATCGGGAAATGTGCCGCGTTGTAAATATAAGTTAATGCAGTCCGTTAATCTCTCTAAAAGTATATTTTTTAAGCATTTGTTTGTTTTTGTGCTAATACCGTCGAGACCGGTACTTGTGTTGCTGTCAAGGTCGTCAATAATTTTTGATATTTCACTAGTGCTACACGGTAAGAATTCGGTCAAAGTTATGTCATGTGAGTGGTGAGATTCGTACATTAGAGTGTTACCGGTATTTATGTGATATGAGTGAGGTATTTTGTTTGCCAAATTAGACCCTACCGATGCGAAGAATGTATTAACTGAATCGCAGATCGCGTTACCTTCCGTTATGAATCCTGAGGCCGGCTTCAGTTTTGGGGGCGCACTGCTGTCTCTTGTTTTGTTTAAAGCTAAGTCACTAATAAGCTGCCACAATTTTTTAGGGTCATGGAAAGTCTTTTTGAACATAGTATAATAATATTCTTTTTTCCGAGTCTTGATTATATTTTTCACTCTTTTCTGTTCTGTGGTAAGTGCTTCCTTTAATGAGTCATCATTCGGATTCACTTTCATTAACTGCCATATATTGTTTCGAGAGTTTATAGCATCAATGACATCTTTGCTTATCCGTCCTTGTTGAGAGGGTTGAGAATTTTGGTTTTTTCTACCGTACTCTTATTTATCTACTGCGCAACATACATCCATACATACATCCGTGAACATGGCGCTTGCAACAGTGCCGAAATATCGGTTACTCCAAACAAAGGTACGTTGTATAAATCCCGAAAGACAATTTAAATTAAGTTTAAATGACCACGAAAGTTTAAATTCAACATATATGTTCGAAAAAAATCCAGTTTTTGATTGAAATCACTTTCATCGTTTCGCTCCTTCCTCTTCCTTGTGTTTATAAAAGTAGGAGTTGATAAGTCTTCGTATTCGGAGTTGGATATAGAACCGCTATCACTTTCGTTACAATCGCTACCGCTTATGAGCTTGGACCCAGATGGTGACGGTGTTCGCTGTCCACTCATTGTTAGTGTACTCTCTTTACTCGAGGTGAAGTGGGAGGCAGGGCACTTGCGATGCGCGTCCGTCAAAGTTACGATTCTTCACACACTTGTAAAAATTAAAAGTCTTCTTATATGATAATCACTGTTGTTCTGTGTAATTAACTTTAAAACTGAGACAGTATGATTTATTTTAACTTGTCGCGTTTTGATAACTATCGCAAATATGCTACGTTTGTGCACACGTCTGCCTTCAACACGCGCCCGAGGTTAAGTCGTAGATAACCAATCCACATCACTAATGCTAAATCCCGTGCCACTTAGTTTTTGTACTGTTTCAACTATTTGCGTTACGTACGACTGCATAGAAACACAATTTTCCACGCGGATCGAGATCAGATTACGCAAAAGAGATATTCTTCGTGTAAATCCTGAATCATCAAACAATGCCCTCAGCTTGTTCCATAGCTCCAACGTGGTCATCACGACCTTGATATGTACATATAATGCGGTTTCAGATTAGCGTTTTACACGCTCGTTTTCGGCAGCGCATGTAGACGCGTATAGGCGCGCCTTCTGGCAAATGCGCAACTCGTACGAGCGTTCACGCGCTTCTAAGCTCGTATAAGTGCCAGCCGTCAGAATCCATGTTGACACAGACAAGATGTCACTACCGTTTCGAGCGATCACGCCGAAATATGCCTGCCCGGTTTTTTGAAGCGCATAATGTAGCGCGCGTGTAAGCGCGTATGGTGAAACGACCGTATACGCGCATAAAAATACGCTAATCTGAAACCACCCATAGCGCGCTGTGGATAGTCATTATCAGTTTCGCCTTGGTTCTTGCGTCATCTGCGGCTTCTACCTTTTTCCCAGTAACTGGCTTGATGCAGTCCAGCATATCCTCTAGGACGAGAAAATTTTACATACATACATATACTCACGCCTTTTTCCCGTCGGGGTAGGCAGAGACAACGGAACGCCACTTGCTTCTATCCTTACAAACCTCACGCGCTTCCTCTACATTCATTACTCTTTTCATACATGCTCGCCGGTTCCGGGTGCTTCGGACCTTGCCGTTTTTCAGAACGTCACCAATTTGGTCGACGAATGTCCTACGAGGTCGGCCGCGACCGGCTTGCCCATACACGTTTGCCTCATATATTTGGTGCGTCATTCTTTCTTCACTCATTCGCTCCACGTGTCCAAACCATCTCAGCATTCCTTTCTCAATTCTTGTCACAATATCTTCTTTCAGGCCACATCGCTCCCGTATTACTGCATTTGGAATTCTATCAATCAGTCTCACCCCACACATACTACGCAGTGATCGCATCTCAACTGCGTTAATTCTGCTTTCATGCTTTTTCTGCCATACCCAACACTCACTACCATACATCAGCGTGGGCACAAGTACACCATTATGAACCGCCAGTCGCGCCTCTTTCGGCACAGTCTGACCGTTCATAAAGGCGTGCAGCGCTCCATTCACACAGTTTCCCGCAGTCACTCTCCTTTCAATATCTCCTTCACATCTTCCATCTCTTGTAAACATGCTACCCAAATATACAAATTCTTCAACTTGTTCAACATGCTCATCTTCAATCGCAATATTACACTCAGTCACACTTTCATCCTTCTCAAACACCATCACTTTCGTCTTTCTTGCATTTAATTTCATACCCTTCGCTTTAAAGCTCTCGTTCATGCAGTCCATCATTTGCTGCAACTCTTTCGCCGAGGACGCAAGAATGACTTGATCATCGGCGTACAAGAGGCACGTAGCACGCAATCCTACCATATCGATCCCGAATTCACTTTCTCTTATATCATTCATGCAGCTATCCATGAATAGATTGAACAACCAGGGCGAGGCTGCACAACCCTGTCTGACACCTTTGGATATATCAAACCATTCTGTATAGGCACCGTTAATCCTTACACAGGCTCTAGAACCCCTATACAGAGATTTCAGCTCGATCCTTACGGAGCACAGTGTGGTCAGAAGGAAAAAGTTCAGTTAATAATGAGTTGTCGCATTCACTAAACTATTTTTCTTAGACAGCGCGGTATCTAGTATAGCGAAGCTATCATCATCAGCCCTGTATATAAACTGTCCCAATGCTGGGCACGGGCCTCTTCTCACCATGAGAAGGGTAGCGAAGCTATACCAATCATTTATCTAAGGCTAAGCCCAAGAATTTATAATTTCAATGGAATAACGCCAAATGTTGACGTTCGGCGTCGTACGCGTTCGAGTACAACAAAACATCAAACGACACTTTTGACAGCACATATATCGATAAAAAGTCGATTAATTGACATATTAGTTTCCAATGACACGTATCTATGTACCGTTGCTCTCATTGGATTTGACATTATTTGTTTTTGATTGAACTGTCGCCAAGTCACTTAGTAGAAATACTTTGTCTACAAAAAGGACATGTTCTCGTGGCACGGACTATAGCTTAGTTATAATTGGCGTGAATTGGTATTTTATGTTTTTACGTTATGTAATTTTTCATTATGTATTTATAGTTGCTTGTAGAACCTGGCGCCACGACAAGGAGACACAACATCTTGCAGATAATACTTCAACGCGACACAGCGATGACACCGAAGAGGAGGTCAAACACAAAATACATAGAGACGATAGTGTTAATATAAGTTCACGTAGTAATGTACAATCATATATATTTGATACCTGCAACAAGTGCTTTAACGACAAGGATCTCTTAATAACACACATTCGCGAACATTCTGCTGAGAAATCATTTAAATGTGATGTATGCTATAAACGTTTCCTTGATGAGTCTGCCTTAACTAAACATTCACTTGTACATACTGCCGCAAAGCTGTATCAATGCGATGTTTGTAAGAAGTTTTACCGTCACAAACGTAATATAATTCAACATCTACGTAAACATTATAATGAGAAGTTATATAGTGGTGACGTATTAGATAAAAGGTCTAACAGTGACACAAGCTTAACTGCTATGCACCCTAGCGACAAACAATACAAGTGCGATATCTGTATGAAACGTTTTGCCCAAAGATGTCATTTAAGCACTCATATGCGTATTCACACCGGTGACAAGCCATATAGGTGTGATGTTTGTATGAAATGTTTTAGTCAAAAATGTAATTTAACCAGGCACATGCTAATGCACACCGGTGACAAGCCCTACAGTTGTGATGTATGTATGAAATGTTTCGGCCGAAAAAGTACTTTAAACAACCACATGCGAGTGCACACAGGTGACAAGCCATACATATGTGATGTATGTATGAAATGTTTCGGCCAAAAAATTACTTTAATCACGCACATGCGTATACACACCAGTGACAAGCCATTCAGTTGTGATGTTTGTATGAAATGTTTTGGCCAGAAGCATCATCTTAAGAAGCACATGCGAGTGCACACTGGTGACAAGCCATACAGCTGTGATATTTGTATGAAATGTTTTGGCCACAAAAGTAATTTAAACAACCACATGCGAGTGCACACCGGTGTAAAGCCATACAAGTGTGATGTGTGTATGAAATGTTTTGGCCGAAAAAGTAATTTAAACAACCACATGCGAATGCACACTGGTGACAAGCCATACATATGTGATGTATGTATGAAATGTTTCGGCCAAAAAATTACTTTAATCACGCACATGCGTATACACACCGGTGACAAGCCATTCAGTTGTGATGTTTGTATGAAATGTTTTGGCCAGAAGCATCATCTTAAGAAGCACATGCGAGTGCACACTGGTGACAAGCCATACAGCTGTGATATTTGTATGAAATGTTTTGGCCACAAAAGTGATTTAAACAAGCACATGCGTATTCACACCGGTGACAAGCCATACAGGTGTGATGTTTGTATGAAATGTTTTGGCCAAAAAGGTCATTTAATCGTGCACATGCGAACGCACACCGGTGACAAGCCATACAAGTGTGATGTTTGTATGAAACATTTTGTTAAAAAATCTGATTTAAACAAGCACATGAGAGTGCACACCGGTGTAAACCCATACAAGTGTGATGTGTGTATGAAATGTTTTGGCCAAAAAAGGAATTTAAACAACCACATGCGAACGCACACTGGTGACAAGCCATACAAGTGTGATGTTTGTATGAAATGTTTTGGTGATAAAAGTACTTTAAACAACCACATGCGACTGCACACTGGTGACAAGCCATACAGTTGTGATGTTTGTATGAAATGTTTTAGCCAAAAAAGTAATTTAAACAACCACATGCGGGTGCACACCGGTGTAAAGCCATACAAGTGTGATGTGTGTATGAAATGTTTTGGCCGAAAAAGTAATTTAAACAACCACATGCGAACGCACACTGGTGACAAGCCATACAAGTGTGATGTTTGTATGAAATGTTTTGGTGATAAAAGTACTTTAAACAACCACATGCGACTGCACACCGGTGACAAGCCATACAGTTGTGATGTTTGTATGAAATGTTTTGGCCAAAAAACTAATTTAAACAGCCACATGCGACTGCACACCGGTGACAAGCCATACAGGCGTGATGTTTGTAAGTAATGTTTTGGCCAAAAATGTGATTTAAACAAGCACATGTGGTAGCGCCATCTATCCTTTCCATTACTAGTTAATTATGTCAACGTCAATGGTTCGTCGCTGCTCGGCCAATCCGAGCGATCCTTTTCATGAATCCCCTCCCAAAACGCCTCGCTATTGGCCGCCCTGCTCAACGTCGACGAAGAAATAATGGAAGATTCGAGATGCGCCGATCTCATGTCCGCCGCATACCGCAGTCCGCACCGCCATATATAATTATTACCGCTTATACCAAAACCTAACAAAACCGCTCGCGAGTGAAAGTGAGCAGTTTCTAGTAAGCAGAGGCGGCTCGTGAAAGATTATATTGGGTGTTCACTAAAAAAGAAGATGAAACTGCTTACAATTTATTTTGTGAATACTTTTACAATTAATAGTAAGATGTGCTAAATCATCGATAGGTACCTACCCGAACCGTCCACGCAGTATCAACTCCGGCGCCACTAAACAAAATACACGGAAAACAAAACCACTTCTTACTTCCTTCGCATTTTCGCAACCACATAACCAAAGCGTTTTATCATATTGGTCGTTTTTTAAAGATTTTCACAGCTTTTTATAAAGTTTACGCTGTTATATTCCATATTAGTTACACAGTTTAACTGTCTTTCTTAAACATATATTATATACACGATCACACATACAATTAACAATATTTAAAACACCAATCCTTTTCTATTTACCAACGTTTGTAGAGAAATGTTTTGCTTTTGTTTACATTCAAATGATACCGGCAAAACACTATTAAAAAAAAACGGCGCACACGTTTTAATTTTTCTTCGTGACAAATGGTCATATCATTTAGTCGGGTAATATATTCGCGCATGCGCACCTCGTCAAGCTAGCCAGGAGCGCCGCTCCGTATTTGCCTTATTTCTCATACAAATCTTTTGTCTCACGCGCCCAGCGCATAGAACGCTCTGTCTTTCGCACTCATTACGTTTCAGTATTAAGCGTTGTACTAAGCTCTCGTCAACTAAGAGCGCTGTTATGAGCGCTCCACTCAACAAAAATACCTATGTATGTTTCAAGAGTTTTGACAAATCACAAAATTATGATAAACAGTTTAGTAGTCAAATACTTATTTGTAGATATGCATTATAGAAAAGAGAATAGGTGTGTATTAAAATATTGAGCATGTTTATAGAATAAGTTTATGTGAGTTGTATAATTTTATAATTTTGGGAGTTCACTGCTCCAGCGCTCCTTTGAACGAGCCGCCACTGCTAGTAAGACGAGATGTCGTTCATGTAATCAACGACACCACTCATTGTTGCACTTTGATAAAAGTAGTCCGTTGTCAAGCCAAGCCGCTAACCTTGACACACTTACGTCGCAGGTGCAGGCTACGATAACTGCGCCTCCCACGATTCAGAATGAAATATCGTTGTGTACGACATCCATCGCGCGGGCGACGCGCACGCGCGTCTGGCCCTCGCGCACGCGCGGACGGCCCTCGCGCATCTATAATAATCCGCGCGGGGCCAAAACGCAGTGTATGGCGTCCAAGACGGTACTGTTAGCGACAGCGCAAGTTATCGTTTATGATGTTAATGGGTCGCCGCACATGGTACCTTGTCTACTCGATAGCGCGTCTCAGACCAATTTAATAACATGGGATTGTTTCAAACGCCTCGGATTGTGGAATAACTTTAGAAATACTAGTGCAGTGGTCAAAGGGGTCGGCGGTTCAGAAAAACATTGCAAGGGTTCCGTAGATATTAAAATACATTCGCGTTTTGATAGGGATATTAATTTTAACATTTCTTCGCTTATCGTGGAGCGTATTACGGACACATTGCCAAACGCTAATGTGGACGTATCGCTACTCACACACCTCGAGTCATTGCCGCTGGCAGACTCGGAGTTTGCGAATCTGGCAGACATTGATGTTTTGATCGGAGCTGCAATATTCCCGCACTTGCTACTAACTGACGTGGTACGTGGTGAGCAACATGACTTACCGCCCGCTATTGAGACGGTATTTGGGTATGTGATTATGGGTACCGTACCTACCAGGGCCGTGAAAGTTCCATACATGGATAAATTTCATATAATCAGCGCCATCTACCGATGAGGGCAAGAACTAAAGAAAAAGCGATAACTGAACGGTCATTTCGCCAACTTTGATAAGATCTGCGTGGCGCAGTGGGAGCGTGCTCTGCTCGAAAATTAGATGTCCGTGGATCGAATCCACGCTTATCTAGAATTACTTTTTGTGATTTTTATATTTTTTTACTTTTAAATTGCATATTTTACATAATAGTTGTCATTTACTTATTTATTAACACCGAAATTAAACATTTATTTTATTTTGAAAAATGAATCCACTACTAACGCCATCTATACGATCAGAATAAAAATAAAATTGTTTGTACGCCATCTAGAGTCGAGGATGCCAATTGAACTTTTTCCTTAGAGGGAGTTGCGCATCCATACTAGTATATCTGTATAATCTATGGTACCTACGTTACATACTTCTCAATACATTACGTCTTGCTGTTGTTCTGTTCTTCAAGAAAATAATATTGATTCTCTTCTCAAGCGATTTTAGGAGCTTGAAGAGGTTACCGCACCGCCCTCGATGAGCCGTAAAGATCTCGAGTGTGAAGAACATTTCCGTGCTACCACTGTTCGTGACGACAGTGGCAGATACTTTGTGGCGTTGCCATTCTATGGTGACCCTTATTCATTAGGCGACTCGTACGCTGCTGCGCTTAGACGTTTCCATTGTTTGGTACGTAAACTTGATGCATCACTTAAGTTACGCAGCGCCTATAATGACGTCATTCGTGACTACATAGATAAAGATTTTTTGAGTGTAGTTGTAAACAACGAGGGCAACTCTCTTCCCTCATATTATATCCCGCATCACGGCGTAGTTCGCGAAGATAAAACCTCTACTAAACTTCGCGTGGTTTTAGATTGTAAGACTACATCGGTTCAGTCGATTAATGACATTTTGCATGCCGGCCCCAATCTACAGGGTGATTTATTGAACATCATAATAAAGTTTCGTCTTTTCCAAATCGCTCTCTCAGATGATTGCCGCCAAATGTTCCTCAATATCGGCGTTTGCGAGTCTGACCGTAGATTTCAACGGATTTTTTATCGTTTTAACAATAAGGAACCTTTATCTGTGTATCAGTTCAATCGTGTTTGTTTTGGACTCAAGTCTAGCCCATATCACGCGTTACGAGTTGTTCGCCAGTGGATCGCTGATGAAGGCGATCACTTTCCCGCCGCAGCAGCTGTTGCTACTTCTGCTTTGTATATGGATAACATTGCCTGTAGTGTCATATCCGCTCCGCTAGCAATTTCGCTTTGTGATGAGCTTATTCAGCTTTTCAAGCGAGGCCAGTTTGATCTTGTCAAATGGACAAGCAACTCTAAGGAGGTTCTCGCACGCATACCAGATTCTCATAAAGCTTCTCCAGACGTTGAGTTTGAGAAGTCTGTACCGCATAAAGTTCTCGGTTTACGCTGGGACAAATCCTGCGATAGTTTTCGGTTTGACGTCTCACCACCAGATGATAAGTGCACCAAACGCACTATGCTGTCCACAGTGGCTCGACTATGGGACATAATGGGTTTTGTGGCTCCCACAATTTTGTACGCCAAGCTCTTGATCAAAGAACTTTGGCTATCAAAGTGTGAGTGGGATGAAACACCCCCTGACCATATTGTCGCCGCTTGGGCGCTTTACCGCGCTCAATCAAATTACTATTCCACGTCATCTTAGGTTGGTAGATGGATGTACTATCAACTTAATAGGTTTCGCTGACGCCAGCGAGCGTGCTTACGGCGGAGTCGTATATTTGCAAGTCCGCATTGATTCTAACTACTCGGTGCAGTTAGTTTGTGCCAAGTCTAAGGTCTCACCTGTTAAAACCACTTCGGTTGCGAGACTGGAGTTGTGCGCGGTCCTTCTGCTGTCTCAGTTGCTCCGTAAGGTTCAAGACACAGTTTTGCCCTACTACCCTATTAATAAAATATACGCATTTTCCGACTCCAAAGTAGTGCTCGCTTGGATTCATTCTTCTCCTCACCGCTGGCAGACTTTTGTCGCCAACCGCGTTAGTAAATTGATTGAACTTGTTCCCGCTACTTGTTTCAATCACGTCGCGGGTACCGAAAACCCCGCAGATTGCTTGTCTCGTGGTGTCACTCTACTTAATCTTCTGCATCATCCATTGTGGCATCGTGGACCTTCTTGGATTTCCCATGATCCGTCAGAATGGCCCATGCAACCCTTTGACCACAGTGCAGAAGACGAAGATGTACCCGAACGGAAGTCTGTTTCTTATCCCGTGATTACTGAGGTTGCGGAGTCTCCCATCTATGCACTCGCACTACGCATGTCATCGTGGTCTAAGTTACTCCGCGCCATCGTTTATGTCTATAGGTTTCTTAGGCACCTACCTAATGGGACTTTTGTATCAGGTACTGATATCAAATTCGCAGAATGTAAGTTACTACGAGCTGTTCAGGCTGTTCATTTTAGTAACGACATTCAAAATTTGAAAGAATGTACCTTGTTCTCCCGCTATCCTTAGACTCAAGCCGTTTCTCGATGAACACGGCGTCATACGCGTTGGGGGTCGTCTGTCAAATTCGGATGAACCTCATAACTACAAACATCCTTGCATTCTGCCGCGTCATGATCATGTTGTCGACCTTCTTGTTGATTTTTATCACAAGAAGCACCTCCATGCTGGTCCAGAGTTGCTTATGTCCTTACTTAGGCATAAGTATTGGATTTTAGCCGCTCGACGAATAATTCGTCACAAAATACATAAATGTAACGTCTGTTTCAAATTTCGTCCGCGTCCGACTTTCCCTCCCATGGCAGATCTCCCTAGCAAGCGCGTCAACCAGGTTGATAAAGCGTTTACACACACCGGTTGTGATTACGCAGGACCACTGCAGTATACGCCAGTGCGTGGTCGAGGTGTTAAAAGCCGTAAAGCCTGGCTATGTATTTTTACATGCTTAACGACGCGCGCTACGCATATTGAAGTTGCGACAGATTTAAGCACGGTGTCGTTCCTTGCAGCCCTTAAACGATTTCTCTCACGGCGCGGCCCTATACAGTGTTTGTATACGGATAACGGCACTTGTTTCGTGGGCGCAAGCTCTTATTTACGCGACCTCTATAAGTTTCTCAGAGAAGAATATCGTACTCGTCTTCAGGAAGAACTTTCCATAGATCATATTGACTGGAAGTTTATTCCGCCAGCATCTCCACATTTCGGTGGATGTTGGGAAAGCATGGTCAAAGTAATTAAAACGCATCTCTTCAAGGTTATAGGTCAATAGATCCTCTCTTACGAAGAGCTTTTAACTGTCCTTGCACAAGTCGAGGCACTGATCAACTCGCGTCCGCTCACGGCATTGAGTAGTGACCCTGCAGAACCATCCGCGTTAAGCCCTGCACATTTTCTGAACACAGTGCCATTATCGTCATTTCCGGCTCCTGAAGCAGACACTTCAAGCTTGCTCCAGAGACATACTCTGCTGGATAAACTCGTGCAGTCGTTCTGGCGGCGCTGGCGTGCGGAATATCTACACTAGCTTCAGGCTAGATCCAAGTGGAATAGTCCTGCATCCCCCATACAGGAGGGTATGTTGGTCGTCATAATACACGATAATGCTCCGCCGCTTTCATGGCCGTTAGCCATTGTAGAGAAACTGCATACTTCCAAAGACGGTACAACCCGCGTTGTTACCGTGAAAACCGCAAAGGGAAGCTACGTGCGTCGTAGACGTACGTCTCTGTCCGCTTCCAACTCAGTGAGATCTAGCCTGAAGTTGGATCTACCTCTTAGTTTAAGTATTTAGTTTGTAATTTTCGCTGTTATTGCGTTTGTAGTTTTCGCTAAAGTTAATTTAGATTAATTTTATTGTCATATCGCTGTCCTAGCCTATTGATGGGTTATGCGGTAGTACACCCAACATAGCTAAGTTCAATTTTATTTATTTTTTAAAGGCAACCCTTTAGGGCCGGGGGGATATGGTAGCGCCATCTATCCTTTCCATTGCTAGTTAATTATGTCAACGTCAATGGTTCGTCGCTGCTCGGCCAATCCGAGCGATCCTTTTCATGAATCCCCTCCCAAAATGCCTCGCTATTGGCTGCCCTGCTCAACGGCGACGAAGAAAATAATAGAAGATTCGAGACGCGCCGATCTCATGTCCGCCGCGTACCGCAGTCCGCACCGCCATATATAATTATTACCGCTTATACCAAAACCTAACAAAACCGCTCGCGAGTGAAAGTGATTTGTGTAGTGGAGTGATTCAATGCAGCTTCAGGATTCTCGAAGACACCAAGAGGCTGCCATTTGCAAAGAAAAAGACTGCCGCGCAAGGTAAGAGGCTCCTATCCACATCATCTTTTCACTTCCTCATTTCCTAGTCGATAAGAACCGAAATCCTACAGTCCACAATATTAATAGTTATCACCAAATCGACTAGAAACATTCGGTTCGCCGAAACAACATGCGTATGCACACCGGTGACAAGCCGTACAAGTGTGATGTGTGTATGAAATGTTTTGCCCATAAAAGTACTTTAAACAGCCACATGCGACTGCACACCGGTGACAAGCCATACAGTAGTGATGTATGTTTAAAACATTTTTCACAGAAAGGCAGCTTGAATACTCATATTCGTACCCACACCAGTGATAAGCCATCCCCTGCTTTAAAAGTTTTATAATTAATAATAGAAAATGATCTAAGAACATACTTATGTTCGATAGCCGTGTGGATATACCAACAGACTGCCATGCAGAGGGTATCGGGTTCGAATCCACGGCGCGCACCAATAACTTCGGAGTTATGTGCGTATTTAATGGTTAATTATCGCTTGTCCCGTGCCTCGGAGAGCACGTTAAGCCGACGGTCCCGGTTGTCATGAAGATCTTTAACAGTCGTTACAGGGTGTCAGTACCTTCTTAATAAACTGATACTAGTCTAAACCTTGGAATATCGCTATCCCTTCAGGTTGCGGCGGTCAGACAGGCAGTCGCTATGCGGAAAAGCTAATATTCAACCAAATCCGGTTAGACTGGAAAGCGGCCTTAAGAACATACTTATAGGAGTGTATGATAAACGAAGACCTTACCGACCGAAAAGCGCTCACTACATTTGTATCTGCGAAGCGCCACCCAGCCGCGTCGAGGAGGAGAGTTGTTTTTTACCTCTTCTTTTACAGAATTATATAAACTTTTTATTAATATTGGCATGTAGATTATTGCAACAACCATTTAACGATAACCCTGATAGTTAGCTGACATACATTACCTTATGAGAAAGAGAAGCGGGTCCAGAATGCCTCCCTGAGGTAGACCTAGATTTTTTTTATTTGGAATTAGATTTCATTTTTAAAGAGATCTCTTTATGTTTTGGACCAGTCATCGCAGTTAACTTTTATTGATTACTAACTTCTGCCCGCGTAATTATTTTAGGCTAACGCTACCTTTAAAAGGTGATAATATAAAAAATAGGTACGGCATCGTGACTGCCCGCCAGCCTAGAACACCATAAATACACGTGCAATACTTGAACATTATTTTGCTACGATGTTATTTTAAAATGGCGATATCTCCTAAGATGTAGATTATAAAAATTAAAACTATGTTTAGAGAAACACCTTCAAACGTAATGCATTATTTTGAATAAATTTGGAACAAAAGGGTTATAGTGAGTCACCCTAAAAAGATAGACAAATGCGGTACTGTTTTTTGAACTTTTACAGGGGCACAATTCTGCCGTACATGATTTTAGCGAAACTTTAACCTTATGGGCAGCGCAAGCTCTCAAAAAGACAAAATAGATGATTTTGGATCATTTTTCTAGCCTAGAGCCTTGCTTGATAAATGGGCTATTTAGCACAAATAATTTTTCAAATTGGACCTGTAGTTCCTGAAATAAGCACGTTTAAACTAACAAACAAACTCTTCAGCTTTATTATATTAGGTTAGATACGACGGCTATTTAATCAATAATTAAATCTACTTTATTATAAAATATTCTGTAAATATTGTGGAATGTAAATAAAAGTTTGTTTACTGAGAGCAGCCGTTTATCTTTTAGTGTCCTCTGATGAATCCTGCAGTTTCCTGTAGTCTTTTTCCCTGACAACTTAGATCAAGTAACTACAAGAAAGCAAGCACAGCAAGGTCCTTACTGCTAGTAAGAGCAGCTAACCAAGGAAATTCAAATTCAAATTATCTTTATTGCTCAAATTGTGGTATTACAAAGATCTTAAAAACTAAAGAGTACAGCACAATTTACCTTACTAGGTATGCAATAATTGGTTTTATAGGAACATTTCCAAACACACATTTACAATTTACATTTTAAATATTCTTCTACAGAGTAAAAACATTTATTGCATAATAATTTGTGTAGTTGTTTCTTAAATTTATATAATGGCAAGTCTTTTAAATCCGTGGGCAAGTGGTTGATTATGCGTACAGACATTGCATAACTGTTACAGCTACATAATTCCGTTTTTAGTGGTGGAAGGACAAGTCTATTAGGATATCTAGTATTAAATTTACATGTATTCTTTAACATGGTGTATAAATGAGAATTACATTTGACAAAAAACACAAATCTCAAATATGTGAAATCATCAAATACACGCTGTTTTTTTATTGGTTTTGGAGCGAAAGCCATCTTATTACTTATCGTTAATAGAACCTAACCAGCTAATGATATTTGAAATATTAGCTAAAAACATCTTGAGAAATTAATTAATTTAATAGTTCGAGAACACGAAGTATCACTTTGCCGCACACTGGCGAGGTACGAGCGATTGGCGATCGTGTCACACACCCACTGACAGATATTAGATACGTCACTGAACTGTGATTCCCGCCATCCCCGGCCGGGGCCTCCGCCATGCGCGTAATAGCGTGGGCATAATATATATGTATAGATACAACGTATACAGCCTATAGTTCTATTTGTCAGGTGTTTTTGAAAATAATAGATACAACTATCAATTATTGGTCTCATTTATTCAGCTTGTCACAAGAGTATATTTTAAAATCTTAAGTTCTGATTCTACATTTACATTTAGCGCCACGTTCGCAAGGCAAGGGCATAGAACCAAGAGAAACTCTTGGCCATTCTTTTAATAGTTATAATTATCGTTATAAAAGCGGTACAATCAATAAATATTATTATATCGGATAGCAAGGTTGTGGGTATTTTAATATTTCAAAAGTAACTATAACCTTAATACAATAGATTAGCATAATTCGTTTAGTAATATTCACCACAGATATATTTACTATAGGTGTATTCAATATTTACCACTGAAATATTCACTACACGATGTATATAATAGACACGACTTATATGATACCCCAAGTTCTGAACTTTAACATCTCACTACTGACGGAACAACCCACAATATCAATTATACAATTGCAACGCTATATTATTACACTAGAGGACGCCAGCAGCTACGACTGCATTTTTTTCTAAATTCACCCGTTTTGGCCGATCCCGTGGGCATTTCGGGAAATCCCTTCTTAGTGCACTCTTATGGTCCCCAAGAAATATACATGCCAAATTTCAGCTTCCTAAGCCCAATAGTTTCGGCTGTAGCGTGTCTGTCAGTCAGTCAGTAACGCAAGGATTTTATATATTAAGATTAACTATACATTGTCTATATTGACAATACTCTAAATAACACCACAATAGCAATAAAGAATTGTGAAACACATTATTAGTAAGAACACAATATAAAAACAATAATATAAAAGTCAGAATTATATCCTACCTTAGTTAGCCGTTGCCGGGGCGGAACTGAACAGAGTCTGTCTAGAGTTCGGGTTAAGAATGGGTAAGTTTTACATAGATCAGTGGAAGCGATTAATTCATCCAGTCTTAGCCCAAGGCAAAGGATCTAAACACTATTACTGCGATTGCACAGTGACTGAGTACAAAACATAGTATTAATATGAGATATCTTACCAAATCTTACTGATGCTCCTGATGATGTTCTTGAGTGGACCTATAAGATTAACTCATAATTTTGGCCAAAATAACAAGAGAATCGAATAAATACCACAGAATCCAATTCGGCGAAGTCCTACTTCAGACCACGATGCACGTTTGCGGTTCACAAAACTTTTCACAAATGTTCAATACGTCACAAAATTATCACAAACTTTGCCGGAAGTCAAAAGCGGCAATTATAAGTATTTACAAGTTAATTCAATTCGCGAAGCTGGTTAACTAAGTGCTTTTCAAAAGGCGATATCTTACGAGACGACAACGTGGTAATTTTTTTCAAGGAAAAACGGAAGTTGACAGTTAAGTCTGACCATAGTCAGAAATTTTCAATAGACTAAACTAAACGTTACTAAATCGACATAATCGACTTGACCTATCATAAAAACTATTTCTATTTCAAACATCCACCCGCCCCGGACCGGCCTACCCGTCCGCTAATCGGTTGGTAGACGTGACAACGTTGCAACCGCTCTCCTCAGAATCGAACCGTCCACCAAGACCTCAGCAAATCGGGGAACTCCATCAGCCCCAGTTACCAAACAAAGAATGCGCCCCCTGCGCCATCTGAGTGGCGGAAGGTTAGCCTCCTTGATCAAAACGAGATCACTAATCTTGGGTGGATCGGTCTTGTCGGTCCACTTAACGCGTTGCTGGAGTATGTGCAAATATTCCAAATTCAAGAGATTCCAAAAGCTCTGAGTAATCTGGCGTACCAATTCAAAACGCGAGAGACGACCAGGTCTCGTATCAATATAGGGGTACTCAGGCAAGGCGACAAGTGGGCGACCAATCAAAAAATGGCCCGGCGTAAGGGCCTCCAAATCATTCGGATCTGAGGAGATCGGGCACAATGGCCGAGAGTTCAAAACGGCCTCAATCTTACAAAACACAGTTGCGAGTTCCTCAAATGTAAGGACAGACTCACCAATTGTCCTGCGCAAGTGTGTTTTGGCCGATTTTACAGCGGCCTCAAAAATACCACCCCAGTGTGGACAATTTGGTGGGAAAAACAACCAATTTATCCCACGTCGGGCAAGCCTATCACCTATATCAGCCTTGTTGGTTTCAAGGAAATTAACAACGTCAGTCAAATAATTATAAGTGCCCTTAAAGTTAGTGCCGCAGTCAGAACGGATCAAGGAAGGCAGCCCTCTGCGGGATACAAATCTGTCAAATGTGGCTACAAACGCCTCGGTCGTAAGCGAGGAGACCAGTTCCAAATGTACGGCCTTTGTGGAAAGACAAACAAAAACACACAAGTAGGCCTTAACAGTCTTGCTGTTTCGAAGTGTCGACGTTTTCACCAAAAAGGGACCAGCGAAGTCCGTGCCAACACCGTCAAACGTCCTGCTCTCGGTTACGCGATCTGGCGGTAAGTCTCCCATCAAGGGCTGCATGGTAGAAGCCTTGAGCTTATAGCAAGGGATGCAGCGAAAGACTTCACTCCGAATAATTCTTCGGGCAGACAAAATCCAAAATTCGCGTTGCAAAATGGCCAAGAGCGCATTACAACCAGCATGCGAATTTTTAAGGTGACGGTCAGTTTCCAACAAGCGTACCAAAAGACCGTCCTTAGGTAACAACAGGGGGTGACATGCCCCGTTAGGGAGGTTGGCGTTCTTGAGACGCCCTCCAACGCGCAAGAGACCCGTATCGTCCAAAAAGGGGTTCAATTTAGATACAGCTCCCGATAATTTCGATCTCCCTGACTTAAGGATAGCAATCTCCTTCTCAAAATGCACCAATTGCACAGAACGAACCCAAAAGTTGAGGGACTCCTGTCGTTCCTGTGGTGAGAGAAATGGTGTCAGTCGTTTCTGTTGTGGGTGCCTAAAATTAAAAACAAAACGCTTTATCCAAGCAGTAACACCTAACAACTTGTCAAGGAAGCTGTAGCGATTCAACAAGAAATCGGGGTCGAAGGCGCATTCCACCTTCTCAAGAGCGAGTGTTCGTAGACCCGGCAAATTGGTAGTATTCAAAACTGGCATTCGAGGCCAATCAATTTCTGGTCGACTGAACCATTCCGGACCCCTCTACAGCGAATGGCCTATTAAACTAGGCGTCAAGCATCCGCGCGAGGCACAATCAGCGGGGTTGAGCTCACCTGGCACCTGTCTCCAAACCAGCGTGACTTCGGATTTTTGGATTTGGGAAACGCGATTAGCGACAAATACCTCCAAGGTGTGGACAGACGCCTTCAACCAACAAAGAACAATTTGGCTGTCTGTCCAGGCGTAGGTCCCATTAATACAAATGCTTTTACCCAAAGTACTCGACACGTGGTTCAATAAGCGTACAAGTAGGGCTGCTCCCGAGAGCTCAAATTTTGGGATGGTCAAAGATGTACGAAGGGGTGCTACCTTGCTCTTCGCCATGATCAGGGAAACTCTCACCTGACCTGAGGCACTGACTGTGCGCAAGTACACCACGGCCGCGTGACCACGTTCCGAGGCGTCACAAAACCCGTGAAGGGTGGCCTTGTACTTCCCGGGAGGAAGGATGGGACGAGGCAAGGAGATCTCGTTGACGGCAGGGAGCGAGGATACAAAAGAGGTCCATTCCTCAACAAGGGTGCCGTGTAGAGGTTCGTCCCAGGTCAATCCTGCTGTCCAAAGCTTCTGCAAGAAGCATTTTGCCCAAAATATGATAGGACAAATCCAACCGTTCGGATCAAAGGTTCTGGCGACAGTAGACAACACGAGACGTTTAGTCCAAGAACAAGGCAATTTCAAGTCTACGTTGTACGTAAAGATGTCTTGGACTGGTCTGTACTGAACGCCGAGAACAGCCATCATGGCGGGGCTGTCAACAATCTCAAACAAATGTGGATCCTGCTGATGATCCTCTGGCAAGCCTTCCAAAAGCGCTGGTGAGTTGGAAATCCATTTGCGCAACTCATAACCAGCGGAGGCCAAAATACCTATCAATTCGTCCCGCAGGAGGATCGCCTCGTCCGCTGTGGAGGCGCCCGAGCAAATGTCATCGACGTAAATATCGTCCTTCAAGATGGCGGAGGCTCGTGGGAAACGTAAGCCTTCACGGTCTGCGAGCTCCCAAAGAGAACGTATTGCCAAGTAGGGGCTTGACCTTAACCCGTACGTATTAGTATTGAGCTCGTAGACGACCATGGGATCACGAGGAGACTCTCCAAAGGATCAGCTGGAAGCGACGGTCATCAGGGTGGATAATCGTCTGCCTGAACATCATTTTTATATCGGCCACAAAGACAACCTGATGTCGTCGGAAGCTGGTGATGACGTCACAAAGGTCCTTGACCAACTTGGGACCAGAATGCAAGCACTGGTTCAAGGAAACGCCTGTTGAAGTCTGCGCAGAACCATCAAACACCGTGCGCAGCTTGCTAGTTGATGGCTTCAATACCGCATGATGCGGGAGAAAGTAATGCTCCACCGAACGCCAATCCAAATTTGACACTGACATGTGTCCCAATTGTTCATATTCTCTCATGAACTCAATATACTTCTGTCTGAGCTCCGGATCACGACCCATGCGACGCTCCATAGCCAACAATCTCTTTTCGGCTAAAGGTCGTGACTCACCAAGCGGAGGCCGAACAGACAGAAAAGGCAGCTTCGTAATGAGCCGACCATAACGGAGTCAACCAGTGTTGTTCTGGAAGAACAGCTCGCACTCCTCATGTTCTGGATTCAAACGGGCAGCTTGAGGGGGCTCCTCTACTTGCCAAAACCTCTGAACCGCATCAGAGAGAGCAGAGCCTACAGCCAACAAATTATCAAGTTCAGGTGGAGGGGGGTCCCTAGGTACAGATCCCATCAAAGCAAATCCAAATATGGTCGGGTATGGCAGTCAAACCATTTGGCACCAAGACCCGTTTCCCACCAATCAAAATTCCACCGAGGACATCAGAGCCAATCAACAAGTCGATTTGTCTCGTTGTGTCAAATATGGGGTCTGCCAGTTCCAATCCCGATGTCAAATTCACCACAGCAGCAGGTAGCTGCTTCTGTGGGTGCATACCCAAATATTCTTCAGCACAATAGCCGAGGTTCTAATCCTTGGGTGTGAAGATTCAACAGGGCCAAACAAAACCTTAACTTGCCCTTCAACATTAGAGGCTACGTCCCCTATGCCCCGTGTACAATTTTGAAAAGAGCCCATATTTAATTTAACCTGCCCTACCAAATAAGTGGAAACAATGCAACCTTGTGAACCTGTGTCCAATATAGCACGGACAACAACAGAGGTCCCCGTGGGTCCCCAGACCCTAACAGCAACCGTTGGTAGGATAATGGTCTCAATGGGGCTGGTTGGCGTTATAGGGCAGGGGTCAATGACCTATTGTTGCCTGGGCGGCGACCGTTGGCCAGGACCTGGCAAGTCAAAATGAGGGTGCGGCTTGAAGTCCTCAAAAGCGCGATGACTCGATCCGCGCGCCATCTGTGGGGGGTCATAATGACGCACCCGCCCAAAACGAGGTGGGCGCGAGTCAAGGCGGGGACGCTCCGCCAAAGGAGGGGAATACCTGGGGCAGCAGTCATGGTGCTGGTGACGCTGAACAGCACATTCAGGTGCGCGTGAGAGAGGAGGCGTGCGCACGCTACGGTTCTCCAAGCGGGGTGAGCGGCGATCAATTAAGCGAGGCGACTCTCGGCTACGCGCCGGTGAGCCTCGACTGCCACCTTCAAAACACCCGCCCGTGCGTTCACGGGGCACAGAACGGCCAGTTGTAGGGCAATCTTGGACCTACATGTCGCCTCTCGTAGGAGCATCGCGAATGCCCGCCGCCTTTGCTTCTCTTGCTTGGGGTCCCACTACCAGCGAGACTGCCCAAACTCTCGCCCCTGTCCTCACTGTGGAGGACAGCATTTGGACATTCTCTGCATGAATGCCAGAGAGGTGGGCCGCTTGTCCAACCAGCCGACGCCTCGCAAGTTCTTGATAGCTGACATAATCAAATTTCAAAAGAGCCCGGACAAGCGTTAAATAATATTAACAATCAAAACTTAATTTTTCTTAATTCTTTGAAACCAACAAAGTATTAGCCTGTTTACTGCTGGTACAAGCAAGTGGCAGGTTTTTACTGCCCAACAAAAATAAGTTTCAATATATTGACTCAAAACAAAGTTATCAAAAGTTAAAACTTCAAATAAGTTAATTAATTACTTGCAACAGACAGGCTCACTGTGTTATTTATGATATACAATAGTAAATGTAAACACAGAATATGTGTTACCTAACAATAATATCAGTATATTATAACAAAACAAAGGTTTATTAAGTTCAATTTCTCAATGTGACCCGCCCCTCTATGCAAGGTAAAATTTGGTTATTATAATGTTTCAAACTCAATGTTTACAATTAACTAAGTCAATTGATACATATAACTATTATGTATCCAACCAAAACTGACTATTTAATGATTAGAACAACAAATTCTAGTTAGATTTCAACAATTCCAGTCAAACAATTACTGATTTGAGGTTATTTAAATGACAATGTGTTTCAAATTATCTAGGTCAACTTATACAATTAAATATTATGACAATACTGACCTGAGAACACTACAATACTGTCTACAAGGTGATAAGATACAAGCTTATACCAATCTGAGGTTTGTACTCAGCAATGCAACGGCTAAGTTTCAACCACGGTCTGCTACCAAAAAATTATGTCTAGAGTTCGGGTTAAGAATGGGTAAGTTTAACAGAGATCAGTGGAAGCGGTGAATTCATCCAGTCTTAGCCCCAGGATCTAAACACTACTACTGCGATTGCACAGTGAATGAGTTCAAAACATAATATTAATATGAGATATCTTACCAAATCTTACTGATGCTCCTGATGATGTTCTTGAGTGGACCTATAAGATTAACTCATAATTTTGGCCAAAATAACAAGAGAATCGAATAAATACCACAGAATCCAATTCGGCAAAGTCCTACTGCAGACCACGATGCACGTTTGCGGTTCACAAAACTTTTCACAAATCAAAAGGCGATATCTTACGAGACGACGTGGTAACTTTTTCAAGGCAAAACGGAAGTAGACAGTTCAGTCTGACCATAGTCAGAAATTTTGAATAGACTATACTAAACGTTACTAAATCGATATAATAGACTTCCCCCCCGTGGGGTCTCCACCTTGTCGTGGTGGGGGGGCTCAGTAACCGTGGATTGGTTACCCGCGGTGAAGCTAAGAGGGATCCAGGAGGGGACGCTCCGCGTGGGCTTGACGGAGGCCTGCGCAGGATGCATCCAAATGGGCGGGTGCGAGGAACAGTTCTTCTGTCCCTCGCAGTCGGGTGCGGTCGCGGGAGGAGAGGCGTGTCGGTGTTGCGTTGCCGCGCGCCCTATCTCCCGCGACCAAATGGGGGCGCACCATCGTTGCGTCGCGGTGGGGCCGCAGAGGAAGAGGAGATGCGGTGTTGCGTTGCCGTCCTCCCTATCCTCTGCGGCCGCTGAGTGTTTTGGCGGCGGAGCCCAACACCTTCATCCGCCGCCAAGGGGGTTTTGTTCGGGGCCCGCCTGACCATCTGGCGGGCCAATACCCGTTGGGAGGTAGCGAGGAATGCTTCAGCGATACCCGACCCTCCGACACACGGGTACGTGAGAAACACGGGTTGGTTTTTAGTCAGTAAGAGTCTGACAGTCCCCTTCGTCCTTCCCCCAGGGCGGAGGGACTCCATGAGGATTTTCCAACCCGACACCAAAATAAAAACTCACTTTATACTCTATTTACCCGTTTGACAGTGTCAACTGTAAGTGCTGTGCTGATAGTAAAGGTGGAAACAAACTATTCTGTCGTGTTGTGTCGTGTCGCAACAGAAGCATACATTTGATATGGCTAGAAACACTTTATTATAGTGTGTTGTATTGCGGAGGCACCTATAATAAAGCGACAGGACACAACACAACAGAAGTCTTTTTTCAACCTTGATACGTCTTCTGTGTGTACCTACTATTACAAAATAGCTGTTAACGGCGCGCGGCGAGGTCACCGCCAAGGGTGCGTGCGTTACCACGTAGGTATTTTCTAGAGTTATTAACTTTTATAACTTTATTATTTTACGTGTTAGGTGAATTTTGATTTTGAATATCAATAGCGGATATTTTTTCCAACGTGAGGTTTTTGTTCCTAAACCAATAAAAAATCAGCGTGTTATATACACGCTGATTTTTTATTGGTATTGTTTTGTTTGGTATTGGTACGTGTAACGGAAATAAAGCACATCCTCAAACACCCCAATTAGAATACCTTGTTACAATCATAATGCATGCATTGAAATATTGCAAAGGCTAGATTATTAGGGATAACTAAAACGAATGAATGTTACATAAACACTGAGTATATTTGGATAGAGCAACATATTTTATAATAGAGATTACAGTACATGTACGTCATAGCTATAGTTAAATACTACATCTAGGATTGAACAATACATTATACAGGTTGTTTGAAATAGAATTAGTTTTTATGAAAGGTCAAGTCGATTATATCGATTTAGTAACGTTTAGTTTAGTCTATTGAAAATTTCTGACTATGGTCACACTGAACTGTCAACTTCCGTCTGCCTTGAAAAATTAAGACGCCGTTTTGCTCTCTCGCGTGGAATATTGTAATAAAATTGGAAGTATTGGAACCCGATTGAGTGCCGCTTCTTTAATCAGCTGGCATCGGTTTATTTGTGATAAAAGATAAGTTATAGGCTTCCCACCAAGAACTTAGGGTCCCAAGCCAACCTCACCTGCAAGTGGTGCACCTGCCGATCAACGGACGAGGCTCTGGCAAACAAAATATCCCGATAAGCGGCAATAGGCTCGCCACCTATTACGTGGGATCAAAGCACTGGCGAAAAGTGGGCATTTAATATGCCTCTGCCTACCCCTTCGGGGAAACAGGCGTGAGTCTATGTATGTATGTATGTATGTATCTTAATGAACATTTGTGAAATATTGAACTTTGTAAAACACGTGTGTGAATTCCTGTTTCGTGCCTGGAGTAGGACTTCGCCGAATTGGATTCTGTGGTATTTATTCGATTCTCTTGTTATTTTGGCCAAAATTATGAGTTAATCTTATAGGTCCACTCAAGAATATCACCAGGAGATATAAGGTAAATTTTTCATGTACCTACCTATTACTTGAATTCACTATGCAATCGCAGTATAACTGTTTAGATAAATTGTCTATCGTGGTCAGGTAGATGTATTACAACTTCCACTGCAACTCTGAACAAATTCCTACCTGGCTACGGTAATTCTAGACACAGGGTGATTTAAAAGTCGTGTAATTCCTTTGAACCACATGATCCGCTGGTGATATAGAATGACCCTAACCATATTTTTTTTTTTGTTTTTTTTTTTAAATAAACACTAGGTCAACTAAAATGTCGAATTCTAAAAGGAGGTAACAACACCTCGCGTCGCGTGGCGTCAGCTGTCATCGAGACACGGTAAGGTCAAACCCGCGGCGTTTAATGTCAGTGGCAGTAGATGGCGCTACTGCGAGTTTACTACTACGTACAAACCGCGCAAGAGGCGAAACTAGTCTCTCATGCCATCTTATTCTTTCAAATGATTGATATTTTATCATAAAAAAATGATTATTATTTACGATATTACAAAATCTTGGACCGACAATCGTGTTAAGATCGCGGGAAGCGGTTGGTATGCCCAGCAGTGGACGTAAACGACGACCTTTGGCTGAAATAATGATGATGATTACAGATTCTGACAATAATCTATCTATCTAAACCGTCTTAGCTATTTGGATCAGTCTCTGTCAACATAACTACCCACCACACGACAGCAGCTGATTTTACTTTAAAATAGTGGCCTGTTGACACATGTTTGATTACTTATTTGTTCCCTACTTTATCTTTAGTACAGTACAGATGTTTCATTAAGGAATAACATTGGTGGACTTTTGTCTTTTACTTGTGGCACGGCGATGCGGCTGGAGTTACCTACGTAAGTAAACAGTAGCACAGATTAAATAAAAGTTAGGTACCTACCTACTTCGTAAACCGTAGCGCCGTGTGTCTGTGTACCCAGTACACACTTCGCACAGTACTAGTTTTTAGAGACATAGGTACTTTAGTTTAGAGACAGAGTTTTAAATGGTAAACATCTAAGTAAAACTGAAACTTTTACCTAGATTATTTTAGATACTAAAATTTTACTATTCCACTTAGGTAGGTACCTACTCAAATAAACATTTTGATGTCAACTTTTCCTTCATACTTTTTTCCGGCTTAGGACGATCATAATTATGACAAAATTATAAATCATTAAGGCAGGTAGAGTGAAAGCTAGATGTATATGAAAATACACACATTCAGAAAGAGATTTCATCACAATTAGGGCGTATTTAAAAAGTTGAAATCAAATTATGTACAATTATTGTCTTGTTTACAAAAACTCACCGTCACTGCACGATGGAGTTAGATATTTACCTACACTTGAATATTTACACTTATTTACACGCACTTAATTCACTTATTTACACGCACTTTATGCCAAATGTACTAACTGTTCAAAGTGGCCGCCCTGCATGTCTAAGCACAGTTGCGCCCTACGTCTCAAATTATTTCTTAATCGTCTAGTGACGCCTGTGACAATATCTTCTCTGCGGACTTCATCGAAGGCATTTATTATGCTGGCCTTTATTTATTTATTTTAGACACGCCAAATACATATACAGCATTACACACAACAGAGTACCTTAAAAAACTAGTTCTTATACATACACTAAAATAGGCATGTACATTATGCACCGAGATGTTGACTATACATTTAGGTAAGTATCTGAAGTTGTAGACATCTCATACAATAAACAAAATGAACTTAATATAATATATAATAAAAAAACGAAAATAGAACAAACAATTTTAAACAAAACATGAAACATACAAATTGAAATCAGTTATGCGAAGGATTGCAGTATCTTTTTCTTAAAATTTACAAGGGAATCGTGAAAAATATCCAACTGGTTCACATTATCATTGAACACATTATATTCACTGCAAGCACGGACTATTGGTGAATTAAGGCCGAGATTAGTTCGTATAGACGGTCGACAGAAGAATCTACTTATGGGATGGCGAGGTGGCCTACTAGGTATTGATAACCGAATACGGTTCATTAAATCACTGCAATTGATGTTGTTGTTGAGTAATTTATGTAAAAAGAGCACATCGTGTAGCTTGCGTCGATTGAATAAGGAGGACATCCCGAAATATGCCAGCCGTTGGGTATAACTACATCTATGTGTGATGCCTTGCGAGATAAAAGCTAGGTGACTTGTGAATGCGCGTTGAACACTTTCCAGTCGCTGGGAATTTACGGCATAAGAGGGGCTCCAGATTATGCATCCGTATTCTAAGCGACTGCGAACTAGTGCATTAAACAACGTAATCCGGGTTTGTGCATGCCTAAAACCCCTTGTGTTGCGCTTCAGAAAACCAAGCATTTGGGCCGCTTTTCCTACTACCGCGTCAATATGATATGTGAAACGAAGCTCCCCGTCCATTATCACCCCAAGATCTTTAATTTTAGAGACAGTTTGCAAATCACTTGTTCCTATTCTGTACTTAGATTCTGTTTGACTTCTCTATTTGGAAAATCTAAGGTGATAACATTTATCCACATTAAGACGCATGTGGTTAATGGTGCACCATGTCTCTATTCGAGTTAAATCGTCTTGAATAAGAACGTTATCAATTTGTGAGACAAGATTCAAATCATCTGCGAATAGTCAATATTTGCAGTTCTGTATTACAGACTAGGCATGAGATATACCTGCAACAATTCATACCCGGCCTCACGGGTACGGGTATGGCCATGCACCCAGTACAGAAACCCAGTATTAAAATACCTATAGGTATTTTCAGGGCAGGTCTTTGACGGCTTCAGACTTTTTCATCACTTTGATGACTCTTTTGGCTCACCCAGGTCTAATTGTCACGTGGGACCCGCTTTTTCCAGTTATTTAGGTTTTCAGACTATACTTTATTACTTTAAACGAGGAATACATACCTATATATTTAGATGGAGTTTGGCTTGGTAAGTTTATCTACATAGATAGATTTCCCGGGAAAATGCCACAAAAAAAAGAATCGCCGAGCGAATCTCGGTCGCACCAGGTACTTATTATTATTGTAGAAATACTCGAAATTGTAAATCAGTAGACTCGCCACCGCGCTGTCATATTATGGTTCCGTGTACTTATAAGACGTTTGTTGTTATTATTTTTAATATCAGCCAAATGCTGGACATAATTTTATTATGCTTCCCTCAAGGTTTTCCACACAGACCGATCTTGAGCAACCCACATCCCCAACCGATTCCGGCGATCGAGACGAGATCGTCGGAATGATAATTTCTTAAATTGTAAGAATTTTATCAAACATCAAAACAGTTCAAAATAAAATTGTCGACCAAAGTACAAACACCTAATATCATCTTATATTTTCATCCACTCTAAAGTCACCTCTAGTACAGAATCCTTTTTCGTGAAAAGTCATTCAAACACTGCTCTCTAACATTATTACGCAATTAACTTCTTTATCATGAATGAACTACCGCACCCGCCGTCGCCCCCGCGCCGTATCCGACGAGTGGGGCGCTAGCGGTACGGGGCGCGGCGCGGTGTCGAACGGAGACCGGGTACAACTTATGATCAGGTATAGGTACGTACGTGCCGGTGGTACTGTCATGCGACTTCGTTCGGCGCGCAGTTCGTACCTATCGGGTGCGGTCCGGGTCTCTACCGTACATACCCGGTATGCGTACTGCCATGTTCATACTGGGTATTTATACCTGTACCAGTATATACGCATCATCCCTATTACAGACGCTATGTCATTTATGAATACAGAGAACAAAACAGCCCCTAGATGGGACCCCTGTGGCACTCGAGAAGCCGCATAATATGAATATGAGTTATAGCCGTTGACAGAAACTGTTTGAAGTCTTTTTGCTAAATATGACTGGAACCAGTGAAGTAGGGAGCCCGTTACGCCAAAGTGCTTTAATTTTCGTATGAGGATCTTATGGTTCACCTTATCGAATGCGCTGGCAAAATCTGTGTAAATCGCATCAACTTCTAGACCCTTATCAAGGTATTCAGTTACGTCTGATACAAAACAGCACAAGTTGGTGACAGTCGACCTACCAGTTCGAAATCCATGTTGATTGGGCGATAACAAAGGATCTACATGACTAGTTAAGATAGGACAAACAAGAGACTCGAACAGTTTAGAAAAGCAAGATAAGATGGCTATAGGCCGATAGTTATTAGCATCGCATGGGTCACCTTTCTTGTATAACGGAATTACTCTAGCTTTCTTCCATTCGTCGGCCTTAAGGATATCGCGTGAATCCGACTCAACCTCGTACACCCTGCGTTTTATTTCTCCCCACAGATAAAAATCTAGCGGGGTGAGATCAGGCGAGCGAGGGGGCCAGGCTATTGGACCTCCGCGACCAATCCACCTCTCACCAAATTGGTCATTCATAAATTGCCGCACAACGTTATGATAGTGGGCAGGTGCTCCGTCATGTTGATAGTGTAAGGCGAATGCCAGGAGATGAGTAAAACGACCGAATGATGATGCAAGACTGCCTTTATTATAATAAGAAATTGGGTTATATAGTTAGCATGATTACACTTGTATGTATACTTAAAATATACTTTCTTACTACTACTACACCTTCCATCCGAAAGAAAAAAAAATGTGACAATATAAGGAAACATTTTTTTTTTGGTGAATAAAAATATGAAAAAGACACAATGTTACTTAAAAAAAAATATTACTAATAATAAATTTCCTTAGACAAAACAAAGTATTTTATTTATTATTGGATGTACAATTTTGTGCGGTTTTTTGCACTAATTCATTCTTTCCGTTTTTAATTATTTCTACATTTGTTGGCCTATCTTTCACTACTTTATATGGACCAGAGTACAAATCGCTTAATTTATTGCCTGTCTCATTTTTCAAGAGTACTAAATCATTAACATTATAGTTTATAGGCTTAGTATATTTATCACATATAATTTTTCGCTTTTCTTTTGACTGTATTAAATTATTTCTTGCCTCTTTTTGTGATAATTGCAACCTGCTTTTGAGCTCACATGGATAGTGATCATAGTTATACAGTGGTTCTAAATCAAGAGTCAAATTACTAGGGAGTGAACATTTTTTACCAAAGACAAGTTCACACGGAGTGAATTTTGTCTCTGTATGAACTGTTGTATTATATGCAAACGACCAAAAAGGTAATCAACTGCTTCAAGTTTCAGGGTGACTATCAATTTGAATGCGAAGAAAAGCATTTAAATTTTTATGTGACACTTCTAATGCACCTAATGACTGGTGGTGGTACGCAGTCGAGTTTAACTGATTTATTTTAAGTAATTTACATACCTCTTGGAATGTAGATGCGATGAACTCTTTCCCTCTGTCTGTAGTTATAACTTTCGGTACTCCATACCTAAGAATAAAGTTAGCAACAAAAGTTTTAGCTACCTCGTCTGTTTTTTTATAAATTAAGGGATAGGCTTCTATATATTTAGTTCGCATTGAAGCGTTAAAGCATAAGAATAATTATTATTATCAGTTTCAAATGGACCCACTAAGTCTAAATATATCTTTTCAAAAGCTGTGTTAGCTGTCGTTGTTATTGTTAATGGCTCTTTTATGGGCAACGAATATTTTTGTCGCTGACATTTGTCACAACGCCTAACATAGTTCTTAACATCATTATCTAACCCTGGCCAATTATAGTACATTTTAATGTTATTGACCATCCTTCTCATACTTGCATGGCCACTGCTAGGTAGGAGATGGAAGTCATTCAATATGACTTTTCTGTCATCTTCCTTATAAATTGTCTTCACATTATTTATTATATGTATAGGTGGACCGGTCCTATCTTTCATAGATCCTATCTCTTCTACTAGTTTTTTAATAAATTGCTTATTATCATCCTTTTTTATTATACTTATTTCCTTGACATTTATTATTTTACAAAAATCACATAACTCTCTCACAAATTCGCGTCGCGTCATTCGTGAGTCAGAGGTCAGGTATTTTATATAAATTATCTTTTTCTTTTCAACATAACAAAACGTTTTATTTTCTTTACTAATGATTCTTAATTTCCTCAATTTATTCAATTCTTCTTTATTAATCATACGTAATTCTACTGATTCTGCCGGTTTGACATGATTACTTACGATCTTAGGCTGATCAGACCTTAAATCTGTATGTACCATGTCCAACGAGGAGGAATCAGGTTTATTTATTTTTCGCGATTGAGCACGTGTCATAACATTAACTATGTTCTCATTTAATTCTTTTAATTCTTTCGAACTCAAACAGATTCGAGATAATGCATCTGCAGCTGCGTTAACTGAACCTCTGACATATTCTACGTCAAAGTTGTATTCTTCTAATACCAAACGAAACTTCATAAGCCTGCTCGACGGATCTTTCATGCCAAATAAGTAAACTAGGGGCTTATGATCAGTTCTAATTTTAAAATATTGATCGTACAAGTAAGCTCTAAAATGTTTGACAGCCCAAACTATCGCTAACAACTCTTTTTCTATAACTGGATAGTTTGATTCGGCCTTATTCAGAGTTCTGCTAGTAAAAGCTACAGGTCTGCCATTTTTATTGGATAACACTGCTCCAATGGCTTTATTTGATGCATCGGTTTGCAAAATAAAATGATTTTCTTTTGAGAAATCTGGGTAATCTAAAACTGGAGGTGACATGATACAGTTTTTGAGTGTTTCAAAAGATTTTTGACATTTTTTATCCCAAACAAAATTACTGTTTTTTCTACAAAGTTGATTCAGTGGTTGTGCAATTTCAGCAAACTTAGGTATAAATTTTCTGTAGTAATTTGTGAATGCCACGAAACTTTTAACTTCATCGTCATTTTTTGGACATGGATTATTTTTTACCGTATTTACTTTATCGGGATCTGGTAATATGCCTTCGTTAGATATGTAATGTCCCAAATATAATATCTCTTTTTTAAGAAAAGTACATTTTGAAGGATTTAATTTTAAATTGACGGATCTGAGTCTTTCAAAAACATCCTGTAAGTTTTTATTATGGTGTTCTAATGTCCTTCCAAAAATAATTAAATCATCCAGATAAATTAGGCCTTTTGCATTATTAAGTCCTGACATCGCCAAATTCATCATTCGCGAGAATGAACTGGGACTTGTTTTCAATCCCATAGGCATTCTCGTCATCTGGTATTGACCAGAATTGAAAGCAGTGAATTTCGACAACTTTTATCCAAATTAACATTATAGTATCCTATAAATAAATCTAAATGCGTGAAATATACACTTCCAGACAAAGACTCTAATATTTCAGTTATATCGGGGAGAGGATACTTATCACCCTCTATACAGTTGTTCAGTTTCCGATAATCGACGACTAATCGCCATTTTTTATTACCCGATGTATCTAATTTTTTAGGCACTAATAGTATTGGGGTAGACCAGTCACTTTTACTAGGCTCTATTATACCTTCTCTCAGCAATTTACTAATTTGACGGTTTATCTCCTCCTTCTGGCTAACTGGTAACCTATAAGGTTTAAAAAATACTGGACTAACGTTAGGTTTCAAAAAAATATTGTGAGTGTAAATATCAGTGGTTGTCAATCTGTCGCCTTCTAAATAAAAAACATCTGCATATTTTGCACAAATGTTTTGAATACTCTGAAACTCTATGTCATTTAAATCATTTAATTTCAATAAGGAAAATAATCTTTTTACTCGGTCTGAATTTTTCTCATTTTTCTCGAAACTGCAAATATTATAATCGTTAAGATCGCAAATGGTAGGTTCTATTCTTGATAATGTTACAGCTTTTTCAGTCACATTCAAAATTTTTATAGGTATCTTTCCATGTTTTGGAGTCGCTACCGAGCTGGCTAAATAAACACCATCTTGTAATTCTTGTGAGCAAACTATGCAATCGGATTGAAATTTAGTTTGAATGTAATGTATGGACTCGCATCGTGGCGGAATTTCTAAAACATTAATATTATTATCATTAGTCAAAGGCAAATAAAGTGTTTGGTTCAACCCTAAGTTTAAAGATAAAACATTTTTCTCGAAATCTAAACACGCTCCAAATCTATTCAAGAAGTCTCTACCTAGAATTCCATTCGACGAAATTGGTAACGAATTAAAAACAAAGAACTTGTGATTAAAAACATATCCTTTAATAATTAATGGAACATAAACATATCCAATGGTTTGTACTTCGCCACCTAAGCCGTTTATAATTACATTCTCTTTATGTAATGGAATGCTGAATTCGATCGCATGTTTATAAGTTACGGCTGATAATGAGGCGCCCGAATCGACTAAGAACGAATAAGTTTTATTGCATGACGCAACCAATAAATGAATAAAGCAATTACTACTACTACTGGCTAAAATCGAATGACTTTGTTTATTCTCGAAAAAACTTGTCAAGTCGGGGTTCATCTGAAATTGATGTCGAATCTTCATTGATTACATTAACCGTGTTTCTTTTTATCCCTCGATTTCCGCGATAATAATTATTACGAAACGTACCTCGATTATAACGCCCTCGCCGTCCTTGGCCACGCGAGTTCGACTGGCTCCATGAACTCGATCGCTGTGAGTTTCCATAGTAGTGCCCTCATTGAGCAAACGTTGGGCGATTATGTCCTTCAAAAAATGTTGGGCGATTATGTCCATTGCGACGTGGGTACCTAGAGTTATTATGATAATTCCTACAATAGTAATTGGACATACCCATCACCTCTCCTGGGGCCGAAGATGAGGTCTCCTCGTCCTGAGCAGCTTGTATGGCATCTTTCAGGGGACTGTAATTTCGAGCGGAAATTATGGTACTGATTCGGCGATTTCGTAAACCGTCGGAAAACTGTTTAATCGCTTGTTTTTCATTTATAGGCTTCAAGATATTATAGCATTCAGTGTTTCCGTCGGCTTGCGATATCGTGAGATCCACAAACAACTCCGTTATTAATTTCCCATAGTCGGCAATTGGCATATCATTTTGGCGTGTTTTTTGCAATTTATTTTGAATTGCAGTGGAGCCTTTTTTTGGCAATAACTCTGTTTGCATGTCTTTAATCAATGTTTCAACACTTGCATAATCATCTTTAAGGCGTAATTTGGCAGACTGTGACAATCTGCTTTTTAATATGAACTTAATTAAATTCTTTTTGCATTCTGGTTTGGTCAACAAAGAATTATAATACTGAATATTGTCTATCAATTGTTTTACGCTTGTCTCATCATCTGAAATTACCGGTAATAAACTCAGAGCTGTTTTCAAATTGAAACTATCCATATTGCTCGTTTGAGGTTTTACCACAGGCTGACACAATATTTTAATTTCCTGATATAACAAATCAAAATTCTTACGATAATTTTCATACAATGGGAAATCATCAGATTTAATCGTACCTTCCTTTACCTTATTTACAAAGTCTAATAACCATTTAGAATATTCACAAAAAGCGTCATTTGCCTCTTTCAACTTAGTTTCTAAAATGTTACCTTCACTTCTACTCGGTCCGATTTTAATTAAATATGTTCTAACTTGTTTCAATTTCTCATATATCTGTTCCAAAGAAATATTCATAACTTACCACCAAACGTAATACATCCCGATTATCACTTACGAAGTTTAAAATACACTTTAACTGATATGTGTATAATAAAAATTATTATTAGATTAATTGACGATTAAACATAGTAGAACGAATATATGACTTAAAATATAAAGTCCAATAACGTAGAAAAAGTCTCAACATCAGCATTTATATTTTTGATTATTATCACACGATTAATAGACGCGCACTTTGCATTTTTCCGCACTTTTAGACATTATATATGCACGTGAACACCACTTTTAAACACTGGTTAACCGGTTACACGTTAAGGCTATTTAGAGGGACGTCTTCTAAATACTCCGTCACCACATACCTTAACAACTGCAGGTAATCCTGTCCACCTAAACGTCCTTCGATAAAATAAGGACCAAGGATATTATTGTTTATAATTCCAGCCCACACATTCACAGAAAAGCGCGTCTGGAACGCATCGTGCCGCATTACGTGGGGATTTTGTTCGGCCCACCCTAGGATGATGTATCTCTATGGATTCGACAAGCAAATAATAATACCGTGACAGACCGAGATAATGACATACAGAAATACATAAGAGTTAAAGAGATAAAGATAGCATTTTTTGTCTTTGTCAGAGTTTTCGTTTTTTTTGTTGGTCACAACTGAATATTGTGACCAACAAACGTTTGAGCTCTCGATAATTTCCGCGAAAAATTGTGTTATTATTGTTATTAATTGTGAATGCTTAGTGAAAATATCATTGGTTCAGATTTATTATGGTGATTTGTTATATTTTAGGCTGTAAAAGCCATAGTGAGCGGAAATGTGAGAACGTAACCATTTATTCGTAAGTACTATATTTTAGTTACAATATCTATTTATACATGTAAATATTGATAGAATGATACAAATAGCGTATCATTACATTAGGAAATAATTTCTAAATTACATCAATAAACCAAAAAATTCAATTTTATTATCACCGCGATTTTAGTATTACACAATCGAATTCAATAGGTCGTTGAATGTTGAGCTAGCCAAAAGTCATCGATACTTTTTAATTTTACAGCGTTAAATGTTTTTTAGGGATACCACTGAAGCGTTTGGGAAATTACCCAAATTTTGGGTAATTTGCCGTTACTTAGTTTCATATGAACCTAAGATTAATTATTTAATTTGTTTTCCGATTCTTTGTAGTAATGAAATTATTTGTTTATAGATTCCCAAAGGACTGCACGATCCAAAAATAATTGTGGATACGTGCAACAGGAGGAGAAAACTGGGATCCGAAAATATGCAAGAGTATGCTCTAAACACTTCGAACAAAAGTGTTTTAGAAAAACTCCCCGCAATAGGTACTTATTTGGAATCATTCTCGAATGATAAAGAAGAGAAAATAAGAAATTTGTATACAAAATTAATTTTGTTCAAAGGACAGTAAAGTTGAGTGTCAAATAATATAATAAAAGATATATAACTCTGAGCCTCGTGTTTATTTGGCGAGTGAAGCCAGTCCCACATATTCGACACTTTTGTTATACATAATAATATTAAGTATAAAAAATACTTATCGCACACCTTATGGATGGATTTAAACCTCCTTGTAAGGTTAGCTATATTTTTATTTTTTTATTGGGCTGTAAATTATATTATATAGATGTTTGTTACTATTCGTTGCAAAAGTACCTAAACGGATATTGATGGAACTTCTCGAGTTAGCTCATAAATTCATCGAAATACCAAATTGATTAAAAATTATAGGAGAACGCGGTCTCAGATGTCTGGTAAGGTATTCAATTCCAGAACGACCGGTTAGCGCAGCGAGAGTGTAAACGACTGCTACGCCGAAGGTCGCGGGTTCAATTCCCACACAAGTCAAACATTTGTGTGCATGAACATGGATGTTTGTCTTGGTCTGGGCATAGATAAATATAATACTATACGGTCTGGGTGTTTCAATGTATAATATGTATGTATTTACAAAAAAAAGTATATAAGTATGTTTATCCATTATCTAGTACCCATAGTACAAGCTCTACTTAGTTTGGGACTAGATGGTGTTCTGTGAATGTGGTAGAATATTATTATTATTATTATAATTCAGGTTTAATACAATGTTACTTAAAAGTTAATATGTACTTCGTAGAATTGTAGGGTAAACATTTACAACATCTGGTAACACCAACTCAGGATGTACTCTATGTCCGTCCTTTACGGGTGTACGCAAATGTCGAGTCCATTTGATTCTTGGTCCTAGGGCCCACCAATGTTCATTGTGAACATTAAATAACCCTAAGCGGGTGAATGTGGCCTCATCTGTCCACAAAATGTTGCGGTCCGTTTCCAACAGCCACCTACAAAATGTAACCCTGGCAGGTTGGTAGGTAAATGGAATGGATGCTTCCCTGCCGCATTTAGAAGCCTCCACACGTAGCTTTGGCTGACGCCAAATCTTCGCGCTACCGGCCGGGTGGAGCTTTGCGGGTTCTGCTCAAAATACCTTCTTATGCTACGATCCAACTGCTCCGGATACATGGTAGGAGGCCCTCGAGCTTGTGCATGTTCGGGAACAGCTAACTGTCCGTAGTCTAAGAAGTTCTGCGCTGCCCGAAGTATCCGCCGTGATGAAGGTACAGGCGAGTTTGGGCGTCGCCTCCGAAACCATTCTGGTTTCATTAAGGTCTCTCGAACTTGCATAATGCCAAACGATTTGGGCGAGTTCTCGGGTAGTAAGCGAGTCCATTTTCAAGTAAAACGGAAAACACGTGCGCTCAGTGACAATAAAATTATGCACTGATTTAATAAGCATTGATTTTAGAAAAAGTTAAATTCGCGGTCTTATTTGCATTAATAAACAAATTTAGTTTTTATTTGCATCTGCATTAAGTTAGTTTTAATTGAAATTATTTGGTGTCGGCTTTATCATAAAGGTCTATTAAACTATTTGACGTAGCCGCCTCACCTATGACTATCCGCCATCACTGAAATGTTTGCAAATTTTAACTTTATTGAGACGTACTAAGTGTGCTATTTGTCTGCGGATGCGGCATGCTTTAAATCAGCGGTACTCAACCAGCGGCCCGCAGGCCGCATGCGGCCCGGTAAGCCATTTCGTGTGACCCGTGGGCCGGTCCACCGAATAGCGTGGAGTAGATAATGTGTAGGAAAATATGTCAACCATTTTAAATTGCTTACATCCAAAGAAAGTGCGAACGTACAGGGCGTCCGCTCAAGTTGCATTCAGCGAGACGAGCAAATTCCATTTCTTTCATGCCTGTTTTTTGAGTGTGTTATTTAAATCACATTGTATTGCAGTGCCGAAACTGTACCGAGGATTCAAGAGTCTTTACTTATTGTCTCTGGTTCTGTGGTTAAAGATCCCCAGACGTGATATAAAGGTATATCACGGCCTTGGTTACGTTCAAAGACATGACTGTGTGATGCGTTTTGACAATATTATTTAGCAGACTCGTGGTGAAAACCGGTCACGGGCTTTTTCCACTTGCTTGAGTTTGGGGCTGGTGGAGATGTGTGTGAGACTCTCCAAAATCTCCGCGGTGTTCACTTTACTACCTATGAAAATGGCGGGGCTGCTTAGACTGCTTTAGCATAACATGCGTTACCGCGCCTGAGTTAGTCTACCACTCCTGGCGAGCCCCTCCTAACTGTCAGAGGTAGGTTAGGCTAGATGTAACCGTCAAATTGCTGATACAATTTAATATTGAGACACAATACGAAACAATAAATACATCGAGAGGCGGACACAAACACGTAAGCCTCCTAACGAACCCGTCTGGTCGGATCGCGTGCTGCCTCATAGGCCCGATAATTAGGCCGCTGGCAGTACCCCACAGTGGCACAGAATAATTAATAGTACTAACGTACAGAAGCTTCACTTTTCAAACCAATTTATTGAAATTGCGACTCTTGGTACTAAGTAATAAAGTTCAATTCAGCTCGCATAAGCACTCAGTGCCTAATGCGATATTAACCTAACAGTTCTCGTTCTTTTCTAACACATAACGCTGTCGCTGTCTGGCGCGGAGTGGCGCGATAGGGTTGTCGACTTGGCGCTGCTACTATATTTATTCATCGTCTATCTACCTACTTGACCACGTACCTAATAATAAATAATTATCCTATAAGAATTCTATCCCACTATTTGAGCTAGTAGAACAAAAGCACAAAAATTCTGGTTGTTTACATTTTTACTATACAAATTCTTAGTTATTTCCTAAACGCGTGGACCGATTTACATGATTCAAACAGATAAAATGGTTTTTGAACTAGATCTTTAATTTGACACCATAATCGTTGAGATATCTCAACAAACAAAAATCAAATTTTCAAGTTGCTCTCGTAATATAAATAAAATCAAATTTTCAAGTCGCTTTCGACACACAGTTAATTAAGCAATACTTTGCATTAGACTTGTGATGATACATTTTTGTTGTTAAAGGCGTTTAAGTATATAATTTGAACAGTGTATGAACACGGCGCATGAGAATACGGAGTGGTCGCACTCGTTGCGTGACGTCTAATGTGAGCGGCGCGTGGCAACCTACTAAATCCGACATGGCCGGCCGAGGTACTTGTAAGTTTGTACCTAAAATGCGAAGTGCGCCCGGCCTGACAGTGGCTAGAGATCAATTTCAATGATTTATTGTAGATCGTCACTCACTCTCTAGTAGCATGCAGACCTGAGGTTCCACAGACGCTGACGCATCGAATCCTGCTCCTCCGTATATTTGCTCAGTTGCCATCTCATTCACGCAGAAGGAGAAGATTAGAAAAGACAGGTTAAATAACATTTAGTGTGAAATCAACCGTAAGTAACAACAAATAAAGTACAATGACACGTGGGTAGTTGTAGCATTGACATCAAAAATTTTAAGCTCCACTTAAAAAATTTAAAATAAATCGTTAAAGTTTATATTTTTAAGTTATTTTAATGAAATTACTTTAATAATAAGAAGCAGTACCTGCCAGTAAAGTGTAGACACTATCCTACATACATTTTACATCTTCAAATTTTTTTACACACTATGTCACAACCACTGCAAGACTCAATGAACAGTTTAAAGGAAATGTTCCTGAAGCGGATGGCTGATTTTGAAGCGGAGTTACCAAAATCACAAAGTACTCCATCGGTGCCTGGATTGGCCTCTGAATATACCTCCTTCAAGTCCTTTGTGTTAGAAACTCTGAGAGCTTTACAGCAGCAAATAGATCTTCTTGCCAATACAGTGGACTCAATGGAGATGAGGACAAGAAGGAAAATGTTGCTGCTGCATGGTGTGGCGGAGGACAGTAAAGAAAATACTGGCAATGTGATTGTTAAGGTCATCAAAGAGCATCTCAAGTCCGACATAACTGTTGCTGATATCCGACGCTGTCACAGAATGGGACGCACATCAAACAGCCACAAGCCCCGGCCCATTGTGTTGAAATTCAATAACACCTCAGTACGTGACAGCATATGGTTCGGCAAAACCAAGTTCAAGGGCACAGGTGTAACGGTTTCCGAATTCCTCACGAAGCAGCGACATGAAGCTTTTATGGCCGCACGTCAAAAGTTCGGTGTATCACAATGCTGGACCAAGGACGGCATCATCCACGTTCTGGCGCCTGATGGTTCGCGGCATCGCGTAGTCGACCTCGGGGATCTGCACAAGATAGAGCAGAAGGACGTGGAGAAGCCAATCACGCCAGCGAAGCCAGCCGCAAAGACGAAACGGACTGTGGCCCAAAAGAAATAAGTTTCTGTTTGTTTTGGTTGATTTCCGGTCCGGGTAGTAAGTAATATGTATTTATCATTTATAATCTTTCTTGCTTTGTACCCACTTATCTGCTTCACTTTTGTACTTCTTAAATACACTTATAATTAGCCCAATATCTAATATTTATGTCGGTGTCTGAATTTTTATTTTCCCTTACAAACTGTCAACTGTCACTTACTCCGTCTCCTGTCAAATCAACTATCTGTTTGGGTACAAGGCTTTTTGGACTGTTATATTTCTTTTTCTTTTTTCTTTTATACCCTTTTCTTGTTCTTGCGATATACTTTGTTTCCTTTTCCACTAACTCTTAAAATTATTTTTGTATTGTTTTGTTACTAACCGGACCAATCTTAGTTTTATTTTCCAATCAATTTATTTTATGAAATCTTCTTTAGTCCTGTTTCAATGTAACCTGATGTTTTTCTACTCTTGGCTCTACTGGCAGGTGGTGTATTATTGGAAATTTAAAAACTTTTTTTTTATTTAGATTATATTTATTATATTATCATATTTAAGTATTGTACCTGTTATCATTGATATCAATAATATTAGTGATGATGATAGTTTCCACTCAGTATGTAGTGTAGATGACAGTTTTAGCAGTATACCGTCACTTTCCGATTGTCTTAATTCACAGTTTTCTGATGTACCTAAAAATTTCAATGCCGTTCATATCAATGCCCAAAGTATTCCGGCACATTTCACTGATATGCTGGCCAATTTAGACTGTAAGAGCATTCATGCTATCCTTGTTTCTGAGTCATGGCTTAAGCCCTGTCTACCTTCTACATTATACTCCCTCCCTGGTTTTCAACTTATCAGAAATGATCGCGTGGTTGGGGGCGGTGGGGTGTTGCTATGGCAACACCCCCACCGCCCTTTTTATCTTCGCTCTCATATCCCTTACAAAGTTGTAAGTATGTCTGCACAACCATCGCCTTCAAATGAAGGTGAGCATTTATTTCTGGAAGTTGCATTAAACCACACCAAACTCCTTCTCGGCGTTTACTACTGTCCTTCATTACGTATAGATTATTTTTCTACTTTTGAAACCCTACTGGTTAATCTCGTGCCCTCTTACAGTCATACTATCATAATGGGTGATTTTAACACATGTCTGCTTAAAAATGATTCTCGTTCTTCGTCTCTTGTTTCTATTTCAATAGCCTGTAATCTTACAATACTACCCTTAAGTGCAACTCATCATTTCCCACATTCCACACTTTCCCTTCTCGATATAATCATGGTTTCTTCTCGAGAACATGTTGCCACGCACGGGCAATATCCAGCAGACATGTTTTCTTACCACGACCTGCTCTATATCTCGTACAAAATTCGTCCGCCTAAAATGAAGCGGAACGTACTAATGCAGCGCAATTTTGGTGGCATGAACACCGATTCTCTTCGTAAGGATGCCAGTGATATTAATTGGATTCCACTTCTCAATGCCGAATCCATTGATGATAAGGTTAGCGTCTTTAAAACTCAAATCACTGAATTGTATGATAAGCATGCACCCATTCGACCGATGAAGATTAAACACCCTCCCTCACCATGGCTTACTGAAAGCATCAAACAGCTTATACACAAGAAAGCTGCAGCAAAATTCAGGTATAAAATTAGGCCCGACGATAACAACCTGCAAAAATATGTTGCGATTAGGAATCACTGCAATAGGGTGTGTAGGGACGCACAACGCCAACATATCCATAATTCTGTGAAAAACGGAGATCCAGCAAAGGTCTGGAAATTTCTTAAAACCCTGGGGGTCGGCAAATCACCTCAACTTACTACCCCTAATGACTTCAATATTGACTCGCTCAATCAACATTTCGCTGCCTCGTCCAATATTGATAGGACTACTAAAGAAAGCACTCTTAACTATCTTTCATCCCTGCCAACCCCTAGTTATTCACCATTTGTCTTTAATCATTTCACTGATAGTGATGTTAAGAAGAGCATAATGTCAATCACATCCAACGCAGCTGGTAGTGACGGTGTCAACCGTAATATGCTCCTTCCCATCCTTGATTTAATCCTACCCATCATTACTCACATCATTAATTACTCCTTGTCCAGTGGTGAATTCCCATCGATGTGGAAGGATGCCCTAATAACTCCAATTCCGAAAAAATCACATCCTTTATCCTTTTCTGATTACCGACCTATTTCTATTCTACCATTCCTTTCCAAAGTCCTCGAACGTCTCGTTTACAATCAAGTCAACTCGTTCCTTTCTAAAAATAATCTCCTTAATCCATTCCAGTCCGGCTTCCGTCCAGGCCATAGCACCGCTACAACCCTTATCAATATTACGGATGACATCAGGGCTGGTATGGAGAGCGGAAAGCTCACAGTCCTTGCTCTGCTAGATTTTAGCAACGCCTTCAATACAGTGGATTTTGATATTCTACTTGGCCGTCTTTGCTCTCTTAACATATCTCCTACGGTGATTGATTGGTTTCGTAGTTACCTGTGTGGCCGCCGACAGCGTATACGAGTTGAAAATTCACTCTCTTCATGGTGTAACACGACTGTTGGCGTGCCCCAGGGCGGCGTGTTGTCTCCTTTACTCTTCGCAATTTTTATAAATTCTATATCAAACAATCTTCGCTCTTCCTATCACCTTTATGCAGATGATCTCCAAATCTATACGCAGTCGACATTGGCTCAGATGTCACACTCTATAGGTACCATCAACAGTGATCTTGCACAGATTAGTAGCTGGAGCAAATCCTATGGACTTATAGTGAACCCCTCGAAAACGCAGGTCATTGTTGTTGGTAGTTCGAGAATGTTATCGAAGATGGACTGGTCTCAACTTCCTAATGTTATATTTAATGGCACTGTTATTCCTATACAGGACAAAAAAATCTGGGCTTAATCATTGATTCTACCCTTTCCTGGCGCTCACAAGTCCAAGAAGTGAGTCGTAAGATATTTGCTTCGGCAGGTTCATTGCGGAGCTGCAACTGTTTCACAGATGCTGAAGATGAATGATGAATAAAGCTGAAGATGCCGGCTCATTGCACGGATTTTATTGATAAATCGTTTTGTGTCACTGCTGTTCGCCTATGGAATGCACTCCTATTACATATAAGACAGCCTCAGACGGTAACAAAGTTCAAATCCTTAGTCAAGGATCACTACTTATCACTATGATATTTCCCGTTCTAATATTATTTTAAGTATTATTTATGTATGTGTATGTATGTATGTTGTATGTTTGTATGTATGCATGTATGTATTTATGTTTGTATGTATAAGTATTTATATATGTGAAGTACATTCTTATAATATTAAATAAATGTATATATTTAAAGTATTATTTATCATCTTGTTACTGGTACACTTACAACTACCATTTCTTTCCTACCAATAATATCTCCATCCAAAGGTTGCCTGGTAGAAATCGCTGTTAGCGATAAGGCCGCCCTTTGTACTCTACTTAATATAAAATTTCTATACATATGTTCTTAAAAGTGTACAATAAAGTATTAAATAAATAAATAATAAATAAATATTTTTTCCATAATCGCCTTGGGACTATAAAAGTTTACGCATGCATCGGTAAAATTTTAACAACTATTTGTAGATTTTGTTATACCTATTTTTAAATTTTATTTGTGATTCTCAAAGCAAATGATTTAAATAAATAATTGTTATTAATAATTATTCTTGGAAAAAATAAGACAAACCGCTCCGGTTATTATTAATTGCTTTTTGAGAATAACTTTGCAACTTTTAAATACACAATGCGGCATTGTGAAACGTTAAGCCGACAATTCACGGGTCGCAGGCTCGCAGCCCGCAGGCGATCATTGACGGTGATCGGCGAGTCCAGCCGATTATACCCGCTATACAATCGTGCTCGTTCGTAATCGTCTATAATCGCCGCTACTGTAGAGAAACCATTGCGTTTATATTGGGTGTAAATATTTCAAGTGAGACTTAACCAAAATAAGAAATTCTATGCATCATTAAAATCTTGTCCCACTTAAGGTGAACGCACACTTAATCGAGCCGAACGCGTCAAACGAAATTCTGTGTATGAAATCTCATGAAACCTCGCACACTTGCCCGCGTCGAATCGTCCGAATCGATAGTGTGCATTGCATACAGAATTCTAAAATTCGTTTCGTTAGACTCGTTCGGCTCGGATAAGTGTGCCTTCACCTTTATACCTACGCTGCTTGTCTGAACCGACCAAATTCGCTGTCTGCCTATTATTCGGTTGCTTGCTGCTTGTCTTTGCCGATAACTGTCGAAATGAACTTAATTTTTCCTTAATAAAATTGTATTATTTTATTTGAAATGGAACCAGTAAGCTATTTTCATGGACTTAAAGGTAATGTTTTAAAAGAGGTTTCAAAAAGGAATATAACTTATAAAGACACTTTACTTTTTTAAGGTTGAGTAAATCGTCGTCAAATTTTAATTTCAAAGTAATAACTTATCTTATTTCTACACTCGAAATTCATTACACCTAAGATTCGGCAATTGTCTTTTTACATTAATATTAGAAACCATTCTTAAAATAATGCTAATACATTTTGTCACAAATAACTAGCTTTTATGTTAGTCCTTCCAGCTAAGCTAAGTAAGGAAGTGCATTAAGAGTAGGTTCACGTTAGTAGACTGGAAGTGTAATGGGTGGAATTCGAACCTGCGACTAGTTGACTCCGGGTGCCGATTTTTACTGTGCGCACAGAGAAATTATTTAGTTGATTTTTCTGTCAAATCCATATTTGGCTGGTTTTAAATTCATAAGAGATAAAAATATGTTTTAAACAATAATAAATAGCATGGGCTTTGAACAAATAATACTGATACTGAGCCACCAGACAGTATTTGCGTGTCTTTGGGTTTATCCTGTGTAAAAGCTACCTATCTTCGATTAACATGTGATGAAGATACATATATCTTTCCTATACCTACTTTCAATCTCGTAGGTAACTCTAATAAACTACGTAATCAGAGTAAAAACGGGTAAACTTTAACAAAAATAATTGTATTTGTCATTAATTTAAGTTTTTGTTACAGGTGTCAATGCAGACTATCCGCAGGAGATTAAAATCAGCTGGGCTAAAAACAAGAATACCGGCGAGAAAAATACTTTTTTCACCGGCTCATGCCGAAGCTAGAGTCGGATTTTGCTTAGAGTGTTATAATTTTGATTGGATAAATAATAAAGTTATTTTTGTAGACGAAAAAAGTTTTAAGTCTGATAAAGACGGGCGCAAGATTTTAAAACGTCGCGATCGAGAGCGCTACGTTAAGCTTAGGGTTCTGGGGATGGATGAATTCGGTTGGTCCTGGCGAATTAGTAGAAATATCCGGTCGTCTCACTGCTGAACAGTACCTACCTACGTAGATATTTTAAGAGATATAATGGTGCCGACTGTGCGACTACACCATCCTGAAGGAACAATTTATCTTTGCCAGGACAACAGTTCCATCCATTCAGCCGGAATTGTGCAGACATGGTTGCAAGCCCAGCCCGACATAGAGGTTATACCATGGCCTGCAAAGAGTCCCGACCTAATTAACTCATTCTTTTAATGCATAGGTGGCGCTAGTTGCCGAGTGTATATCAGCTCTGTATTTAAATTTGTATTTAAAATATAAAACGTGAATTTAATTGTATTTATGTGTGTAATTTATGTTCATCTCGTGACAATAACTATCAGGTATCGTTTGTGAAAGTATAGCTTCAGTGAAAATTAACCAAAACTGATTAAAACAAATCAACTTTAAAGTGCAGTGTAAACATACAGAAAGTGAATAAACTCAATCAAACGTTTTTAAAACTAACAACACCTCAACTTAAGTGAAATAATATACCCAAACAATTCAAAAACCTTGTAATAAACTACTTTAAATGAACCATTTTAAGGAGTGAAAAACGGATTCGTTAATTTTATTTGAATACCGTGTTGACGATCTGAGAACCAATCACATTCATTAAAGCTAACTTATATACAAGATTAACTTGGAGTAACTACTGAATGCCAATTTGCTATATTAATTAACTCATAAATTTTACCATTAAGGCATGTATACATGACAGAAAACTGTTATTTAGATGTTACTACACTTTTTCCCTCAAAAGTTGGCTATGGCAAACTCGGCAACCGTTGGCAAAGCTAGCAGGTTTCACGGTACAGAAATTATTTATCTTTAATAAAACAAAATTGTTAATAATAACACATAATTATGAGTTTTATTTTTCTTCTTGATACAGTTACAACACATGAAACACAAATAATATTTTAATTGTAATAGGAATATATCTATGATCTAAGTCAATCTTCAATATTTTATGTTTTGGTTATGCCAATTCTTCTTCGAATATAAACACCTTTAGTAGTTAACTCGCTATCTTTAATTATAGTATTTACTCCTATCGATATAATCACTTTTCTTTGAGGTGTGAACTGCATAACCTTGCTGTATCATTGCCTTTGGAATTTGTTATCCATAAAGCATTTTCCATTGATATCTTCGTTTTGGCTCTAAGAGAGACATACGAGCTACTCGGTACTAAACAATTCAACGCAGTGCATTGAGATTATTGAGAATTATAACAAACTAGAACTTTGTTTACAAAAATGTAGTTTTGAACTTTTGACAGTTCTTACGTCAAAACATGATTTGACTTTGACATCTAAACAGAACAAATATTATTGAGTTGAATGGTTAAATTAATTGTTTTTTTGCTATTTACAAACTTTAATACAACTTTAGAGTGCTTATAACACTAGTAATGAATATTTAAAAAAATATATAAATGAAATGTGGCATGAAAAATAATCAAATTTAATGGTAGTTTTTCAAAAATCATTTCTTCTAATGTTTTTTTTATCTATGGCAATACAACAATGTCATTCTGCCTCCATTCAATTACGATTCCACCATGAAGGTATAGATAAACATGGAGGCCACAGCTGGAACAAAGCCTTGAGTCAAATACCTACATTTCTCTATCTCACTCTCTGTGGTCTGACCTCTCATTTTAGCGTGGATTTAGTATTGCTATCTTCTTATTAAAATCTCCGAGTAAGCTCTTAAAAAGAGCCGACATATTAAGCAAATCAGAAGTTTACACGGTCAATTAATGTGTATTTAAATCAAGAGTTGAAATCCAATCACTTGTTAAAACTCCCAATATTGTAGGTCTCGAACGCTTATAATCATGGTTGGCGAGACAGTGAATTATAATCCCATTTCCTAAGGAATTGGTAATGTGGCAACATTGGCCACCATATGTCAAGTAAATCTTGTCAATATGGCAGCGGTTGGTTGAAAAGAGATGGTATGACCACAGTGAGCGAGATAGCGATACATCATTTGAGCTTCAAGTAGGTATTCGGAGTGCGGTCTCCATGTTTATCTATAACTTCATGGATTCCACTGATCGATCACTGAACTATCATAATGAATTACCCTAGGATGATGTATCTCTATGGATTTGACAAGCAAATAATAATACCGTGACAGACCGAGATAATGCCATACAGAAATACATAAGAGTAAAAGAGACAAAGATAGTATTTTCTGTCTTTGTCAGAGTTTTCGTTTTTTTTGTTGGTCAAAACTGAATATTTTGACCAACAAGCGGTTGAGCTCTGGATAATATCAGCGAAATATTGTGTAATTATTGTTATTGATTGTGAACTTGTGTAATTGGGCTTAGTGAAAATATCATTGGTTCAGATTATTATGGTGATTTGCTATATTTTAGGCTGTAAAAGCCGTAGTGAGCGGAAATGTGAGAACGTCACCTTTCATTCGTAAGTACGATATTTTAGTTATAATATCTATTTATACATGCAAACGTTGCTAGAATGATACAAATAGTGTATTATTATATAAGGAAACATGTCTAAATTACATCAATAAACCAAAAAATGCTATTTTATTATCACCGCGATGTTAGTATTATACAATTGAATTCAATAGGTCGTTGAATGTTGACATAGCCAAAAGTCATTGATACTTTTTAATTTTACAGCGTTGAATGTTTTTTTGGGATACCACAGAAGCGTTTGGGAAATTACCCAGATTTTGGGTAATTTGCCGTTATTTAGTTTCATATGAACCTAAGATTAATTATTAATTTTGTTTTCCGATTCTTTGTAGTAATGAAACTATTTGTTTATAGATTCCCAAAGGACTGCACGATCCGACAATTATGGATACGTGCAACAGGACGAGAAAACTGGGATCCAAATAAATATGCAAAGGTGTGCTCTAAACACTTTGAGCGAAAGTGTTTTAGGAAAACTCCCCGCAATACTTTTTTGGAATCATTCTCAGTTCCTACACTAAATATTGTTACCAAAGAGGTAAAATACTATTAACCATATTTTCTTTTTTTTAATTACTGCAATACATCTCAGGATAAGCTATATTTGTGTCAATAATGAAGCGTGCGTTGCCGCTTTCAAAGTTAAAAAACATTACTCTTTTTCAATTTAGCAATTTTCGTTTTGAACATTGCTAAATTGAAAAGGAGTAACGTTTTTATTGCGAAACCATGGGTTATAAATATAGGTTTTATTTATTTATTTATTTTTATATTAAACACAATTTTAGCTTATCTTTATTCATGTTTTATCATTATTTTTAGGTTCCATTGAGATGCGACGACAGCACCAAATGTATGGAATCCGAAAATCCTCCTACGACTGCAAGTACTGCAAAAATAGCCACAGAATCACGTTATGTAAGTTTTTTATATTAGTAACACTAAGATGTGATTGGGCTATTTATTTCTAAAACGTATAATAATAAATTAAATTTATTTATATAATGATCAATATTTTTCAGATCTGTATGCCAATGGAAATCCCAACCACACCTACGCAAGCGATGGATATAGACACAAATCTAGTAAGTAGCTGTTACGTTAAACATATTTAAAGAGATTTTTTTATTGGTGATTACTTTTTTTTAATATTTAACTTCATTTCAGGTTGATAATGTGTCTCCAAGAAAAAGGAAACTTTTAAAAAAATTAGACCGTCAAACACAGTTAGCCCAAATACGAAAACAGAAGTTAGCTAAATTAAGATCACAAAATCGTCGCCTCCTGAAAAAAAATACGGAGCTTTCCGCTGTTATCGAAAAATTGCAGGAAAAACGTTTGATTAATCAAGAAACAGCGGACTTATTAGATACTGTCCATCCGGTGAAAGACTTTTTAAAAGCGTCCAAAAGTAAATTTTCGCCTGAAGTTCGAAAATTCGCATTAACTTTGCATTTTATAAGCACATACGCGCACACTTGCACGTTGGTATCAATCAGTAGAAGGAGAGCCCGGATTTTCCTCCGAATCGCTTACTGCTCTTAAACTCTTAGCTCAAAATTCTTCAAAAATATTTATATCTGCGCTTTGTTTTGATGAAATGAACATTCGGAAGTCGGTTGAATGGGATGGCTATAATAGGGAGACCTATTGCAAAGGAAGTTTTAGTTTTTATGTTGACCTGCCTAAATGATAGTTGGAAACTTCCTGTTGGCTACTTTCTAATAGACGGAATGACTGCCGAACAAAAAGCGTCCTTACTTAAAACTGGTATCGACTTAATTAGTGAATGTGGCATAGAGGTCGCTTCAGTTACATTTGATGGATGCCCAGCTAACTTTTCTATGGCCAAGTTATTGGGGTGCCAATTTACAGGGAATGTGATTAATCCTATATTTAAGCACAAAGATAAAAATATTGTCATATTTCCTGATCCATCACATATGCTTAAATTAGTCAGAAACACTTTAGGTGACAAGGAATATCTCACGGATGTAAATAACAAAATCGTGTCGTGGCATTTTTTTAAATGTTTACATGAGCTACAGGAAAACGAGGGCTTTCATTTGGCGAATAAATTAAGAGGTGCTCATATTTACTTCAAAAAACAAATAATGAAAGTTAAGCTGGCATCACAATTATTCAGTGAATCGGTAGCAGATGCACTTGAATTTTCAAATAAGAATATGGGTCTACATCAATTTAATAACAGTGAAGCAACTGTAGATTTCATAAGAAAATTCAACGCATTGTTTGATATATTAAATACGCGCAATTTGAATGGTTATGGCTTTAAAAAACCTTTAAAAAATAGTAATTATCAATATATCAAACAATTTTTAGAAGAAATGTTTGATTATATCAAAGGAATACAATTGAGGGACAGACTCATTTTGAATACAGAGAGAAAAACCGGTTTTTTGGGCTTTATGGTATGTATTAAAAGTATTATTTCTCTGTATGAGGAATTAGTACTAACTAATAAATTAGATTTCTTGTCTACTTATAAACTGAGTCAAGATCACTTGGAAATATTTTTTAGTGCGATTAGGGCCAAAGGTGGTTTTAATAACAACCCAACCGCTAGACAATTTAACCCTTTTTAAGGCATAGGGGATATTTTTCCCACCATGATTTTAATTTTTTTTAGTAACAAAACCTCATCCTTGCGGTGCTTATTTTTACTTTAGCTATTTTTTTATTAATCTGTCATTATTTTGACGTAAAGAAATTGTAAACTATCAAGTATATTTTAACTTCGGTGGTTTGTTGAAGTTTGAAAAGTAGCAATTTTACGTATTCAATTTTCTAGTAAGGGCTATCTCTTGAATCTTTTTATTTCTGAGGCAAGTTTTATTTTTAGCATGTGTTATTATATTTCATCTGAAGGATTTTACGCAAATCTTTTTGCCTGGGTGTCTTGATATTTTATAATATTCGTTTGTTATGGTGGGAAACATATTCCCTATGCCTGTGGGTGGCTGTGGCTGTGTGCTGTGCCACTATGAATATTGCCATTTTTCACGGCTTTTCACATACATTAGTCATTGTTCCTACAAATAAAAGTTATTTTCTAATTATAATTGTTGTTTACGTAGACCACAGACTAACCTATTGTACAGTAGACTAATTCAAGATCACCTTTTCCATACTCGTAATGTTCTATACTGTCCTCCTACACAGGCAAAGGGGATATATTTACCACCATAGAAAAATTATAAAAAAAATAAAAATATATATTTATCATTTTCTACCCCCATATTATACCTAAATCCGTCAACAGTGAAGTTTTTCCACCGCAGGGTCACTATGCCCTATAAAGGGTTAAAGCTGCTTACAAACGCATGCTAATTCATGGAGAGTTGAAACACCTTACCACCGGTAATTGTGTGCCTTTGAGTGATATAAATATTTTAATATGCACTAAGCCAGAGATCGCAATAAATGATACGACTGACCGTAATCGACTACTCGAATATGATACGAATCTTTTACGAACTTTAGAATCGGAAGTGATTTTATCGCAAGACCACGATTATCTGGCGGACCCAACAAGATTGACAGAATTTGCAGAACATGTAATAATATATATTGCGGGGTTTGTTGTAAAAGCATTAGAAAATCAAATAAAATGCGAACAATGCTTAAACTCTTTGCTTAGCACGGAAAAGTTTATAGACTCTCTCCAATATAAAAAAGATAAAGGTGGTTTGCATTATCCATCTCAAGCAGTAATAAAATTGTGTAAAATAGCGGAAGAAACTTACAGGAAGAACAAAGTTCATAACCGCAGGGAACCTTTGCACTATCTTGTAAATGAGTGTTTAAAAAAATGCATCGGTCTTAATTTATTTTCTGAAGATCATGACTTTTCAGATCGATCCATTTTTGATAACCATTATTCGCTTTTGATAAAAGCTGTTTGTAAAAAGTATTTAAATGTGCGTATTCATTATGCCACAAAATCTTTGGGTGATAAAGGAGAGAAGATAAGAAATTTTTACACAAAATTAATTTTGTTTAAAGGACAGTAAAGTTGAGTGTGAAATACCTACTTAATATTATAAATTCGAAAGTGTGTATGGACCTATGTATGTATGTTCCGTTTTCACGCTAAAACGGCTGAACCGATTTTGTTGAAATTTAATACAGAGATATATTGCACCATGGAGACGGAAAACATACGGACATAGGCTACCATAAGTTGCAAAAATTTATTTGGGGGGAGTTATTGTAGGGAGGGTTGAAGTTTGTACGGCCCAAATTTACCTCTCGGAAGTAAGATCGCATGCGCTAATAATTGAGTCTATAATTACGAATCTTCATAATTATCGACGAAGTTGTCATGACAAACAACCACCGATAGTATAACTGAGGGACGGTGCGATTGACATATGGTGGGCTTGTCACCAGCCCGGAGAATCTCTCAGGCATATAGTATCAGGTTGTTCTAGTTTTGCCAATGGCCAGTATTTGCACAGACACAATCAAGTGGCCAAGATAATCCATAAGCAACTAGCCCTCAAATATAATCTCATTGGTTTACCGTACTACAGATACAGATAATATATGTGCCCAACCCAGTTCTCGAAAAATGGCCGTACGTTGTTGTTCTGGTATAGGTCTTTCATTACAGACAGGTTTATTGTAACCAATAAGCGTGATATTGTGTGATCGAATGAGCAGAGCGACTCGCATTGATAGACGTTATTACCATATCGCATGACAGCAATCTCGTAAAAGCAGACGGAGACGGAGTTCAAATATTTGGGCCCAGCTCATGAGATTGTCGATATGTGGGATGTGAACTCGGCGATCATTGTGCCGATAGTTGTGTCAGTACATGGATTAATCGCCAAGAGCCTTTACCAACATCTAAAGATGCTCGCACTAGGCAGCAGAAAAAATAATATTTTTAACAACAACACTTTTTGAGTTCGATGCCAGTTAAAAGTACGCACACAATTTTATTTTCTTTCTTACTCACCATGCGGGCTCCTGGTTTAATTCTTTTAAATTATTTTATTTCTTACTTATTGAAGACCCAGGCGTATCTATAAGGGCGTAATTAATTTGACCTGTACATATAATATGATTTTGTAAAGATTTGAGTTTTTTCTAACTAAGCCAATGACACTGTGACGTCACATCGCGCTCCTGCGCCGCGAGCCTCGCTACGAGTGACGCACAGCAATGGGCCGTTCCCTCGCGCCCCTCCGCGCCGGCCCTATAAATACAGCGGACACGAGGCTTCGCCCTTTTCCTCCGGCCAGCACCGCCAGTTGAGTACTACCATCATCCGAAGACCTGTGAAGTGCCAACGTCGCCCACGCCCTGGATAATTGTCTCATCTGTTAATCTTAATTGTCATTTCTTTTTTTGTATAACTAAAGCCATCGAATAACTGGAATTATAACGCGAGTTTAAACTTTCCTGGTGATATTTTTTATTTATTTCCCGTAAGTCAACCTAATTATCTCTCTTTAATTGCTCGGCGAGTGATCGATCCCGGCTACCCCGTGGAAATCAATCACTCGTGCGACAACACTGTCAGTGACTTTTCCTATTTTACCTTAAATAAATGTGATTCATTATGTGTGAAATATTTTATTTGAAATTGACCCTGAAGTTAAATTTTATTTCTAATCTATTAGTTAACTCACTTATTACTATAAATATGTAGTAACTACTATATTAATATAACTATTAATATAATTATGTAACTGAGCATACTGGGCTCGTGCCTCCCTTCAATTTGAGAAGGCCTAATTTAGTTTGGAAGATTTTAGACAAACACTTGACGATCGTGATAATTTGCTAAATAATAAGCATATAACTTCCAAAAGTCTGAAATACGTAACGTGGTTTTGTATTCGAAAACCATTACGTGGTAATGATCTCGTCATTGATCCTATCATTGCATATAGGTAGTGATTATTAGTGATATTATGAATATCAATTGCTTTATTCACCTTAAAAAGGTAATTTAAACATATTTTTTTATCTTAACTTATTTACTAGTGTTTAAGTATAAGCTGGATTTATTCACATATTTTACTTTATCTGAGGATTTATCAACATTAAATTGATATTCATTCTGAGTAAACCAAATCTAAAGATTTATTGCAAACATTATCGATATTTTATAGAAATTCATGTTGAGTAAGCACATCACTAGTCTAGTTAAAATTTACGACAATTTTGGAGATTCGAAATGACATTTTTATATTTATCTTTCTCTTACATGAGATTAAAATCATAAGTCAGAGTGAAGTAAATATATTGGGTAACGTTGCTATTTTAATTTTGTTATACATAATAATATTAAGTTTAAAAAATACTTATCGCACACCTTATGGATGGAATTCATTTCAACTCAATTCAGGTTTGATACAATGTTACTTAAAAGTTAATATGTACTTCGTAGAATTGTAGGGTAAACATTTACAACATCTGGTAACACCAACTCAGGATGTACTCTATGTCTGTCCTTTACGGGTGTACGCAAATGTCGAGTCCATTTGATTCTTGGTCCAAGTGAATTACCAGACTACGAAATTTAGTCAAAATGACAATGGGATCGTGTTGAAATGACGAATGTGTTTAAAATAGCAGACTTGAGGCCCTGGACAGATTTTGGAAGCAAAACAGAGCACATGTAACGATTTGAATCTTTGCTATTTGCCAATTACTAAACAACTGGAGTGTCGATATATTCTTATCGCAATAGAGATACATCACTCAACACGTCATATTTGCACACAATATGACGTTTAGAGTAGACACATACATACATACATACATAACGTCACGCCTTTTATCCCCGAAGGGGTAGGCAGAGGTGTATTTCTACACCCACTTTTCGCCAGATATACTGTAGTCCCACATAATAAGGGGCGAGCCTATTGCCGTACCGGGCACATTTCCAGACTCCGTGCTGCTACTGAGAATTTCGTGACAGAAAAACCCAATAACACTGTCCGACCCAGGAATCGAACCCGGAACCTCCCGATCCCACGCGCACATTTATGCCGCGAGACCAACGAGGCAGTCGTATAGGGTTTGATGTCGAGTTTTCCGTCTCTACGCAAAGATGGTATTTGCATCGTGTTATCCCTTAGTCGCCTCTTACGACACCCACGGGAAGATAGGGGGTGGTGACACTTGTATTCTATGCCGTCAACCAGTGTTTAGAGTAGATTGCCGTGTAAAGTCGATCCTACAAACAGTAGCGTTATGATAAATCAGCAATGTATACTTTTTGTGTCACAGTGATATTTTATTTAATTTATGATGAAAACTAATGTTTTCATTAGAAAGATTTAATATATGGCTTGGTCTCCTGCAGCTTACAACGGCACAAGCAGGCATTCTTGCCTAAATTATGCTATAAAATGCCTATATGAATGTCAATGAGCGACTGGCATGTGTCAAATTGTGCAATATAATATATGCTTGTAGAATTCATATCACGGACACGAGTATCAGGCGAAATGCTATATCTATTTGTATTTTATTATCTATGGGTGGAGGTGTTGCTGGTGGAGTAAGTTGTACCTACTGTCACAGTACTTGCCTCATCTTCGCTATCGGTCATTGTAAGCGACGTTATTTGGTTTGGTAAAACCATCATTTCAGCGATAAGAGTATTCTCAAAGGTGGCAAATTCTTCGGAATACAATTCATATTGTTCGTCTGGTTCGTCGATGAAATGCCATGTGTACTGCGGTAAGTTAATCACTATGCCGGCGTCCTGCAGAAAGCCAACACCCAAAAGAGTGTTGTTCGCCTTTGCTTCAGGTAACACAATGAATGGTGTGTGCACCTTTCGGCCTATTAACTCAACCTCGACTCTGCACATTAGCACTCTCTGACTTTTTCTCACTCCATCAGCTAATGTTACGTTGACTGGCTGTTCCTCGAACTTGCATCCGCATTTTACCAGCGCTTGATATAGGGAGTATGATACGACACTCATTTTCACGCAAGTGCCAATGTACGCGGTACCTTTACTCCCTCGATCTCCACAAAAACAACAGGTCTCGAACACGCCTTCGCCTGCACGTTGATGGCGCAAAACTTCAAGTTCTCCTTCTTAACAGGTGACGATTTCTTACAAGTTGTACAATTGCTTCTAAATACCACGGGTGCGCCGCAACCATAACATGAAAATTTGGGTTGAGAAGGAGATGGCGCTTGGGTCTGCGTTTCAGCAACATCTTTCGCTGACACCGAGACAGTACTTCAACACGCTTTTTCTTTCGGCATACGCCCACCGTGTGTCCCGGGTTTTTACAGAACGTGCATCACTGTTTTCCTTTTCGCATTTGCAGTGTAGGTGCTTCGGTATGTTTAGCTCCATGTGCGTATTCGTGTAAGGTCTCTTCAATACCACGTGCTGTTTCCAGGATTTGTCGAACGTTTGTACTGTATCTCGCGGCATGCGATTTCTTATTTCCAACCGTATGAGCGCAAACACGATATTTATTTGTTGAGTTTCAGTTAATGCGTGAGGAGGAAGCGATGCAAATAAGGCACGCTTCTTGGTAATAAATGCTTCGGTGATGACATCAGACTCTTGGACTTAATGTGTGATCTGGTGGTAAATCACGTATGCTGGTTTTCGAGGAGCAAACGTATGGCGAATTTTTTTACAAAACTCTTCCCATTTGTCCACGCTGCTTTAGACGCCTTGCCATTATACCGCCGCACACTGGCGAAAATTACCAAAAAGACGGACAAAATGTTTTAATGGTAAAAATGCGATAAATAAACCTATTGGAATTAAAAATAAACTTTTTGAATTGACTGACTATATTATATATATATTTTTAAAACAATAGTAGGATATTAACGTATTTATAAATATTTATTATATGTATATTTATATTAGAAATGAACAACAATCATCATTCTCTATAATAATAATATAATCAACAATATAATAAAAAATATATATACTATAACATGAGTGATCAGTTTATAGATAGGTATACAAACTATATGGTATCCAATGTTGATACCTAACTATTATATATTATGTAAATATAAACTACTCCACTTCAGGTTCTTTCATTAGTCGAATTGCATCCTGGGGCAACTGCGTATTGGACTTTCTGGAAGTTTTACGTAAACTTGACATATAAGGGTCAGAAGAAACGCAAAGTCTTTGAAATAAATCTCTCATTGTATCAATACGGGACGTTTTTCTTGTGAAGTCTCTACGATATCTCTTTATATCTTTATTTCTAGACTCTTGTGCATCTTCAGATAGAAGCCCTATTGGCACAATTGCGTGGTTTACTATCTCATAGCCATGTATTAGAACTCTGTGTATTGTTGTGGGCATAGGGTACCAAGGATACAGTTTTAAGTACAAGACAGCCGTCTTCCAGCAGTACATTTTAAATTGCTCAACGTGAATTGAGAATCCACTGTTAATCGTGAGCAATATGATAAATGACCTGTAAATTAATGATTTATTTATTTGTGTTATTTCTGAAGAAATTTCATAAGCTTCAAAAAACCTTCTTGCAGTATTTCCACCATTACTGCTGCCAAAATTTTGCTTTGGTTTATCTATAACGAGCCCCATTCTCTCTTTAAAACTGTCTTGAATTTTTCTATTTCTACGTTGTTCTTGTCTTCACCTTTTCTCGCTTGCCATTTTGATAGTTTTAGCTTGTAAGACAAATGTAGAACGTAAAGTGTAGCCACTCAAAAAATTGAATCCAGCAATGTAAGGGCGATATTCCAAAATCCAGATTACTTTCATTGATAGGTCTAGTTCGACACAAAGTAAAACTATTAAAGTTTTTTGAAGTTAAGCCGCATAAATTACATCTTTGATTGGATGAAGTATTTGTCACTGCATTGATTGCTTTTCCATCAACATAGTATTAATTTGTGATCAACTGAAACTGTTCTGTTGTTGGGAATATCGCAGGTAGTTTTCTTTAATTTAGTTATTTGGTTCGTTATATATTCTTCTTCGTCTTTAAGAACTTGAGTTGTTTCATGTACAAACTGTAATCGTAGCGGTCTGCAATATCGTGGCGAAGAAGGACGTGGATTCTGCCATAAAGTTGTATAGTTCCCATTAGGATCACCAGTAATAAATTTAACAGGCACAAGAGAAGTAACAAAAATACTAGCGTCACTAACCGAATGATCTTCAAAACGTTGTTTGTATTCTGATTGTCCCGAGGAACCATCTAAACCCCATTTGTAGATCAGAAGAAGCGACGAAGAATCAACGGTACTATCCAAAACTGAGAAAATCTCTTGTAGAGAAGTTAGAAGCCTTTCTGCCGTGTGATCGATTAAATCTTGTAAAGGAAGTTCCGCTTTAGTTTCGGATGTGTCCGTATACGCAGCAGGACCCCAAGTTTAATTCGATTGAAAGTTAACTTTTTACGTGCGTGGTATTTAGTACTTTTCGAATTGTATAAGTAAAAAATAGTACCTTCATTGCTACAGCGAAATCTTGAATTATTACCCAGCAGGACCCTCCGCTGTTTGAAGGTTTTTAGACCAATAGTATATGTCACCGTTTAGCGATGTATTAGTACCTTTAAAATACCTTGGTTTCATTTTAATATAATTATTAGTTTATGAGGAAAGCGCCTGCAAAACTTTTATCATGCCAGCAGGACCCTTTTTTGTTTTAACGCTTTCGGCCCCGACAGTCATATTTCTTGTTAGCATTTTAATAGTACTTTTCAAATAACCTTACGTTCAAATCAAATACTTTGTAGTTTAACAAGCAATTTGATTTGAAACTTTTTTCACGATCACCTTAAGATTATACCATTCCAATGATGCTATTATTTTTATGGCACTTGAATATTATTAAAATTGAGGGTAAATGCAAAATAAATAATAATCATATCATAACGGATTTTTATTAAATTGTGTTCATAAAAATTAAATATATAAGTTCATCTAAAAACACCGGTTTAAATTAATAAAAATCTCTTTGATTAATGCCACCATGCTAAAAGTTATGAAAGCTCATACCTACATTGGCCAAACTAAACGTTAAGTCGCTGAAAACATATTTAAAAGTTTTAAAACAATTTTTCTGCTATATTTCAAAATATTTGAATTACACGTAAGGTTATTTGAAAAGTACTATTAAAATGCTATTAAGAAATATGACTGTCGGGGCCGAAAGCGTTAAAACAAAAAAGGGTCCTGCTGGCATGATAAAAGTTTTGCAGGCGCTTTCCTCATAAACTAATAATTATATTAAAATGAAACCAAGGTATTTTAAAGGTACTAATACATCGCTAAACGGTGACATATACTATTGGTCTGAAAACCTTCAAACAGCGGAGGGTCCTGCTGGGTAATAATTCAAGATTTCGCTGTAGCAATGAAGGTACTATTTTTTTACTTATACAATTCGAAAGGTACTAAATACCACGCACGCAAAAAGTTAACTTTCAATCGAATTAAACGCAGGGTCCTGCTGCGTATACGGACACGTTTCGGATACATCAATATTTTTTGGATAACATCTTTGCTTTGCTCTAGTAATGGCTTCGTAATTTGGATATATGTTGTGGCCTTCTTCAATCGCTATATATTTCTTATGGTGTTATACTGAAATTTAGTCAAATTTGCATTGATAAGCATTAATAATGCTTTATCTTCTCCAATTGCGGATATTTTTATTTTAGGAATAGTTACATTTTGAGTTTTGGCTGAAGTTTCTGCCAGATTTTGCAATGTATGAGATGTCTCAATTTGTTTTTCTGCCCTAAATTTCTTTTTTGCTGCATATAGCAACACACCTGTATCATTTTCACTTCTTAATAACTCGGTTTTCCTTCTTTTAGATCTTTCACAACATTCTTCAAAATTTTTGGTTGGAGCCCCTCTATGGCTGTTTCGCTTTCCTTGCACCCAAAAATCGACTAATCCGTCTAACCAATTCTTAACGTGCTATGGCAGCTTCCCATACATCATTTTAGTTAATCACCAAAGTTAGCATCTATAAATGAAATATACCTTGTTTGATAGAATATATATTGCTGATTCTAAGGGTAAAAATCGTAACTATAGGAGGCCAGGTTTTTGAGTTATTATGCTTAGAAGTTTTATAGGTTATGTCATTATTCGACTGCACGGTTGGCTGCAGTGTTGTGGGTTCGATCCCCACACGAGACAACACTTTGTGTGATTCATAAATTGTTGTTTCGAGTCTGGGTGTTCATTGTGTCCGTTATTTGTGTTTGTAAAGTCCCCCGCGACACAGGAATTAGTCCTACTGCGGGAGTTGTCTTTTTAAAAAAAAAAAAAAATTATTAACCTTCTGTTTAGTATATTGCTGCATCAAATAATAATTTATTGGTAAATAAAACTGAAGGAGCTCGATGGCATAATACTATTTATACTATTATAATACTAGTAAACATTATTAACGATTACGCAAGTTAAGAAACTCGATGTGTGGACACTACTTGGATTTGTGACCACAAAATATCTCAAGCTCCTCTGCGCATAGAGAGACAAGTCTGTTATCATGACATACAGAGATGTCAGTCGTTAAAATCAGATGCTCTTATGTAGCTTTAAATATCTGCTATCAATATTGACTATTTATTTACATACTGAACGTTTGTTCAAAGAAACATAAAACACGACCGATTTCCCAAAAAGTATATAGCCTATGTCACTTGAGGATTCTAACAATAGCCCACTCATCGAAATCGGTTCAGCCATTTAGAAGTTATGGCGGAATAAAAAAACTCACATATACGAACTCTAAACCCACTTGACGAAGCATGTTGCTGATAATTCTCTGTGACATTTTGACGATAACCGTGGCGGATAACCGTATATCTATTTTTTATTTTATGGTGCATGAATAAATGAAATATGATTTATGATTATAAAAACAACAATAAACTACTTTTTTGGGCAGTCGTGTAAAATAGTAGTAAATCACGAGCTGACGACGGTTTCTTAACGTGTTACTTACATAGGATAAAAATATGTTTCAGGTTCCCTGATGTATATAGAAAAGGTAGGGTGAATAGTAAAAACACAAGATTTCATTTTACAATATTTTATTCTTCATCATCTTTATAACATAACCAGCACATCATCTAAACAGGCAGCTGGTGCAAAGATATTTTCTTGGTGTCTAGCCCATCCCAAATACCAAACGATGGTCATTATACGAGCGCAACATCCTAGCGTACGCATATGTTACAGTTAACACATAAAATCCGTGTGGTCCGAAAGGATCTGCCGTGGCAACGACCACGACCACCCATTTTGGCTGTAGAAACTGGGTACACAACAATATCCAAGTATCGGCATCCTTCAGCACGAACAAGTCACAAAGTGGCAATATCAGAGTCTATAAACAGTCCGAGTCATATAACAAGAAGCCAAAACAGAGTCCTTGGGCAGTCCGGGTCAAAAATAATACAGAATAGAGGAGAAAAGCCACAAAAACACTCGGAACACAAACAAACAAGCGCGGGCGATAGCGAGATGTGAAAATATCAAAATGTCAAATGTTATGTTGTATTTTTTTTATAGCTCTGAATGGCAGTCTTTTAGCCGCGCCCAGTCCTACTTTAAATGTAGAAAGTAGTTTTTAATACTGTACTTTATTTAAAACCCGCATAAAAATAAACGTAACAAGCAAAAATAGTATAAGTCATATTAATGAACAATTTAAATCTCTTAATCTATAAAAAAAACATTCACGATTTTATTGAAATTAAACTACAGTTTACGGATTTTATCGCGTTGTATTGGTTTCACTAAGTTATTACATTTGAAACTAAAGATCTAGAAACTATATTTTTAATTTATTACTAGCCGACGTTTCGAATTCTTTACAGAATTCATGTTCACGGCAGACTGAGGTGATATTTGTCTTCTTCTTGAATGTATAAGTTATCTCAAAGTACCCGAACATTTTTCAACTACTGGTGTTACTATTTACGCAGAATGAGCTCACAGTGTCCTTAGGTCTTCTGGTGACTTTGTCCTTCTTGGGTTTCATTAGCCTTATGACAGGGTCCCAAGCTGGAGGAACATTCCAACCATCTTCCCTATTGAAATTAGGGTGTCTTTTAATTTCAATAGCCTCTCGTATCATCCTTGGAAGAAATCGATGTTCTTTTGCGAGTATCTGTGGTTCATCAAATCGCAGGTAGTGGTTGGGTCCTTGTTCCACATGCTGTGTGTTCCTCCAGCTTGGGACCCTGTCATAAGGCTAATGAAACCCAAGAAGGACAAAGTCACCAGAAGACCTAAGGACACTGTGAGCTCATTCTGCGTAAATAGTAACACCAGTAGTTGAAAAATGTTCGGGTACTTTGAGATAACTTATACATTCAAGAAAAAGACAAATATCACCTCAGTCTGCCGTGAACATGAATTCTGTAAAGAATTCGAAACGTCGGCTAGTAATAAATTAAAAATATAGTTTCTAGATCTTTAGTTTCAAATGTAATAACTTAGTGAAACTAATACAACGCGATAAAATCCGTAAACTGTAGTTTAATTTCAATGTGTAACATTCGCGTAAACCCAAGAAGATACAATTCATGATTGTATCTTGGAAAAAAATATTATTTACTCTGGCAACCTTGTGGCTTTTTGACAAACCAAAGAAATAGCCCTTACGAAAATCCGGAAACCAATACCTAGCTATTTTTAATTTTATACTTTTTTACCTAGCCTTATCTAAATTCGACTAAAATATAGAAAATCGTATAAAAATATTTAATGAATTTTGGTTATAATGAGTTTTTAAGATGCTTTTAGTGCACTGAACTAAAAATCTGCCATAGATCTTTGCGTTCGAATTCAGCCTGTGTTCTGGAAACATTATTCCACTTTGTTTTGTAATCATAAATTAATTTTGATATTTTCTGTTTTGATGATATTGTTAATTCGTCAGTATATAACATTTCAGATACTTTTCCTTTTAGATACTGTAATTTGTCAGAGGAAGAACTATTTTTATAAATGTTAATCAATTCTCGCCTAATGACAGATTTTAATTCTTCTGATGAACTACCTGTGAATAATAATTACATTTAGTTAGTACAGTCAGCGTCTAAGTCACAGAACAGTTTAGAAAGGTTAGAACGGCCTTGTGGGCGTGGCAGGCTCGCCGTACTTGTGAGCAAACGCTCATATGTCGAAAAATTTGATTGACGCTGTCAACAATCGTGCTCATATTGCGACAGCGTACGAAGCTCCGCAAAAATAAAAGAATTATGCCGTCTTGCGCTTTAATAACGTGTCGAAAAAGAAACCAGTTATGTACTGTGGCTCGAGAAGGGATTTCTTTCTCCAGTTAGTCCAAAAACCTTAAAATAAAAATGATATTTGTAATTATTACAATAGTATTATGTAATTAGTAGACAAAAACAATACTATTGCAAGCAAATAAAAAAATATCCATTGCTGGCAATACGTGGGTACCATCTAGTACTACATAGGTGATTGCGCAATGTATTTCGTTCACTGCGAACGTCAAAGCTTGAATTCTGCTAAATCTATGGTGGTGGGTCCGATAGTGTTGTACCTACCGAGTTGTGAACAATGTCGATTGTGAGTTACTTCGTGTGAATGTATTCAAATTATTGATATCAGTAATATTAAGATTAATATAACTTTGTTTATTACTACCGATTAATGTTTATTGTGGGTTATTAACTTAGTATCGCGGGTTACATATCACATATTTTAATTAAGAAAATTGATTGTGACATATGCGTTGGAGCACTGCTGTGAAATGAAATAAATTCGGACCATAAATTTATCGTAGCAAAAGATAAAGGGGGTCTCCTGTATCCTTCAAAAGAACTGATACTAATCTGTAAAATGTCCGAAGCAGTTATAAAGACCGACACAGATATACACCGACAATCTTCTGCAAATTAATAAACATAATATATGTTGACAACAAAGATCTTGCGCAGCTTTGTCGGAACTGAATGATTTAGCAACATTAGTTATCACCAGGTTGGATTTTATCCTAGTGCGAGCCATGTTACAGATCTATCTAAAGCTATCATAGAAAAAATTTTCAATGTAAGATTGCATTTAATTTTAAAAATTCGTATTTAAAAGATAGCAAGCGTATGCTTCTTAATAAATACGTCTTATTTCAGGGACAATAATAGAATCTGGGTTGAAATTTAATTTAAGTTATTGTTCAACATTAAAATATTATATTATATAGTTGTGTCATTTATTTCTTTACAAACTTTAGCTTATGTGGTTGTACACATGAATAGTTTATCACCGACACTGACATCCTAGGTGGACATGATTTTTAACTCTTGGTATTCGGATATGATAAAGGCCATATTGTATCTTCCCCTTTAATTTTATATTATTATTTATATATATTAAGAAAGGCCACACTATTTGTACCCTATCCCACCATCCCGAAATAAAAACAAACAATTGCAAAACTTAAAGTAACAAAACACCAGTATTATATCGATATAAATAATCGACCTTTTGGACACCGTAACATTAATGAGAGTGTGTGAGTGATCGTCAAGCGCGATAGTTCCATGTGAAGCGAAGTGTTTGCGCTAGTGTGACAACCAATGGCAAACTCGCGATCTAAGTAAGTGCAGTTGATTTGTGTGCGTAATGCTACGAGCATTACGCACGTATTAGTGTATTGCTTGTAGTGGAGATAATCGGCGACACGCGTTCTAATACAAATCAGTTACTATTTCCGTTCTAACCCCCTTTAATTGTTCTGTGGTCTAAGTGATGTATACACTTTAGTATTTCGTAATAAATATGCTCAATCAGCCTATCATTAATTAGATAATTCGTGAGCACTAAAAACTCCCGATCAAAAGAATGAACCCAAGTTAAAGACCTGGAAATATGCGATGATAAAATGTACGAAAAAATACCGTGACTGAAAACTACTAAAAACTAATCACTAGGCAGATATCGGCAGCCAAATCTAAAACCAGCTAAATACTAGCATTATATGCTTCAATGTAATACGCCTTATTTGTCAGAATACGGTAGAATATCGTACTATTTAGCTTATTGTTTCTGCTTAGCTACGTAAAAAATACTATCAAGTTCAAGTCAATGGTATCGGTGTTAAGACTTATTTTCGGAAATAGTAACATATAACAGCAATTAAACATACCTCCAGGAATAGAATCCATAACAGAAAACCACCAAATATTTACAATTTCAAACACAACGAGCGGTAACATGTGCCTTGGAAATACTCGATTTAAGCACGATTTTTTTATCAACTTCAAGGGTAGACTGTTACAAAAATATACCGTGTAAAATATTTCAAAAATGCTCTTTAGCTACGCCATCTATTGAGGATTAAGATTAGTGTAGTAAAACTGTCTTGCCGACATTTTTTTTAAATCATATAATGTCCAGGTTTTAGCAATATTTCGCCAGTGTGCGCCTCTTCATCACGTAGAAGAAGTGGAAGCCCTTGAAGCGCATCCGAGTCGCTCAGCTTTTCTACAGTTTTGAAGGTGGTAGCTGCAGCTAAAAAAGTCTCGACTGCGTCCGTGTCCTTTTTCCCACTGTACGTGATGTTGCAGGATGCAAAAGTTTCCTGTTTGGAAGCCATGATGGTCTGTAGGAAAGTCTGGCACTGCTCGTCTGACATTTCCATTTTCAAAGTCCGATGTGGGAGTCTACGGAGATTTTCTATCTTGATCCCTGGATTCGGCCTTACGTTGTGCGCCAGATTGTAGAAGGAAAACGCCGTAATATATGGTAGAAGTATGTACATTAACTTATGTAGTACAAAATACAACACAATACACTACGCGGGGAAGGTATTTATTAGAACTAGTGCACACATGTGCACTAGTTCTAAGAGCTGTCCGGCCAGTGAGGCTGAAGCAGTCCGAAAGCGCAGCGAACGCACTCTTGAGCCGTACACAGTCGGGTCTTCACGCAACCCCCTAGAGGGTTGGCGGAGGCTGGCACAGGGCCTGTGCCCTTCTCCAGCGGTCTCTGGTCGCTGCCCCTTCAATAAAGGGCAGGTAGTTGGGGCGGGCTGTATGCCCTACGGTGTCGTCGTCATCGATTGTTGTATTTCACAGGGCCGTGCACACTTCACGCCGTCCGGGCGGTCAGCACGAGCCAGGTGAGACCCCCGGCGAACCGGGGGAGGCCCAGCTCCGTGTAGCCAGCGACGCGGACGGCGGCTTACGTGCGGCCTCTGTGAGGAATGTTAGGGGTGTTGTTGTTGTTGTGGTGTAGTGGTGTCTTCATATACACACATCAACAAAGTCTAGGGATATCTTAATCCTAAATTATTTACGAGTTTATAGTTTAGAACCTTGTTAGTTTCCACAAAAAGTTTATATACAGATTAAAACCTCTTTTATTCTATTTTCAAAATTTGAACATGGAAAGAAAAAAAACAAAATAATAAACAAAATATGGCGGCAAATTTGCTAGTAATTCGTTACATTAAAGAAAGTTAAAACTGTTTTATTATAATTATTAATGAAAAGGGTTTTTAATTGTTTTTCTTTTTTAATTTAACGTGACGTACGAACTTTAAAAGTCATGTCACGTCGTCATTTGAGTCGAGATGAAATGTTACGAGCCGTGGGCATGTTAGAAAATGGTGCAATTCAACGCGTCGTTGCTGAGGCCCTACATACCAGTCAAAATGTGATATCAAGGTTGTGGTCACGTTATCGCAGTACTGGAGATGTGGCCGAACAGCACACAGGTAGATATCGTGTTACTACGCAGAGACAGGATCGATTTCTCCAAATGACCGCCAGAAGACAACCCAATATCACAGCGCTGCAACTAGTGCAAAGGCTCCAGGAGGACCACCAGCTGCTGGTAAGCGACCAAACCGTGCGAAGAAGGTTACATGAAGTTGATCTTCATGCTCGAAGACCATTGCGTGTTCCAGCATTGCGACGTGGCAATCGCGGTCTGCGGCTTTCGTGGGCTCGGGAGCATTTACCATGGAGTGACGAACAATGGTCTTTGGTGCTGTTCACCGATGAGTCCCGGTTTGGGTTTCACCCGGATTCACGAAGAACACGCGTTTGGAGAGCTCCAGGGAGAGTTAGCCGTCTACGGCACCCTCAGGAGGTCCACCCATACCAAGGCGGGACAATCATGGTGTGGGCAGGAATTCGTCTTGGCGGACGAACCCAACTCGTTTGGATCCAAGGCAGCATGACTGCACAAAAATACCACGAGGAGGTAGTAGAGCCCGTTATTGTCCCACACAGAACTCAAATAGGCCATGAATTTCTACTCATGCACGATAATGCTCCTTGCCATACGGCGCGGCTGGTATCGACCGCTCTCCGAGAGCACGATATTCAAGTTTTGGATTGGCCTGCACAGTCGCCCGACTTAAATCCTATCGAGCATGCCTGGGACATGTTACAACGAAAAGCTTTGAGAGATTTTCCACCAAATTTGACGACTGAACAACAACTTTACGAACACTTGCAAAGGACATGGGACCTCATACCGCAGCAAGACATTGACAATTTAATTTTAAGTATTAACAATCGATGTCGATGTGTAATCAATGTAAGAGGTGGCAACACTGATTATTAATGATTAGATTTTACAAGATTTTTTCCATTTTTATTAAAATTAATAGTTTTTTAAGAAGAAATGTTTGTTGTTATCATACTAATTTTCCATGATGATTAAAAAAATTATTTTTTTTATTTAAAACAAAAAAAAACACGAAATGTTTTTTATTTTTATTAAAGACCTTAAAATAATCTATGATTCTTCTATTTACTGTATCAGAAAATTCTTCATAGATTTTTAGATATTTGATGAAATATAAAATATCCCTAGACTTTGTTGATGTGTGTAGTTGTGTGTGTAGTGTAGGCGGCCGCTGTTGCGGTGGTCGCCCGCGCGCGCACATGATGCACGTATGCGAGGTCATACGCACAGATGTCGCGCGGAAAGGGGCGGTCACCTGCAACAGTGGGGAAGAGTGGGTTCTACCCGGTTAGAGGTGGCGGTTACCTGGGGGTGACCGTGGTGTCCTCGGAGTCGTCGGGGGTGATGAGCAGGTCTCGCGGCAGCTTCTTCTTGTCCGGGGGGCGAGCGTGCCAGGGGGCCAGGTCCCGGACGTGGTCCCAGGCTGAGGCGTCGGCTCGCTCGAACATCCCCACGGACAGACGGCGGATGTAGGCGTCCAGGCTCTCTATTCGCGTGTCCCGCTGGATCACGGCGTTACGTACGGTGCGGGGGGCACCTACGATTGCGCGCAGCGAGAGTGATTGCTGCGCGCGGAGGCGGGCCTTGTTCGTCTCGCTCGTAAGCGCGAGCCAGGCGGGGGCGGCGTAGGTGAGCCGGGAGCGTACATACGTTTTGTACACCCCCAGCTTGACGCGGAGCGGGAGTCTGGAGCGGAGCACTGGACGCAATAGCGCCCTCGTAGTGCGGACATGCGCGACGACTTGGCGGACGTGCGACTCAAGGGTGAGTAGGCGGTCGAGAGTGACCCCCAGGTACTTCACCGTCCTCGTCCACGGGATGAACCCGTCCTGTAGTTGGAGTGGCAGTGGATGGTCTCGTTTGGAGCTAAATAGAATCGCCTGTGACTTACCCACGTTCACCGACAGTCGCCATTGCGATAGCCAGCGGGGTAGGAGGTCGAGGGTGCGCTGCATCTTAGACGCGGCGTGGTAGGCGTTGATGCTTGTAGTGATGTACGCCGCGTCATCAGCGTACAGGGCCAGTTCGGTGCCCTCGGCGACGGGGATGTCGTCGGTGAAGCGTGTGTAGAGCACAGGCGAGAGACAGGAGCCCTGCGGGACTCCGGCAGAGATGGTGTGGAGCTCGGATATCTCCTGTTCCACTACCACTCTGAATGTCCTGTTGTGCAGAAACGGTTGGACCGTCTTGACGGCGCGACGGGGCGCTGTGGAGGTGGAGAGCTTGTAGAGCAGACCGGAATGCCATACTCGGTCAAATGCCTTTTCCATGTCGAGGAATACTGCCACGGCGTGCTCGCGTTTGTTACGCGCCGCCGCTATCCGGTGCAGTACCCTCGACAGTTGCAGTGTGGTTGAGTGTTCTGCGCGGAACCCGAACTGCTCAGGTCTGGGCGTGATGTGCGGTGTGAGGTGCCGCAGCAGGAGCTTTTCGAACACCTTCGAGATGGTGGGCAGCAAGGTGATCGGCCGATAGCTCTCAGGCTTCATAGTGTTCTTGCCTGGCTTGGGCAACATGATTATCCGGACCTCTTTCCAACAGGTGGGGAAGACGCCTGTGCGGACGATCCCCGTAAACAGGCGCGCCAGCGCTGCCACGGTACGGTGCGGCAGGCGGCGCAGCGCTGCGTTCGGTATCCCATCCGCCCCAGGGGCCTTCCGGGGCTGGGTCTGCCGAATGACACGTTGCACCATGCCAGGGGAGAAGTAGATAGGGTCCTCTTCGGGAGCTATCGGCGTGGCGAAGTAGTCTCGAAGGTGTTTCTCGACTGCTGCGGTGTGTTCCGTGTCAGCAGTCGGGTTCGGCGCGAACACGCTCTCCAAATGTCCAGCGAGTATGGCCGCGCGGTCTGCTGCTTTGTACCTGGGCGTCCCGTCGGCGTGTAGCAGCGGGCGCACCGGAGCTGGGGTGTTAGTGAGGCGACGACATAGCCGGTGTAGTGACGGCCAGTCGTCGCTGGTGTCGTCGATAAAGCGCTCCCAGCTCTCGGCGGTGTAGGTCCTCAACTCGTCCTTCACTCTCTCCGCGAGCCGGTTTAATTTGGCTTTCAGTGTGGGGCTACGGGAGCTCTGCCACTGCCTTCGAAGGCGCCTCTTGTCTGCGATCATACGAAGAATGTGTGCCGGCAGAGGAGTGAGTCTCCTCTGGGTGGTGGGGATCGTGGCAGTCACAAGGGCGCCTTTAATAGCGTCGGTGATCTCCGCTGCGAGCGTCTCGACGTCGGCCGCGGAGTTGATAGGGCGAGTTGGTGTGGTGGTCTCAATCGTTTCTGCGAATTTGGTCCAGTCCGGTTTGTAACGTGGCGCTGGAGGGACGATCCGCGTAGGCTGCTGCTGTACGACGACGAGTACAGGTTGGTGAGCTCGTTTATTAGCGCCACGTCAATGTCCTGTTCCTGCAGTAGAGGGCGGAGCAGGGCGGCCTTCCTGTTCAGGCCGCGGGCATTCCAGTGTACGATCCTCAAGAGCTTACTATTCATTCTGAAGAACAAGGTCCGCCAGGCCCTTGAGGATGATGCCTACGATCGTCTGTTTGTCGCGGCCTTCGCTCATAGCGGTGAGCACTTGTTGCAGTACCGCGACAGCGGCCTGAACGGTGCCGGAGCTCTTGGTGCCTTCGCTGGCGTGCGGGACCTTCGCCTTCTTCCCCTTTTTCCCCTGGGGCGCGGTTATACCCGCGGGGGCGGCGACTGTGTGAGCTGCCGGCTGGGGTGCTTCAGCGGGGGTTTTTGGGGCCTTCCCGGGGCCGCCCTTTCGTTTGGGTGGTTTTTCCACGGTAGGTGCGGGTGCGGGTGTGGTTGCGGGTGCGGGTGTCTCAGAGGCGAGTGCGCCTCGCCTACCGCGGGCACGGTTCCTCCGCTCTCTCTTCTTGCCGGCTGTTCCACGAGCTGGGGGGTCGTTCGCCTTCGCCATCAGTGTAGTCCCCTGTGCGGCCTTTCCTTGGGGTTGCGCGTTCACCGGTGCCGGCCCTTGGCGCGGCTCGCCGGTAATGGCAACTGTCCCGGCCTTTCTGTTGAGTGCTTCGCGCTTGAACACGGGACAGTTGACATGATTGGCGGGGTGTTCGCCCCCGCAGTTGGCGCATGTCGCTGGCTCCTCCTTGGGGCGCGGGCAGTCTCTAGCCGTGTGCTCTTCACCGCACTTTACGCACGCCAGTGTGCGGTGACAATTGTGGCTAGAGTGCCTAAACTTTTGGCAGCGGTGGCATTGTGCCGGCCTCCGCTTGCCGCGCCATAGTTCAATGCGTACGCCGGGTATACCGAGCATCTCGGTAACGCCAAAGATCCCCGGCGTAGTGTCCTTGTTGCGCCGGATGAATGCCAGGAGTATACACCCCGGCCGGTCGCGTCGAGCCCGGATAGTGCGCACGTATTCCGGGTCGTACCCCAGCTCGCCGAGTTCGTCTTCGACCTCCTCCGGTGTCGCGTTGCTGGGCAAGCCTCGAATGGCTACCTTGAGGCTGCGTTCTGCGGGGAGCGAGTAGCAGAACCACGAGATGCGGTCCGTCTTCTCGAGCTCAGTAAAGTACCGCTGTAGTAGGCGGTACTCGTCCTCGTCTTTCGGCGTGAAGCGGAGCCCCTTGCCGAAGGCGCGGCCGTTGGCGGCTCTGCCGAGTTGTCCCTTAAGCGCCCGCATGTGGTAGGCCCAGTTCGGTAGGTGTTCAACGATCACCGGAGGGAATCGCGGCTTTTTCTTATCACCTACAGCCGGGTCGGCGGTGTTGGCGGCGGCGTGCGTGCCGGCGGCGGTGCCGGGCGCGGAAGCACGGTGCGCGGGCGCGGCCGCGGGGCGCGCGTTGCTGTGGCCGGACACGCCAGCAGCGAGCGGCGGCGCGGGCGCGGCGGTAGGCACGCGGCGCGACGTTGGCGGCGATCGTGCGACGTCCGTGTATAACGGTTTAGACGCCGGAATTTTTTCACTCTCACTTATAAAAATTTGTGAGGTACTCACGTTTTTTCCGGCGTCGTCGGCGCGTGGGCGCTTCGGCTCCTCGGCGTCGTCCTCGTCGGGGCTGCGTTGACGGCGCGCGGGCACAGGGCGCACCGTCTCGGGTGTGGCGTCTACGTCCATTTTCACTAGCGCCGGCGACGAACTAGAGCGCTGTAAGTTCGCCGACGCGCACATAGTATGGCGGCGTCGCTTTATATGCAGTACTACGAGGGGAGTTCAATGTATTCTCGGTATAGGTATGAAGGAAAAGGCGGAAAATTCTGAATAAATTTTATTTTTCAATATACTCCCCTAACATCTCAATACATTTATTTGTTCGTGAAAGTGACTTTTCAATTCCCTCTGAAAAATATTTTTCTTCATGGCCCGAAAAATGTTCGTTTATTGCTCCCTTCAACTCTTCATCGTCCGAAAAATGCTTTCCACGAAGGTCTTTTTTAAGATTAGGGAATAGATAATAATCACTAGGGGCCAGGTCCGGACTGTAGGGTGGATGATTGATTTCTTCAAATCCGTACTCCCGCACAGCAGCCTAGGCAAGGCGCGCCTTGTGAACCGGCGCGTTGTCGTGAAGCAGCAACACACCTGCGGTTAATTTTCCACGACTTTTTTCTTTAATTGCCTCCTTTAAATTACGCAACGTGGTTGCGTATGATGCAGCAGTAATACTTTGACCTTTTTTTGTGTACTCGATTAGCAAGATTCCCTTAGAATCCCAAAACACCGTGGCCATAAGCTTTCCTGCGGACGGCGTGACTTTGAACTTCTTCGGCGGGTCTGATCCTTTTTTGTGCCACTGCATAGACTCTTGCTTGCTCTCAGGGTCAAAGTGATGAACCCACGTTTCATCACCAGTAACAATCCGATCGAAAATACTTTGCGGATTTTCACCACAGAGGTCCAAAAACTCCTTACAACAGTCAACTCGCACTTGTTTCTGTAGCGCGGTGAGCATACGCGGCACCCATCTTGCACTGACCTTTGACAAATTCAGGCGCTCATGAAGGATTGTGTGAATGCTACCCACGGATAGCTTAGTCATTTCTGCTAATGTTTTCACTCTTACACGGGCATCTTCAAGTACAAGTTTTTCGACTAATTTGACGTTTTCTTCAGTAGCGGCACAAATTGGCCCACCAGCGCGGGGGTCGTCTTCAATGCTCTCTCTACCCCGTTTGAATTCACTTGACCACTTCTGAATTGTACATAATGAAGGCGCAGAATCTTGGTAAACAGCCACCATTACTTCATGGATATTTTTTTGAGCTTTTCCTTGTTTTGTGAGGAATTTTATCACTGCACGATGCTCGATTTTTTTCATCATTGTCGAATCAGTCATCATAGTTGTCTTCTCGCAATGATATCTTGAATACTAATGGTGGCAATTAAATGAAATTTTGTATTTATACCCTCAAAGAGTGTCATTCACTAATGAGATAATTAAATTACCCTTATCATTAGTATATCACATCGATACCGAGAATACATTGAACTCCCCTCGTAAGTCCGCCTTATCGTTATTAGACGAGTTAGCGGAGGCAATCGATATTTCCGAGCCGGTTCGCGATGAACACGCGGAACGCGGAGCGGGCGAGTCCTTAGCGGCGACCCGAGGGGACTCTGCGGCCTGCTCGAGGGCACGATCACGCGCGGCGGACGTGCGCGTCGGTGATGCGTTGTCCACTGTGTGGGCAGGGCGTGGCGCGGCGGCGGGTTCGTAGGCGCGCGCATGGCGGCGGCGCTCGCGGTCGACTGGAGATGCGACTGATGCGAGGCGCGGACCGTGTCGCGGCCCGCGCGCACCTCATCCCGCGGAGACAATCTCGCTTGCGCATTGGTAGGCGCACGGGAGGCTGTTGCGGGGCGTGCGGCGGAGGCTGGCGCTGAGACGCCGGCAGTGCGAGACAAATGCGTATTATGTGTACTCACTTGTTTGCTCTGTGTTTTTGTGGTGACGGCGGCGGCTTTTTGGTGACCTGACGGTGAACGCGGCGCCTGGATGGACACCGGTGGTAAGTTGTTGTCATCTTCTTCGTCTTCAGTTTCAAGTTGGTCGTCGCCAGAGCCCTGAAAAGGGCTTGGTCGACGTTGGTATGTCGCAAGGACGCGGCAGCTGCGACCGTTCGGCGTTCAAATTTGAAATTTGTTCGCCGGGTTTCTTGAAAGTTGACGATCCGTGCAGCTAATGTGGGTATGTAGTACGTACGTGCTCGGGACGTGTTAACTAATCGTAGCTCGCGTAGCTAATCCCTTGAGCTGTAGGCGCGCGCGTCGGTGTTATATAGCGGCCGGCTCGTAACGGAGAGGCCACGCTCCGCCCACTCAGTGAAGTCTAGCGTATCGAAGTAGTGGCGCGTCGTTTAGTTGCTACAAAGTTTATTTAATTCTGTAACAAAGGAGGTAAAAAGCATCTCTCTCTGCGACGCAGCTGGGCGGAGCTTCGCCGATACAAGAGTAGTGAGCGCTTTTCGGTCGGTAAGGTCTTCGATTATCATACCCGCTCGGTTGCTTCTGGCAACGATCGTTTCCGATACTAACACCGCAGACTTTGCTCTTGGAAACAATCGTTGCCAAAACTTAATTTCCATTAAACGACTTTAAACTCTATTTTAAAGCATCTAAAGTCCTTCCAAAACGTTTTTAAACCAATGGCAGATTATATATCTAGCGTCCGAATGCAAGTTTGCAACATCATAAAAGAACATTTTATTTAAAAAATTTGACTGAAGTTTAAAGTAGCCATTTTGAGTTTTTCTGTGTGCATACTAACACCCTACTAACTACTGTACTCCTATAAGTATGTTCTTAGATAATTTTCTATTATTAATTATAAAACTTTTAAGGCAGGGGATGGCTTATCACCGGTGTGAAATGAAATGAAATGAAATTTATTCGCATAAAATGTCAGTAGATATAGATAGAGTATGAATAAAGTTTGTGCTTATACATTTTGTCAATTACGACATGCAAATATTTTAAGTCCTTAATACTAAGTAGAACAATAAAATTACTAAATTATATCGATATTATTAAAGAAATGTCATTTTTAAATTGTACATATTATAAGAAATATAATAATTATTTTAACAATTCTGATAGCGAGTAAAAAGTTTTTTCTAATTACCATAATTTTAACTTTTTACAGAAAAGGGGAAAAGGCATTTTTTTTTTATATTCTCAGGTATGGCATTATAGATACGCCCAGAAATCGCAGTACAGTTTTTTTAAGTACAACGTTGTTCTTGGTACTTTAGGCAACACTATCCTGTCTGGATTCCTAGTATTTCGGCAGACGGCAGACGCAGCAGACGGATTGCCTGATGGTAAGCAATTACCGCCGCCCATAGACAAAAGCAACACCACAGGAGTCACAAGTGCGTTGCCGCCCCTTGGGGTTGGGAAAAGGGATAGGATAGGATGAGGAGTGGGATCAGGGAGAAGGGATAGGGAATAGGGCCTCCGGCACTCTCACTCACCGAACGAAACGCAACAGTTTAGGTACTGTTACTTTACGTCGATTTTCTGTGAGAGGGTAGTACTTCCCCGGTCGAGCCGGCCCATTCATGCTGAAATCAGCAAGGCTCTACTACCTTGAAGCATATAGATCGTTAGCTTTTTTAAACATATCAGGGTGTAATTTTACAAACTTAGCTGTCTCAAGGATGTACATACTTGTAAGTGTTAATATACGATTTTTTTTTTTTAATAAAGGTGTGCGTACAAATATGAGTATTTAAGCTGCCTTTCTGTGTAAAATGTTACAAACATACATCACATTTGTATGGCTTGTCACCGGTTTGCAGTTGCATGTGGCTGATTAAAGTACTTTTTTGGCCAAAACATTTCAAACAAACATCACACTTGTATGGCTTGGCACCGATGTGCATTTGCATGTGCCTGATTAAATTAGCTTTAAAGCCAAAACATTTCATACACACATCACACCTGTATGGCTTTTCACCGGTGTGAATAAGCATGTGGTTGTTTAAATTACTTTTATAGCCAAAACATTTCATACACACATCACACCTGTATGCCTTGTCACCGGTGTGAATACGCATGTGCCTGTTTAAATTCCTTTTTCGGCCAAAACACTTCATACACACATCACACCTGTATGGCTTGTCAGCGGTGTGTATTCGCATGTGCCTGGTTAAATTACCTTTTAGGCCAAAACATTTCATACAAACATCACAACTGTATAGCTTGTCACCGGTGTGAATACGCATGTGCTGGTTTAAAACCCCTTTTTGGCCAAAACATTTCATACAAATATCACACTTGTATAGCTTGTCACCAGTGTGAATACGCATGTGCTTGTTTAAATCATATTTTTGGCCAAAACATTTCATACACACATCACACCTGTATGGCTTGTCAGCGGTGTGTATTCGCATGTGCCTGGTTAAATCACAGTTTTGGCCAAAACATTTCATACAAACATCACACCTGTATGGCTTGTCAGCGGTGTGTATTCGCATGTGCCTGATTAAACTACTTTTTTGGCCAAAACATTTCATACAAACATCACAACTGTATAGCTTATCACCGTTGTGCAGTCGCATGTGGCTGTTTAAAGAATTTTTATGACCAAAACATTTCATACACACATCACACTTGAATGGCTTATCACCGGTGTGCATTCGCATATGCATGATTAAATGATTTTTTTGAACAAAACATTTCATACATACATCACATGTGTATGGCTTGTCAGCGGTGTGTATTCGCATGTGCCTGGTTAAATCAAATTTTTTGCCAAAACATTTCATACACACATCACACCTGTATGGCTTGTCACCGGTGTGAATACACATGTGCTTGTTTAAATCACATTGTTGGCCAAAACATTTCATACAAATATCACACCTGTATGGCTTGTCAGCGGTGTGTATTCGCATGTGCCTGATTAAACTACTTTTTTGGCCAAAACATTTCATACAAACATCACAACTGTATAGCTTGTCACCGTTGTGCAGTCGCATGTGGCTGCTTAAAGAACTTTTATGGCCAAAACATTTCATACACACATCACACCTGTATGGCTTATCAGCGGTGTGTATTCGCATGTGCCTGGTTAAATTACCTTTTTGGCCAAAACATTTCATACAAACATCACAACTGTATAGCTTGTCACCGGTGTGAATACGCATGTGCTGGTTTAAAACCCATTTTTCGCCAAAACATTTCATACAAATATCACACCTGTATGGCTTGTCAGCGGTGTGTATTCGCATGTGCCTGATTAAACTACTTTTTTGGCCAAAACATTTCATACAAACATTACAACTGTATAGCTTGTCACCGTTGTGCAGTCGCATGTGGCTGTTTAAAGAACTTTTATGGCCAAAACATTTCATACACACATCACACCTGTATGGCTTGTCACCAGTGTGAATACGCATGTGCTTGTTTAAATCATATTTTTGGCCAAAACATTTCATACACACATCACACCTGTATGGCTTGTCAGCGGTGTGTATTCGCATATGCATGATTAAATGATTTTTTTTAACAAAACATTTCATACATACATCACATGTGTATGGCTTGTCAGCGGTGTGTATTCGCATGTGCCTGGTTAAATCAATTTTTTTGCCAAAACATTTCATACACACATCACACTTGTATAGCTTGTCACCAGTGTGTATACGCATATGAGGGCTTAAATGACTTCTTCGGGCAAAACCTTTCATACAGATATCGCACTTGTATTGTTTGTCGCTAGTGTGCATAACAGTTAAGCTTGTGTCACTGTTTGACCATTTATCTGATACGTCACCACTATATAACTTCTCATTATAATGTTTACGTAGATGTTGAATTATATTACGTTTATGACGGTAGAACTTCTTACAAACATCGCATTGATACAGTTTTGCGGCAGTATGTACACGTGAATGTTTAGTTAAGGCAGACTCATCAAGGAAACGTTTATAGCATACATCACATTTAAATGATTTCTCAGCAGAATGTTCGCGAATGTGCGTTTGTAAGAGATCCTTGTCGCTAAAGCACTTGTTGCACGTATCACATATATATGATTGTACATTACTACGTGAACTTATATTAACATTATCGTCTCTATGTATTTTGTGTTTGACTTCCTCTTCGGTGTCATCGCTGTGTGGCGTTGAAGTATTATCTGCAAGATGTTGTGTCTCCTTGTCGAGGCGCCATGTTCTACAAGCAACTATAAATACATAATGAAAAATTACATAACGTAAAAACATAAAATACCAATTCACGCCAATTATAACTAAGCTATAGTCCGTGCCACGAGAACATGGACTTTTTGTAGACAAAGTATTTCTACTAAGTGAGTTAGACAGTTCAATCAAAAACAAATAATGACAAGTTCAATGAGATAAGTATATATATATATAAGTGTCATGGAAACTAATATGTCAATTGATCGACTTTTTATCGATATTTGCGCTGTCAAAAGTGTCGTTTGATGTTCTGTTGTACTTGAACGCGTACGACGCCGAACGTCAACATTGGGCGTTATTCCATTGAAATTATAAATTCTTGGGCTTAGCCTTAGATAAATGATTGGTATAGCTTCGCTACCCTTCTCATGGTGAGAAGAGGCCGTGCCCAACATTGGGACAGTTTATATACAGGGCTGATGATGATGATAGCTTCGCTATACTAGATACCGCGCTGTCTAAGAAAAATAGTTCAGTGAATGCGGCAACTCATTATGGTGAAAAGAGTGTGAAAACAAGACCCATCCGTGAACAATAAGCTATTAATTTATTCATAGGAAACTCAACAGCTTAATTATTTTAGGACAAAAATTTGTCCGGGTGGTGACGGATTAAGAATACAAAATGTCACCATCCCATATCATCCCATGGGTGTCGTAAGAGCCGACAGAGGGACCATACTATACAGAAAACAGCACTGTAAGAGAAGGAAAACTTGAAATAAACCCTATACCAACCCGTTTGGCCAGCGTGGTATAGTAGGCCAATTCCTCCTTTCAAAGGAGAGGCTTAGTCCAACAGTGGACTGTAAAGGGCTGATGATGATGATGATGAATTATTTTAGGCTTGTGTGACGTATGTCCTAAAATTCTATTAGTGATTGATTCGTTCCTCTATTAGATGTTAAACCGAAACAACAGATTTTTTTCTTCAAAAATCGGTCAGTAGCATTACTAACTACGGCTTTTTTAAAACCTTTTTGAATTTGACGTGAAAACACTGTAAACCATCATGGCGGTTGATTGATGTCACGATGTGCAAAACAAACCGAGAATGTAGTCTGGTCTGTTGTACCATAAAGTAAGAAAGTAATAGAGACCGCATTAAAACAGCAACCTTACCCAATATATTTACTTCACTCTGACTTAGGATTTTTTTCTCATGTAAGAGAAAGATAAATATACAAATGTCATTTCGAATCTTCAAAATTGTCGTAAATTTTAACTAGACTAGTGATGTGCTTACTTAAAGATAAATATACAAATGTCATTTCGAATCTTCAAAATTGTCGTAAATTTTAACTAGACTAGTGATGTGCTTACTCAAAATGAATTTCGATAAAATATCGATAATGTTTGCAATAAATACTCAGAATGAATATCAATTGAATGTTAAGAAATCCAGCTTATATTTAAACACTAGTAAATAAGTTACGATAAAAATATATATTTAAAATTACCTTTTTGAGGTGAATAAAGCAACTGATATTCATAACATCACTAATAATCACTACCTATATGCAATGATAGGGTCAATGACCAGATCATTACCACGTAATGGTTTTCGAATACAAAACCACGTTACGTATTTCAGACTTTTGAAAATTATCACGATTGTCAAGTTTTTGTCTAAAATCTTCCAAACTAAATTTGGCCTACTCAAATTGAAGGGAGGCACGAGCCCAGTATGCTCAGTTACATAATTATATTAAATCAGCAATCGAGAGCATGCTACAGTAATAAGTGAGTTAACAAATAAATTAGAAATAAAATTTAACGTCAAGGTCAATTTTAAATAAAATATTTCACACATAATGAATCACGTTTATTAAAGGTAAAATAGAAAAAGTCACTGACAGTGTCATTGGCTTAGTTAGAAAAAAAACTCAAATCTTTACAAAATCATATTATATATACAGGTCAAATTAATTACGCCCTTATAGATACACCTAGGTCTAAAATAAGTGAGAAATAAAATAATTTAAAAGAATTAAACCAGGAGCCCGCATGGTGAGTAAGAAAGAACATAAAATTGTGTGCGTACTTCTAACTGGCACCGAACTCAAAAAGTGTTGTTGTTAAAGATATTAGTTTTTCTGCTGCCTAGTGCGAGCTGCTAGTCTTTAGATGTTGGTAAAGGCTCTTGGCGATTAGTCCATTTACTGACACAACTATCGGCACAATGATGGCCGAGTTCAAATCCCACATATCGACAATCTCATGAGCTGGGCCCAAATATTTGAACTCCTTCTCTTTTTTTGCTTTTACGAGATTGCTGTCATGCGATATGGTAATAACGTCTATCAATGCGAGACGCTCTACTCGGTCGATCACTTCAATATCAAGCTTATTGGCTACAATATATCTGTCTGTAATGATAGACCTATACCAGGACAACAACGTACAACCATTTTTTCGAGAACTGGGTCGGGCACAATCTGTATCTGTAGTACGGTGAACCAATGAGATTATATTTAAGGACTAGTTGCTGATGGATTATCTTGGCCACTTGATTGTGTCTATGTAAATACTGGCCATTGGCAAAACTCGAACCACCGGATACTATATGTCTGAGAGATTCCCGTGCTGGTGACATGCCCGCCATATGTCAATCGCATCGTCCCTCAGTATATACTATCGGTAGTTGTTTGTCATAACAACTTCGTCCATAATTGCGAAGACAAAACCTTTGGCTTCAGCGAAGAGAATAATAGAAATAAGAGAATAGAATTATAATAAAAATTCTTACACAAACTTACAGTACTGCAGGTTTATGTAAGATCTGAAGCATCTATTAGACCTCGTAATACTTTTAACATGGTTATAACCTGGTCATAAGCTCTTCTAGTTTCTAGACTGTGATATCCAAGATATCCTAATAGAAACTTTGTAGGGTAGAGATATGGGTAGTAAGCCCAGAGATCGTTTGTATAAAAATCATAAAAACGCTTTTTCCAACATAAGTGGATTCATGTGGATTCCAAACACAAGAACTTGTATCAATCTTGCTCCGGACTAGCGTATTGTAAAGCATTCTTACTACATGTTCTTTTCGAAAATCACGCGCGTCCCTCCGAAAGAAGTATCAAAGTTTCAAATAAACTTCTATTACATTTTGACGGGTAATGGGTCCCCACTACGGTGACCTATGTCAGACCTTTGAGTGATGGGATCCCTTTGTTATATTCGACTTGACAGGTACAAAGATTGACGCTTAAGTTGTATTTACTACCAAAACGTCAACATGATTGGTGTACACTGTCACAAGAATAAATATATTATTTTTAGTTTAAGAATCCTAAAATCTTACCTTTTTATAATATATAATAAACTTTATTGATATCTACAAGTAATAATGAATCTGTAGATACTACTGTTACGAGCTGGGGTTCGACGATAAATTATAACTCACTATGCCACTTAAACTGAACTTTATTCACCAACACAATAACACTAGATACACACACTTAATTTTCCAACACTAATAAAACACACTATTCACACCACTAGTACAACACTAAACACTTCCGAATTACTTCCTTCGCTTGATGTTGATCGCTTTCCGTATTCAATTGTTACTGTCCTGTCTCGCGCGCTCTCGCTCTATTTATACTGGCCGGATAACATCACTAGACTTTTCGAGACGACTCACGATATTTCTGGAAACGTGTAAGGTGTTTCTAGAATTGCGTAAATGTTCTATTTACACCTACGCCATCTATTAGAGGATAGATGAAACAGCCTAAAACAACCGATACATCTAATCTCATGTAGTTCTCCCATTCACTGATAGATGGCGTTATTTTCAATTCGTAACACGGCCTCCCTCTTAAACGTGTTCGTCTCGAACATCGTTAGACCCATAGTAACGAGCCAACCGGTCCACATGAACTATCTTCGGTGCACCTCGCGACCCCTTCTGGATTCGATAGGTGACGTCGTTCATCCTGGTAATTATGCGATATGGCCCGTCCCATCTGGCTTGTAACTTAGGCGATTTTCCTTTGCTTCGTACTGGGTTATGAAGCCACACCAATGATCCCTCATCGAAGCCTTTGTTGTTTGCCTTCCGGTCGTAGCGAGTCTTCATCTTCTCAGACATCTGTTGTCCAGATTCCCTGATGTGCTCGTATACGTCGTTCATCCTGTTGCGTAGCTCGGTTGCGTAATCCGTTATATTGCGTGGAGATTCTGGTGGAATACCGGTGATAAGGTCTGCAGGTAAACGGAGCTCTCTACCGAAATTGGCAAAAGCTGGTGTTACTCCTGTAGTTTCGTGGACCGCACTGCGATATGACAGGAGAAATGGTTGGATGTGCTTGTCCCAATCTCTTTGTTTGCTCTCCACGACCTTCGCCAGGTACCTTTCCAGTGATTGGTTAAACCGTTCAACCATGCCATCTGATTGCGGATGATAAGCCGTGGTCCTGGTTTTATGTGCACCCATTACGCGACAAGTCTCCTTGAATACCTCAGATTCGAAGTTCCGGCCTTGATCGCTGTGGATTTCCAAGGGAACCCCGAACCGACAAAAGACTTCATGCACCAGCTTATCGGCCACTGTGGTAGCTTCTTGATTTGGGATTGCAAACACTTCAGGCCACTTCGTGAAGTAATCCATCACAACCAAGAAGTATTTGTTTCCGTCCTGGCTCTCAGGAAACGGCCCAGCGACATCCAACGCTATGCGCTCCCATGGAGCTCCCACATTGTACACCTTTAATGCACCTCTGCTTCGAGTATGTGGCCCCTTGACAGCCGCACAACTTGTGCATTTGCGGCACCAATCCTCGACGTCATCTCGACAGTGGAGCCAATAAAACCGCTCCCGGATCTTAGTAAGGGTCTTCTTAACTCCCATGTGACCTCCCGAAGCACCATTGTGATAGAGCTGCAAGACTTCCGGCACCTTAGTTTTGGGCACTACCATTTGCAAATGGCACTGGTTACCGCGAGCGTTTTCCCATTTGCGGCACAGAACTCCATCCTGGACGACCAAGCTTTCCCACTGTGCCCAATAACTCTTGGTGATGGGGCTCATTGCTGCGATATCACTCCATTTGGGCCTAGGCGCATCTGATTTCTTCCATTCAAGAATCGGCTGTACATCCTTGTCATCTTGCTGAGCACTCTGCAAAGCTTCTCTCCATTCGTCGCTTAGATCCGTCTTTAACATCCTCACTAGCGCTGCCTGCTTTGCTTCCTGTCGGCTACAGTGCTTGCACTGGTCGGGACACGGCCTACGCGATAGGGCATCTGCGTTACCATGGGACTTGCCGCTGCGATGTTGTATTACAAAATCAAACTCTTGCAGTAGTTCAATCCATCTAGCTACTTGTCCTTCTGGGTCCTTAAATTGAAGTAGCCATTTCAGCGCTGCATGGTCGGTTCGCAGGTGGAATTTACGGCCCAACAAGTATTTGTTGAAATGCTGCAACGTCTTTACTACAGCCAAGAGTTCCCGCCTGGTGACGCAGTAGTTTCTTTCGGGTTTGGATAAGGTCTTGCTGAAGTATGCTATAACAACTTCTTGATCACCCTTCTTCTGTGACAGCACGCCGCCAATTCCGGTGTTACTGGCATCTGTGTCAACTATGAATTCATGCTCATTGTCAGGGTAGCCTAGAATAGGTGCAGTACACAGATGTTCCTTAAGCTTCTGGAATGCAACGTCACAGCTCTCATTCCAACAGAACTGCACTCTGTCTTCGGTGAGCTTATGAAGAGGTCGAGCAATGTCAGCAAAGTTCTTCACAAACCGTCGATAGTAGGAGCATAATCCGAGGAATGCTCTGACCTGCTTTTTGTTCTCTGGAACTGGCCATTCCTTCACGGCAATGATCTTATCCGGGTCAGTTTGAATACCGTTCTCCGAGACCACATGTCCTAGAAAGTTCACTTGCCGTCTGAATAACGCGCATTTCTTCGGACTCAGCTTCAAATTAGCTCCTCGTATCTTTGACAGCACTTGCTCCAAGTTTCGAAGGTGATCCTGGAAGGTGCGCCCCACGATGATGATGTCATCCAAGTAGACCAGGCAGGCGTCTCCAATCAGTCCCATAAGCACTCGCTCCATCAGTCTCTCAAAAGTAGCCGGAGCGTTGCACAATCCAAAGGGCATGACGTTAAATTGCCATAATCCTTTCCCTGTGGAGAATGCCGTCTTCTCCTTGTCTCGAGGATCTATTTCCACCTGCCAGTAGCCACTTTTTAGGTCTAAGGTAGAAAACCACTTCATCCCCGTCAGCGTATCCAGTGTGTCATCGATCCTTGGCAGCGGGTAGCTGTCCTTCTTCGTGATGTCATTCAATCGGCGGTAGTCTACACAGAAGCGCATGCTGCCATCCTTCTTCTTAACTAACACCACCGGAGAGCACCACGGGCTGGACGAAGGCTCGATTACGCCTTCTTTCACCATACCGTCGATCATAGCTTCTACTTCACGTTCCCGTGCCACTGGCACACGTCTTGGTCGCTGGCGAATCGGTGCTTCAGTTCCCGTGTTTATTTTGTGCTGGACTAGTGCTGTCTTCCCTATGTCGGCATCACTGGTCGAAAAAATTTCGGCGAACCGGTTTAACATCTTCTTAGCCTTGGTCTTCTCTTCTTCTGACAGGGTACTTTGGCAGTCCTCCAAAAGTGAAGACACGTCGAATCGTGCAGCCTGAACCTTGGCGCTGGTAGGTTGCTCCTGACATCTACGCATCCAAGCCGCTCCTTCATAGGTGCCCAATTCCGTCCCTTTCTTGAGCAACACTTCCTTGTCACTCGCATTTAGTGCGCGTACTGATGAAACTTTGGTACCCCTTACCAAGGTTCGTGCAATCTTCCACGATGCCTCTTTCTCTAGGCCTTCGATAAGTACGCAGCGGTTCCCTTGACCAGAACTCCCGGGTAAACAAACCGGTACAACCGTTTCCGACCGCGGTTGAAGCGTGACATTCTTCAGGCAGTACACTTTTCCTGAAGTTGCGCCTTCCATGAAGACTTCTTCCGAGCCACATTTCAACACTCCCTGGTTAACATCGATCTCGCAGCGATACTCCCGCATGAAGTCTAGGCCCAGGATGCAGTCGTCCACTATATCGGCCACGATGACTTTGTGACGGTAAACTTTGTTGCCTAGCTTCAGATCCACCTCCATTTCACCTCGGACGGTTATGTGCTGACCGGTAGCTGTTCTCAGATTCACACATTCATTGTTCCTGAAGCAGCCCCGAAGAACCCGTCTTGCCAGATGGAAACCGACGACTGTCCGAGAAGCACCCGTGTCCAATGTCAGCTTGCATGGTGTTCTGTTAATTTCGCCTTCGATGATCAGGCTGTTCCCGTCGCATGATTGCGAGATCGAGATACTTGGGGCTCTTCCATTACCAGCCAGCACCCGCCCCGCAGTCCTGGCTTCTACTCGTTTCCCTGCTCTCGCTGCCTGGCAGGCACATCAGGCGACCCCTTTGGTGGAGACAGGGTGTCACCAGGCTGCCTACGCTTTGGGCAGCTCAAGCGGATATGGCCTCTTTCTCCGCAGTTGTAGCACCGAGGTGACGACACAACTTCCCTGATGCGGTGACCTCGGTCGTCGCGTCGCACTGCTTCCACCTCCAGAGCGTGGGCTAAGGCGTCCTTGAGGTCCTTGAAGTGCCCAAGCCTCACTGCTGCTCTTACCTCCAGGTCCCGGATCCCATCCGTAAACGCCTGTACGAGGTTCCCATCAATAAGCGCAGGAGACGACTGGTATGCCTTCCTGACCAGCTTTTCCACCTCTAGAGCCCACTGCTGCAGAGTTTCTCCGTTGCGTTGTGTCCTGTCCTTCAGCTGAGCACGATACACATGTTCGAGGTGCGCGTCTCCGTACCTCGCCTCCAGCGCCTCAAGAAGCTTCTCGTAGGTGACGTCTTGTCCGAGCGCCTCCAACACTGTCAAGGCCCGGTCGCGAAGGCCCAAGGTTAGGGCGGTTAAGGCCTGTTCTTTGGTCCACCCATTCGATCGCATCACAGCCTCAAACTGGATCTTGTATGCAGACCATGATGACGAGCCATCAAATGGTGGAACCTTAAACCCACGAGGTGAGGGCACTACAGTCGCAGATGTCACTTCGTTGGATCCGAGCCCACGCAATCTCCTCTCCACTTCAGCGACACAGGTCTCGTGATGGTCGTGTACACGCTTCTCAATGTCGCTGATACGGGCTTCGTGCTGGTGGAGTTCCTCCTTGACCGCCTTCAAGTCCTTCCCCACTGCGGCGCTGAGGTCCTTCATAAGCACCACCTGCTCTTCTAGGCGGTGCGCGTGCTCCTCCTTGTCGCGCTGGAGCTGTTCTTCTAGGCGGCGCGCGTGCTCCTCTTGACGGCGAGCCTGCTCCTCCTTGTCGCGCTGAAGCTGTTCCTCCAGGCGGCGCGCGTGCTCCTCTTGACGGCGAGCCTGCTCCTGTTTGTCGCGCTGAAGCTGTTCCTCCAGGCGGCGCGCGTGCTCCTCTTGACGGCGAGCCTGCTCCTGTTGACGGCGGTCCTGCTCCTCCTTGTCGCGCTGTCGCTGTTCTTCCATGCGGCGCGCGTGCTCCTCTTGACGGCGGGCCTGCTCCTCCTTGTCGCGCTGTAGCTGTTCCTCCATGCGGCGCGCGTGCTCCTGCATGAACGCCATCAGAGCCGCGATGTCGGGCGCCGCCATGGAGTGTGCGCTTGCAGGCTCCACTGCAGCCGCGGAGTCGCCTGATCCACCAGACGATGGAGAAGGAACGTCTCCGAAGCGTCTCTGGTCCAGGTCTTGCTGGCGCTGGTTCCTGGTACGCACTCCGTCAGTTTCTTCCTTCGGCATAACCGGCATAATTTATCCCACTTCTGACACCAATTTGTTACGAGCTGGGGTTCGACGATAAATTATAACTCACTATGCCACTTAAACTGAACTTTATTCACCAACACAATAACACTAGATACACACACTTAATTTTCCAACACTAATAAAACACACTATTCACACCACTAGTACAACACTAAACACTTCCGAATTACTTCCTTCGCTTGATGTTGATCGCTTTCCGTATTCAATTGTTACTGTCCTGTCTCGCGCGCTCTCGCTCTATTTATACTGGCCGGATAACATCACTAGACTTTTCGAGACGACTCACGATATTTCTGGAAACGTGTAAGGTGTTTCTAGAATTGCGTAAATGTTCTATTTACACCTACGCCATCTATTAGAGGATAGATGAAACAGCCTAAAACAACCGATACATCTAATCTCATGTAGTTCTCCCATTCACTGATAGATGGCGTTATTTTCAATTCGTAACACTACAATCAAACCGATTTATTCTTAGTGGACACAAGCTTATTGTGTTGTGGAGGAAGAAAGGTGTTCCTCCAACTAGAGGGAGGATCCTCTAACCAGGCTGGGTGATCGTGCCTGGTGGACTGTCAGTCCGACGAACGTATTTCAGATGTTGTATATATACAACTCGGCGTACGAACTCTGTCTGTGCGATTCAGCACCTTGTTTCCGAGGAATCGTGTCCGATAGATCGGCTGCTCTACGGAAAAACAAAGTAATTGCAGTCAAGCAAAATTATCAGGAGGAGCAAAAAAACGAAAATCACAAATTTAAAACGTACTGCCGGCAACTTAAGTACTTTGTTATTTCATATTTTGAAAAATAATTAGTTCTATTTGTTTCAAAGCAATTTTTTGAGTAATAAAGGTGAACGCCGACTTGGCCGCACCGCACGCGCCGCAGTATTCGCATTCGAATTATTTATATGAAGTTCTATGCAACCTCGCACATCCACCCGCGCCGCAGTCGCCGCAGTCGCTGAAACGACCGAACTCCCCAAGCCGCAGCTGATGACGTCACCAACACCGGTCCGCACGCAGCGGACGCTGCGGCTAGCGCGGTGCGGATGGCGCTGAATGAAAGAACAGTGTTGCCAACACTGATTTTAATAAATACGTAGATCAGAGTTAAAAAGTACGTAGATCTACGTACTTTTAATAATATCCTAGATAAAGGGAGTAAAAAATTGTAAACCGAGTGTTTTAAACATCGATTCGAGCTTGTAAGCAAATATTATTGACTTAAATTGATCGATATGTTTTAAGTGTGTACTTGTTAAACTAATTGGGTACGAATAAACATGCAACAAAGTATTAGCTACGTCCATTATTACGTGTGGTTTGTGTTTAATAATGCTTATTTCTTAGTAAAATTCCGTTATTTTGGTAATTTGCTGCAAAATACGTAGATTCTGGGCCAGAAGTACGTAGGTTCGCGAGAAGGGTCCAAAATACGACGACGACGACTACGACGTAGAGCTGGCAACGCTGTGAAAGAAATCAAGTGCGATGAGTGCTTCGACGGGAACGACTGCAGTGACTGCGGTGCGGATAGATGTGCGAGGCCATTAAGGCGCTGTCCTAAGCGACTGTTTTGGTAAATGAGGGGGTGAAGCAGGGGAGGTGAAGTGCGCGTAGCTCCGTCTTGTGCGGGGCGCCCCCCTCCATTCTCGTTGCGTGCGGCCGTATTCTGGCAACATCCGTATTCCAATATTTCAAAATCGCAAGCAAAACGTTTGTAGGGACACAGATTATTACTCTGTGGCTAGGTAGTGTTGCTCGCCAGTCAGTAAGTCAGTCATTGTCGCGCTCGGTCCGTAGACGCACGCTTAAATAAATAATAAGCTGTGCATACTACCATCTTTCATTACAAGACCCGAGATACCTCACACACGAACACAAAGTAGAGACATATTTCCACATATAATCAGATAACTTTTACACTGGTGACCCCGACGTGATCTGACCATAATTTACTTTTGTATAATTATGTAAAGGTAAAAAAATTTTTTACTGAAATTAACTAATTTTTGTGTATTTTGGTGTCAATAGTTCACTTCTAATGAAGTGTGGTTCAATATTTGTATAACAATTCTTATACCTATTTGTTTTCAAATTGTGTATTTTACTGATTAATAAAGGTGAACATATAATTTGCGTCTACGATAAAATATCGTATTTCAAAACTTGTAATTAATTCTGTGTACTTATGATATGAATTGCGTTAACAGGAACGCAACTTGATACGCTATTGTATTGTAATCGTGACGCCTGCGAATCGAGGAAGACTGCTGACTGGCAAATTGTTTCAACTTAGGACCACTAACAGTACTCATTTTATGCTTTGTATTATTTCAAGGTTATAACTTAGTTTATTGAAGTTAATATTGATTGTATACTGTAGTTTTTTTTCTTTTTTTGGCAGGAGAGTACTGTAGGGACACAGATTATTACTCTGTGGCTAGGTAGTGTTGCTCGCCAGTCAGTAAGTCAGTCATTGTCGCGCTCGGTCCGTAGACGCACGCTTAAATAAATAATAAGCTGTGCATACTACCATCTTTCATTACAAGACCCGAGATACCTCACACACGAACACAAAGTAGAGACATATTTCCACATATAATCAGATAACTTTTACACGTTTAAGCATATTGCATTGAGATACTGATATTAAAATTTAAATTACATAAATAAATCTGTTTGTACAATATAGGCATAGCGCAATTTCTGTTCTCAGTAGCGCCATGAGCAAAACTGGTTTACATTAGACGTTATAGCTATAGTTGACGAAAGCAGGTAAAAACCTATGTGCCGTAAGATGATAAAAATAATTAAGTCAGTTCCATGAATGGAGAGGCCCTTATTATTTTTGTTTTGTTTTTGTAAAAAATTGTGAAGCGGTTCATATAATACCTACATCTAATTCCATTCCTGCCAGTTTTTAAATCTGTTTTGCAATAAATTGGCTGTGACATACGGGCGGACAGACAGACAGACATGGCGAATCTATAAGGGTTCCGTTTTTACAATTTTTGGCTACGGTACCCTAAAAACTACAATACTGCCCTACTAAGCGCAAAAGCCGAATCTCAAGTAAAGCGAGTTACGAGATAATTGAAGTTTAGTAAAAGTTTATTTATTTTATTTCTTTATGGATGTTTTATTGTTATTATAGGTATAATTATTATGGTAAAGGTTTTGAAATACGTCGCCGTTTTTAGGGATTGTGAGTGATAAAGGGGGAAGAGGGGAGGTCTCGGAACCCCCCCTCACCATTTTTACTTGCCGGAAATACTTGGTTTCCTCTGTAAAAAAAATATCTCTAAACATCGCCGTGTATGGCACTGCCAACTTCCACATTCTTTACACTAGTTTAATAAACTAAGGCTGACGGAGCCCTGCTTTGCAGGGCTCCTATTTTCGGATTGAGGGTCAAAAGAGAACCTAACATAACCTATTTAGTTACTTATTACAGTCGCACCTAACCCTAGGCACTCGAAAGCAATGACGCATAAATTTGACATTAGCTGTTACAGCTAATGTCAAAGGAGAATGGCAGGCATGTATGGGACTTTTGTATCGCTAAAAAAGTTGGTGTTCTAACTTCTTTGTATATTTATTTAATAAATAATATCATGAAGAAGCCCAGTTTTAATTATTAGATTTTTAGAACTTGGGGATAAGAAGATATTTCAATTTGTTTTATGTTTGAAAGGTTACGTTTTTATCGCCATGTTTGACACTTCTGACAGATGTCACAATTGAGCTGTCATTGTAAAATAATTAATTAGTGATGATAACTGATAACATAGTATTAGGTACATACGGCGTGTTATCGTGTTATTATTTTTATTCCATTAAATGATTGGGTATGCCAACGTTATAAACAACGAGGATATCTACCGAGTCCTGTATTTACCTGTTCTTGCCAATTAAAGGTACTTACCAAGGTATTTACTGATCGCTACAAGATTCTTAAGAAAATAGACTTTGCATTAGCGCACTAAACTGTGGAATGATATGGAACGGGGCTACAGTGTTTTTGATAACCTTGTTTAATTAAAATCTCTATAGATATAAGTACCTATATCATCTTCATCATCATCATCCTAGCGCTGTCCCGGTTGCGTTCCAAAACCTACGACTTGGAGCCCGGGGTCCACTTTCCGACTGTCTCCTCCACTTCGCACGGTCTTCACCATCTCTGGTGGTTAGTTGATATAAGTACCTATATTTCAAGATATAAAATCGGACTAATGGGGCTTCTCCAATTAGTAAGATTTCGTATCTCGATTTTTTTACCTTTTGTCATTGGCAGATTGGCACAGGCTCATAGCGTGATATTATATAGCCTATAACCTTCCTCTATAGGTAAATGGGCTATCTAACACAAAAAGATTTTTTAAATCGGTCCAGTAGTTCCTGAGATTAGCGCGTTCAACCAAACAAACAAACTCTTCAGCTTTATATATTAGTATAAGATGGGCCCGCGGTTACACCCGCGTTATTTAAGGCTGCTGCTGCGCTCCCGTGGTACACAGCATGATGTTATAGCCTTCCTCGATAAATGCGTTATCTAACACTGAAAGAATTTTTTAAATTGGTCTAGTAGTTCCTGAGATTAGCGCGTTCAACCAAACAAACAAACTCTTCAGCTTTATATATTAAGTATAATATACATAGCTATATGTGTATAAAAATATTTACTTGAATCTATACACACATTATTTCTGTCATAATAGAAAAATAAAGGGGAAATAAAACTGTTTAGTTTTTAATACTAATCATTTATTTTATCTTAAACACAATCATATTATTCTTACAATTACATCATCTAAGAAGGGAGCCGGCCGGGTCAAGCCTTCGTGGCGAGCATATCCCAAGTACCAAACTATGCTCATTACATGGGAGCAACATCCTACTGTTCTTAAACCAACAATACAGTTGCAACAATAACTTTTAATTGCATCCCACCCATTCATGTTTCTTTCTGCGACTATAAAAACAAAATATGTTTTATTTGAAGAATGGCGGGATTTAATTTTTGCACAAATCAACAAAGGATCTATTCCCTCTAAAGATTAGAAGTACATATTATAAATGGTTTAACCAAATTCCTATACTTATGTAGGGAATATGTATACTTTTGAAATAAATAATTACTACTTTTTTGTGTATATATGTATGTTGCATCAGCTAAAGTGATTGCTGGTTTTTGTTCAAAAGGTGCATCAGGCTCACCAAAAATGTGCTCAGCAATATATGAAGTTTGTCTGATCACTTGCTCCCTTCTTAAATGAGTAAACCCTATGTACTGGGGTACATAATCATTTAACAATATATTTCTAGCCGTGTTAATAAGGGTTTCCAAAGTTCTTCTTGGAACTTGAAATAGGCAAGATAACCTGTCCCCCGAGTCTCCTGTCCTCAACTTGCACAGTAGTGCAGTCAAAGCAAAACTACCGCGATGCATGTTTCTAAGCCTTGGTGTGGCTTCCAATATTTGTTGGTGCTGTTGCTTGGTAATGCCTATAAAATATTGTACTTGGTTTTCCGGGTAGTTTTGAATGTTTTCATAATTTATATTATTGAGGCCTTCCATTAACATAAAGATAATTTCCTCAATATAGTTTGTTGAAAATGTATCTAAACTATACTCTGCAGTATATAAATTCTCAAACCGTGCCTCCTGTAAATGGTGAGTACAGATGCGTGCACCTCGCGGGATAAAATATTGAAATTGTGTCAGTACTTGACGCCTTGTTTCTTCGGGAATAGAATGACGCTCATTATTTAAACACTCTTGAAAAATACAATGCCGTGTGGATTCGGCTGCTCTTCTCATGTTAGGCAATGTAACTAACTGCTGCCTATATTGAGGCCTTACAGTTTCTGGTGAGCCCAAAATCTGTTGTGCTAGTTCCCAGCATGCACCACAAACTTCATTCATGGAACTCCTCTGTAAATAATAATAAGCATGGGTCATAGAGAAGAAAAATTATTTAACTGGGACACAATGTTACAACAAAATAGTAACTCTCTCATATATATGAGTAACAGGATATACAAGGCAAAATAATAGATTGTAATGACTTGCATAATTATGCTATTCTTAGGGCGACTTATTCATTAGGGATATCAAAATCTATAACTCTGTGATAAATGGAAACACTAAGAACATAATGGAAACATAAGTATAAAAGTTACAAATACCACATACCTGTTGGTGTTCCAATAAGAGAGCAATATTATCTCGATTCTGCTGTTCATTAGCAGGTATCATAGATGACAGACTATGTCCACACACAGCACATGTTAAGTTGAGAACCTGGTCACCATCATCGCATGAATTTGGATCTTGGATGTCTGGTTGTGGGCCATCATCAGATGAATTTTGATGTTGGATGAACGGTTGAAGGGGTGAACTTGGAAGTCTTGTTCTTCTAGCTCTGAGCCAACAGGGAACACAAACTTCATCTTCAGAAGTAAGCTAAAATGAGTTAGAGCAATTAATAATGTATGTATTCCTTTTGCTTAAATATCTAGAGCACATAAGAGTTATCACTGACTAATATGAGTATAATAATGATAAATTATTTGTTTGGTCCTAGTACATTGTAGGATGAATGAGTTCTGCATGCTCTATTACCTCCTGTGGTTGAATCCAATGAGATATCACAGCAGACACTCTTATTTGTTGTGCAGTTGCCCCCTCAATCAAAACTCTGCGTCGGCTGATTCTTAATATGGAACGTCCACACACAACACAGACATGCCGATGCCCAGTTTGCCTTCTTGACACATTGTCAGCGGAATGACTAGCCAATTGCCAGCAAGCATGGCAAATATGATCAGCAGGTGTTATCTGAAAACAAGAAAGAGTGTTATTATTATCTATATGTAAATCTAACTAAAAGTTCGTGTTTAAATTACAAGAAATATCATATATTTCTTTTAAAGACATATTTATTTCTGCATTTTGGTTGTTTACAACACTTATACATGTCAAAACTCTATTCTAGATGATGCCGGCTTTTCCTAGCTAAATGACTTCTTGAGAAGAAAGGCCAAAACAAACTCAGAGTCATTGCTTTTTATTTGTCATTTCATTATATTTTAATTTAAACAAATATAGGAATACTAATTCACAGAATTTTAAGCTAGTCATAGCAATACATATTTTTTATTACCAGTAACAAATAAGTATATCTTAACCTAATTACTGTTATCTACTTACGTCACTAGGATATGTCCAGAGTCGAACAGTGTTGACTAGGGCTTCACTCTCATCTGCAAGAGAGTGTCGCCTCATGCGAGACATCCGAACGTTGCAATTAATGCAATTTCGATCCGACATTGTGTCGAATTGCATATACGCTTTCAATCTTGAAACACAACACAACAAGCGTCCTTTCGCGGATAATCACAACAATAACAAAAGAGCGTCCTTGCGCCAAATAACACTAACAATATCAATACCGTGTACGGAGGAACAGATGCTCAACTCAACGTATCAACAGCTCGATAAAAGTTAGTATAAAACCGTAGATGTAGTCACACACCACACACAATCCACAACAAGTCAACAACAGCAAAGACGCCATTGATCATTGAGATTTTCTTGTTATGTCAATCAATATTGTCAATAAAACATTTAAAAGTTGCCATGTCACTGATGTCACTTAATAATGCCTAACGATTAAAACGAAAACAATTAGTTTATTCAGTTAAATAATGTGTTATATTGTATATTCCACATCGTTAACTAAATAAAAATATTTTAGCATCTTTACTGTACGAAAGTGAATCAAATTGATAAAAATCAATTAGTATGCAAATTATTATTTTTAAGCATGGCAAGCTCTAATAATGGTACACTGCGTTTTGTTCTTAATTTATTCGCGTTTAGTTGTTAATAATTTAGTATATTTTAAAAAGATATTTCTAATGATCACCAACTTCTAAAAAAAATATAATTACATAAAAATAATCAGTTTGAGTCTCTCTATAAACCCTACCAATTTTACAACGGAACATCAAGTTTTATTTTTTTTTGAAATGCGATACAGAAGCTGCCATTCTCCTTTGTGTGATCAATAATGATCATTCTAAGATGGCGGGTTTGCGTTTCGTTTCACGTTTTTCACATAAAACCTAAAAATGACATTTCTAAAACTGTACTAAAGTATAACAACTACGTTCCGTTTTGCATAATTGCCGAAGTATTTAGGAATTTTTGGAAATTGTTTAAAAATATTTAGACGCAACTCCGGCAGCCAAAATTATTTTTAGGGGATTAAAACTAACTCCCTTAAGCCCCCTACACCACCAATACCCTCAAATTTAGGCGACTCGTTTCGAAACCCAACCCATTATTATTTTTCAAAATAGAGGAAATATCAAAAATATAATATGTGGATATACCTTATTTATGGGATACTGATATATCGCTTAGAAAATTATAGAACTAAAATTTGAGCTACTGCTTTTTCGTTAGCTCTCCACATACTCGTACATGTTTGTATGGTTTTTTTTTTTGTATTTTTGCTTATCACTAGGGATTTGAGTCTTTGTTAAAAAAATTGTTTGGCATTTCTTGGCTAGCTCTTGAACAAATCGTGTTAGGAATTGCTGCAGTCAAATGTGTATAAGATGTTGCAGAACTGTTATCTTTAACTTCACTGTAATTACAATAAAGATAATTAGTTAGGTACTTTATTATTAAAAAAATACTATAACTTGTGTTATAGCAAACAGAGAAGTCACCTTCTTGCTTATAAATGACTGATCCCCTTCGGGGATACAAGCGTGAGTCTATAAATAAATAAAATAAATAAAAAATATATTAGATGTACTGAGACATACCTAATAGTTTATGAATAATCAAAGTTATACCCGATGTACCTAAATAGGTTTATGTTCACAACACAATAATACAACATTCTTTACCGCTTGTGTGCGGACTGCGGAGCGCCATATTAGCGCTGCACGCTGTTTATTGTTCGCCGTGGCGGCATCTTAGCGCTCCAGGCGCACTATGGTTCGTCTAGAACAAGCTAGCTAGACAAAAACAACTCTTAAATTCCTGGAAGTTAATTACTATTACGAACTCATTACCCCTATACATTGAGGATTACACCTATTAATTATCAATACTACCCTCATTAAGAGCGTCATTAAGGTATGTTTATAAGATGTTGACTATTTAAAGGGCATTCATTTGCATTTTTACATCATATTTGATAGCATTGTTTATGTCACTAAAAGAAATTTGTGAAAGTGTTTTTGTGATGGATTGTATACGTAAGGGTAAGTAGTTATATTTTATTTCATTTTCAACATGGGAACTTCATTCTTTAGTCTTATAAAATGAAATGTTTGAATTTCACCCACTATTTTACTCATTTTTTCAAATTCATCGGTCAAATAATAACATGTCCCCACTTGTCCCCACCGTAGAACCTATCATATACGATTCTCATAAGTGTCTAGTAGTTATACGTAAAAAAATTCATTGCGATATATTTGCACAACTAATTTTTATTTATTTTTTTCTTTCAACAGTTTTTACCGTCTCAAGAATGGATTTTTTCGAAGAATGGCTGAAACACCCGAAGGAAACGCGGAATGAGGAGCTCTTTCGGTTTATATCTTTGAGATATAATTTTGATGGTGTTACGGAGCAGTCTCTGCGAGATATTAAAGTACTAATCTCAAGATATTCAACGAAATTTGCTGAAAAGTGGAGCAGCTGTGGAAGAAATCGAGAGCGATTCCTACAAAAGTATTCGACGTGGCTGGAGGGTCTTGACATATCTTTCGATGTGTCCGTTTATTTATCTCTGCCAACTACATCTGGAGAACCGGGACCCGGAAGACCTACTAAAGATTTTGAACATTCTAGTCTCAAAACGAAGAGACGACGTGTAGACGATCTATTACAGTCCAGAAGTGCTAGTGAATTAATTTACGCCGCTGAAGTGTCAGCTCGAATCTCGGGTCAGAGAAGTGTAGCACGTCAAATTAAAGATGTGACTAGTGATCCTTCAATAACCAAGACCACGAGTGAAGAAAGTGCCCCCAGGAGTTTAACAAGTGAGGAAGCTTTAGCGTACTACGTTGATAGTAAATCAAGTAGCCATAGCTATAAGCAGACTCGGAAGTGGAGCATTAAAGCTGGACATAAGGTGTTTCCGTCAATGTACAGTGTTAGAAAGGCTAAAATAGCCTGCTACCCGTCAGGTGAACAAATTACAGTCAATGAAACGCATGCTGAAATCAAAGTTCAGGCAATTCTTGATAAGACTGCCGAACATTTAGTTTCAGCACAACAAGAAGTTGTTCATAGTCTGTTACCTTGCACGTCATTCACATTAATCAGTAAATGGGGTTGTGATGGAAGTTCCGGTCATAGTATGTACAAACAAAAATTCACTAATTGTGACGATAGTGACGAGTTTTTATTTGTATTTTCTTTCGTTCCTCTTCAATTGAAAGATGAAAGTGGTAATATTGTGTGGCAGAATCCTCGGCCCTGTTCTACAATGTATTGTCGGCCAATAAAGTTTATCTTTTCTAAGGAAACGAAAGATTTTACGATTTCGGAAACCAATAAGGTTTTAGAAGAGATAAACGCTTTATTGCCGACAACCTGCAAGGTGATGGAGACCGAAGTATCTGTCACACATGTTATGCTTTTAACAATGATTGACGGAAAAGTTTGCAATGCTCTGACCGAAACTTCTTCCTCACAAAAATGTTTTATTTGTGGGGCAACTCCAACAATGATGAATGATCTGTCAAAAGAGTTTGCTGCGGACAAAGATAATCTTGGTTTTGGTTTGTCTACGTTGCACGCTTGGATAAGGTGCTTTGAATGCTTGCTTCACATTAGCTATCGACTAAATATAAAAAAATGGCAGTTAAGAACAGCCGAAGACAAAGCTAGTGTGAAACAACGTTCAGATGACATTAAAAAACGATTTAAAAGCGAAATGGGCTTGATTGTAGACAAACCAAAACCAGGGTTCGGTAACACTAATGACGGGAACACCGCGCGAAGATTTTTTGGAAATCCCGAGGCTAGTGCCGATATTACAGGGTTAGATGTTTCACTAATACAAAAATTTGGCATACTACTTCGCACTTTATCATCGGGATATGATATAAATATTGAAAAATTCGTTAACTTAGCTCAAGAAACTAGACAACTTTATGTAAATCTCTATTCGTGGTATTACATGCCCGCTACTGTCCACAAAATACTTTTGCACAGTGGCGAAGTAATTAGATCGTCCCTTCTACCTATAGGCCAGCTTTCCGAGGAAGCACAGGAAGCTCGGAATAAGGACTGCAGAAGATTTCGTGAGCACAACACACGAAAGCGATCACGGGAGGCTACGAATAGAGATTTACTTAATATGTTATTGATAACATCTGACCCTGTAATAAACGGTTTACGAGAAGTTCCTCGGAAGAAAATAGGTACGCTTCCAACTGAAGTATTAGATTTAATTGTCCCACCTAGCTGTAAGGAACAAAATGTTAATATGATTTCTACTTTTCATAGTTCTGCCCCTCACGATCATGACTATTCAATGGATGATTCATCTGATGATAGTGATGATAATGAGTAATAGATTTAGTTCTTAGATATTTTATGCATCTGTTATTAGATTTTATAGCGACGTCGAGGGATAAATCACTTTATAAAATGTTCAAAAATATATTATACACATATGCCCGATAAATGTTTTTTTTTTCATGATACCAGCTCAAATGACAAACTGCCTTGAAAAAAGTACCAAAAACCTTATATCTTTGCTTATTAACCGCATCTAGACATAAAAATCAAATAAAATAATTTTGTCTAGCTAGCTTGTTCTAGACGAACCATAGTGAGGCGCTCTGACAAGCTAATGAATTTGCAATATAGGTATAGGTTGGTTCACGAAAGATGACCACTGCGCAGAAATCATTTTTGGTGAGGCGCGGGTGAAATGCCAATGGCGTGGCTCCGTTCTTGACGCATTCCCTAAATGCGTCAAGAATGGAGTCACGCCATTGGTGCACGAATGTACATATGCGCGACGGCCGCCATTTCTGGTCAACTTTCGTGAACCGACCTATACATCAAATGATTCGATTTTATGTTATTACTCTTCCAAATATTGAAAACTGTGTCAGATATGTATTGTGAGAATAATTTATATTATTATATTATGCATAATCGATAATCTATAACATAGTTAGTCATAAAAGACTCTTATGAAAATTATTTGTGTAAAAATGTTACATATTTCATAATCACTTGGCCATGGATGAATTTCTATTTTATTACGACGCTTTCTTGTACAAATCTTTCGTAGAACTTCATTTCTCTAATTGTCCATATTTTATTCTTCTAATTATATATTTATAAGCACAGAAACAATAGCACATAAAACACAACAAGAGTATAAACTTAGGTCCTAATTATATGTGCCCATAGTTACATGAAAAGCCTATTTGATTCAAAGTATTCAGTCTATAACGTAAAACATGAAATTACGAACTCAATTTGGCGTATCATAATAACAAACAGGTTTACGTAAAATTTCGTGCAGCGGAGACGCAAGCGACATGACCTATCTCTCACAGGGCTCATAGCCGAATGATGAGGTCTGGGCGGAGCATAAACTAGCAACTGACACTCAGTACACCGCTTATGCTAATAAGGTTTAAATTGCCAAAGCGTTTCATATTGATGGAATCTACCGAGCGTCAAAATCATAGACGTTTGGCAGATTTTATTTAATTTTACAAAACATACACGTATAATATGAAAATAAATAGGGTAATTCTTTAGTTCATTAGGTTTCCTATAATATTATTAAATAAAATATGACAGCTTACGATCAAAATATTGCAAACAGTGAGACGAAAGATTATTTTTTGCCTCGTTTTTGTGAATTTTTTACCGTGATTCTATTTTACATACATGAAAAATTCTTTCAAAAGTCTTTTGTTCAGACTTTTGACTTTAAGCTCAATTGTTTGCTAGTTTGTAATATGTACCGTTATGGCAAGTTGCGCGACGAAAAATTAGGTGTTTCACGGCTTCTGAGGTATAACAGCGCCTTAACAAAAAGCGATGACTGCGGGGACTGCGGCGACTGCGGTGCGGCCAAGTCTGCGTTCACCTTTATTGGTAACTTTCCTTTTAATTGAAAAAATATTTTTCTATAGACATAAAATTAATTTTAAATAAAAAGAACAATTCAGTAATAAAGTAACTACAGTCACTTTGTTTTTTAAATAATTTTAAAAGAGATGTACAAGTAAGGTTTTAGTTTTAATAACAAAGCAAATGCATTTAATTGTTTTTAACAAAGACAATGAAACCATTTAAACATTACTTTATCTACAATAAGATTTTTTGGCTTTTGCTTTTTATGAATCACATGTAAGAATTGTAAAAAACTAGTTCATCTTAGGATTTATTAAGATAAGTGTCACTCAAGGAATAGGGCATGCATATAACGGTAACCTAAAATAAATTCAAAAATCATAGATATAAGTTATAATCATATAAGAAGTATTCTATCAATCCGCCTATCGCAGTCCACTGCTACACATAGGCCTCGCCCAACACGCGCCACAGTACACGGTCCTCAGCCTTCCGCATCCAGTCTGTCCCAGCCACCTTTTCCAGGTCGTCGGTCCACCTAGCCGGGGGTCGCCCTACCTTACGCTTGCCGAGGCGTGGTCTCCACTCTAGGACACGCTTGCTCCATCGGCCAACAGTCCTTCTTCAGATATGGCCAGCCCACTGCCACTTGAGCTTACTGATTCTGTGAGCTATGTTGGTAATTTTGGTTCTTTGTCAGATAACGTTTCGGATTTTATCCTTCAAAGAGACGCCAAGCATAGCCCGTTCCATAGCTCGCTGCGTGACTTTTAGTTTGTGGACTAGTCCCACTGTGAGTGTCCACGACTCGGCACCATACGTCATAACAGGTAGAACGCATTGGTTGAAGACTTTGGTCCTCAGGCATTGCGGTAGGGGCGAAGAGAAAACTCGACGTAGCTTGCCAAATGCTGCCCAACCCACTTGGGTTGGGCAGTGTTTGGCAAGCTACGTCTCAGTAAGATCCAGTTGGATCCTGCGGTGGATTTTTTCTCGAAGTTGTTTCAACCAAGCTGGACTACTTGACCGAGGTAGACATACTCTTGAACAACTTCAAGTATCGATTCGTCGTCGAAATGGCCATCGTGTCCCGTCAGAGGGCCACAGGGTAGGGACGTAGGGTCCACATCAGCAGTTGGAATTTATTTCCGCTGTTGATGTGGTTGGTGAAGGCTATACGGAGGGCGCAAGCGAAGGATGACGGCTAGAGTTGGTAACTCGGCTCAGGCCGTTGACCCAAGCGGGCGCCCGAAGTCGTGCTGTAAACCAGCCCCGCGTTCCTATATCCCTCTGGTAATCCTAACGTCCGGTATGACGTTCCCTGATGCGGGCTCCATGGAGGGTGGGAAGCCAGAGGGATGAAGTCTTAGTAAACTCGCATAACGAAATCCCATTAATTACCCCAACTGCGACGGTGGCAGCGAAAGCTGTGCCCGCCGCATCAACTAAACAGATGGTTGACGCCGTGGCTTCGGTTGCAGGTGTTAAACCATCCCCCAAGGACAAGACTTTAGCGCTGGCTAACGCTAGTACTGGTCCCGTCCTTACAATCGTCAGCCTGTTTGAAATCAAGCGGGAAGACTGACTCCTCCTTCGCAGGCTGGCAAGGGTAAGGGCAAGACCACCAATCCTGCCCAACACCCGCCCACCACACAACCGAGTGGCCCCGCTGCTACCAGCTCTGCGAAGAAAAAGAGGGCAAACAAAAACAAGAGACAGCGCCTGGCAATAAGGCGGAAGGCGGCACAAACCGCTGCCGCAGCCGGTGCTGCCTCTACAAAAACAGCGGAGCAGGCCGCTGTCGCAGGTCCCAGTAATGTGACCAGCGCGCAGCCTGCGCTCAGCAGTAGCAGTAGGGGTGCACGAAGGCCGGAGGCAGTACGGGGAAGCCACCTGCCGCCAAGCGGCGGGCTGGTCACCCTGGACGGCATCCAGCCCCAGCACCACCAGGAAACACGGCAGGCAAAACTGCCGAAAACAAGGAAAGAGGTGAGGCCAAACGCGCTCTCAACGAGACCAGCTCGCCTCGAGGGGAGCACAAGAAGCTCCCGCCTCGACTCCTCCACGATACAGGGGAAGTCCTATGCACAGGTCTCCAAGGCATCTCTGGGCGTTGCAGTAACATGCAAGCGCACAGGGAACTTGTCGAAGGAGTTCGTGGACCGGATACTCACGGAGATTCAAAGGAAGATCCTGAGTGACGCCTGGTCGATTAAAACCCCAAAACGCCCCGCCCCTGCGTTCACCGGGAAACCCATGCACGCGGACGGGGTTCTCAAACTCTGGTGCGCCGACGAGGCAACACGTACCTGGCTGACGGAGGCGGTCTCTCTCCTGGTCCCACCACCGGGCTTCGAACTGGAGGTCATGGGCCAGGAAGAGGCCCCGAAGAGAGTGCGGTGCGGCGTTGTCGTTCCCAACGAACAGGGAGTCTGGGACGACGTGCGCGACGTGGGTCGGGCTCTGGAGTTCCAGAACCCCTGGTTGGCGGTCGACAAATGGTCTCTGCTGCACTCGAAGAGACAGTCAGGTGGGTGGTTCCTGGTCGTGGGCGTCCCGGAGGAACAAGTCCCGGTCCTGGTGCAGAACGAGCGCCGTCCCGCGTTGGGGCTGGGTGCAGTCTACGTCCGGTTCCGGGACTCTACAGGAAAGTATGTCGACCATCCTCCGGGATGCCACAACTCCACACAACAAGCCTCAAACACCCAGTCAGGGTGCTCCGCGGAATCCGGCCTGTCAGAGTCGGCCGCGTCTGGCTCGGGGGCTGGCCCGTCAGCCGAGGGTAACTCGGAATATGAGAGCCTGCTCCTGAGTCCGGTGCGGCGGGACGACGGGGTGGAGGCTGGCGACATCCTGGCTGGCCTAACGCAGCTGAAGGTCGGGAAGGAGGGGACATCACCCACAGATGAACCCTCTGCCTAGTGACGTCAGCTGTCTACAAATCAACCTCCATCATAGCCAAACGGCCACTGCGCTACTCCGCATTTGGATGGAGGTCCAACATTCAGCCATCGTGCTCATCCAGGAACCTTGGATAAGGTGTGGCCTCATTAGAGGCCTCTCCAGCCTGGGAGGTAAGATTTACTATTCTACTGACCACACACATCCAAGAACCTGCATACTTACAACTAAAAACATCAGAGCCCAAGCTTTAACGGAGTTCTGTTCCAGAGACATCACAGCAATACGAATTGAAATAATACACCAAGGAGGATAGCGGTCGTTTTCGCAGTGGTCTACATGCCCGAGGCCGAAGACCCGCCTCCGTTCGACCTCACGCGTCTGGTTAACCAGTGCGAGAGAACCAATACGGAGGTCGTAACAGGAACGGACTCCAATGCCCACCACCAAATGTGGGGCATGGACTGCAACAATAACAGAGGTAAGTCACTGGTTGAATACTTATTCACCACTAATCTTACCCTATTAAACACACCTTCGTCACTAAACGTAGTCAGACAATTATCGACTTAATTCTCGCAACAGAAGGAGCGGCTGAACGCATCAAGGGATCGCACGTCTCGAAAGAGGCATCATGCTCAGACCACAGATGGATCAGCTTCTCCATGAAAGTCGATATACAGCCCACACAGCCCCGCAGGAAACTACACAACACTGACAAAGCAAAGTATGTCTTACTACTTAAAGAGAAACTTACCCTTATGGCCACGCCGCTGGTACTGGGTGACACTGAACAGATCGACGATCAGGTATGTATACTGACGCAGTCGATGCTAGACAGCTATTATGCAGCTTGCCCGGAAACCACTCCGCCTTCAACCCCGGGGAAACAACCCTGGTGGGGCGCTGAACTTGAACGTAAGCGCAAGAAGGTAAGAAAGTCTCTAAATAGAGCAAAGAACACAAGCGCGGACGCAGATTGGGACGCTTATAAAGCGGCCAAATCAGACTACAGAAAATGCCTCAGATTCAGACGCACCATGGGATGGAGAAAATTCTGTGGGAGCATTGAATCCTGCCAACAAGCAAACCGGGTAAGGAAACTACTGGCCCAGCAACCAACGGTTGCACCAGGTACTCTCCGTAAACCGGATAACACATACACCACATCGGAGGAGGAGACAAGACGACGCGTCTTGTCTCCTACTTGCAGCTTACCCCAAATGTAATTTTACCGTAACTTATAATTGATTTTGTTTAAGTTCATTCTGTCGTTTTCATCATACTACGTGGGACACTCAGAAAGTTTTGCGACACTAAAAAACATGTTCTATAAGTAAATATATTTTTATTACATCTTTTCAAAGTACTCTCGATCAGCCTCTATACAAAGTTTCATGCGTCTGAACCAGATTTCAAAACACTTTTTCCAGTCCGCCGCAGACACCTCATTTACAGCCTGCTCGAACTCTGAGAGCGCATCATCCGGCGACGAAAGTTTTATTATTTTGAGCTGAGTTTTATTTTTGGGAATACGAAGAAGTCACACGGTGCTAGGTCAGGGCTGTAAGGAGGGTGACCCAGGAGTTTGACCGGTGTGCTGTCTAGGAAGTCCCTCGTTATGATTGCGGTGTGGGCGGGCGCATTATCGTGGTAGAGCAGTAGTCCGCGGAGCCCTGTGTTTGGTCGCTTGTTGCTCACAACAGAGAAAACTTCTGCCAAGCATTTGGTAGTATATTATTCGGTGTTAATGCTTCTTTGGTTTCGTAAAGGAATAGACACCAAGTAGCCATTCATATTGAAAAAGCTCGCGATCAAAATCTTCCCGCCGCTTCTAGGTCGCTTTACTTTCGTAGGCGTTGATTCGTTTTGAAACACCCAAACCGTCGACTGGCTCTTTGTTTCTGGATCGTATTGATAAATTCAGGATTCATCACCTGTAACGATGTCATAAACACGCCGAGACGAGCCTGCTTCAAATTTGTCTATCATATCATGTCACCATCCCACCCTTGCCTGCTAGTGAACATCGGTGAGGTTGTGCGGCACCCGGCGTGAAACTATCCTCCGCACCCGTAGATGCGCGTGTAGAATCTCGTGAAGGCTTCCTGATCCAATCTGCAGTATATGCTGAATCTCCTGGTATGAAACTCGTCTATTGTCTTGCTATAATTTTTTTCACTGCTAGCACGTTTTCTTCCGTATCAGCCGTCAAAGGGCTTCTTTCTTCATCCCCCAAAGTTAGTCGACCGCGCTTTAATTCATTATACCAACGATAAACGGTTGCCTTAGAAGGGCATGCATCCATGAATGCCATTTGAAGTCTGTCGTACGATTCGTCCGGTTTCAGGCGAAACTTAAAATCGTAGAATATCATAGCGCTAAAATGTTCTCGGCGCAAATCCATTTTTCAATGAGACTCGGTAATTTTAACTAGCTCGCAAAAAATGTGGAGGGAAGTTTTGAATTTAGAACGTACCAATTTTTACTTATAAGTAATCATACTTAAAAAAAATTATAACTGGCCAGTCTCACATACATAAAAACTTTTTCTCGCAATACTTTCTGAGTGACCTGGTAACGTAAAATCAGGATGTCTAAAAATTTTATTGCGTTTTACTGACTAGTTGTCTGTAATATTATTCATTTGTAGTAAATAAATTCAAATTTCAGGACAGATTGGCCATTTTAAGGAAATTATTTATTGCTTGTGATTAATAAAATATCAAATATAGAGTACCATCTACATATGTACTTTATCATTGACTATTATTGACTTTAATTTACAGGATAACTTACGCGTTAAAAACTACAAAAGTCGGAATTCATGAAAATTCTTTTGGACAATTCGACCACAAAATCAAATATATTTTCGTAATAATTTAAAAATTATCAGGCAGTCATGAAAAATAATAATATATGGCAGCGATAGCCTAATGATCCCAACAGACTGCCGTGCAGAGGGTATAGGGTTCGAATCTTAAGCCGTATACAGACTTTGCGAAGCATGCGTTGCGCACGGTGCACAGCGCATGCCTCGCAAGGTGTGTACCTTTATATTCGTGGCGAGGCATGTGCTACGCACGTGCGAGGGCGAGCCAGCAAATGCCTCGCCACTAATATACACACCTTGCGAGGCATGCGTTGTGCGCCGTTCGTAGCGCATGCCTCGCAAAGTCTGTATCCACCTCTAGGCGCGCACCACTGACTTTTCGGAGTTATGTGCGTATTGAAATGTTAATTATCGCTTGTCCCGTGCCTCGGAGAGCACGTTAAGCCGTCGGTCCCGGTAGTCATGAAGATCGTTGACAGTCGTTACAGGGCGTAAGTACCTTCTAAATAAACTGACACTATTCTAAAACATGGTATATCGCTATCCCTCTGGGTTGCTGAGGTCAGACAGGCGGTCGCTCAGTGGAAAAGCTAATAATCAGTCAAATCCAGTTAGACTAGTAAGCGGACCCCGGGTTGAAACTGGGATAACGCTAAGAGAAAGAAGAGTAAATTGAGCATTGAAAAATAAAGACCGTACAAAACGTATAAAAGTTCACCAAAGTTTAAAATCTAAAACACAACTGTTTGAAATAAAGGTTGTGAAGCTCTGAATGTGTGTTTACAAAATGTCTGTCTTCTCGTGGCACCAACTATAGAGTCAATCTTGAACCCACAACCTCGAGGAACTGTGTCCATACGTTAAGCTACTAAAGTATACTAAGTAAGCATCAAAGTATACTGAGTAAGTATACTAAGTAAGTAGATGAAGTCTAAATAGGAGGAATAAATTGTGTAGAAAATGCTCTATACCTGAGTTCGTTCTAGATTTTTGAGAGACAATTTTGTAGAATATTCGGTTTTCCCTCTATGTGTATTACTTGTAAAACAATGTAATTATCCATGATAGTGAAGCATCTGCCTATCGAGTTACAGAATTTCATAATTTCTCAGGTAGTTTTACACATGTTTGGTATGTTGACCAACATCGATTAATATAATTTGAAATGATTGAACAATTGAAATTAAACTATAGTTTACGGATTTTATCGCGATATATTGGTTTGACTGGGATTACATTGATAGTGTAAGCGCATTCCTAGACCATCTTAATTTTATTAATAACCAAATACAATTCACATTGGAATTTGAGGCAAACAATTATTTAGCTTCTTTAGATGTACTTGTTATCAGGAATAAAAACAACTGTTATAGCCACACTGGGAAAAGACCCACATAGATAGGTACTTAAACTTTCTTTCATATTAATCTCACAACCATCCTAAACAGTTAGCTAACGTAAGAATGTCTCTGTTTCAGAGAGCCCGAGGGCTCTGTGAAAGAAACACCTGGACGCTGAGCTTCAACATGTCAAGCAAGCCACAGCAGAAAGACAACTTGCTGTCCTCCCATATATTATATTAAAGGCGTGAACGACAAGATTAGCTACATCTTGAAGCGAGCCTCAAACCGCCATCATAGATAATGTCACTTCCTACCATTTGTCAAGTGTCAGTTGTGAACAAGGGCCAGAGAGGTTGGACGTTTAGACTAGAGAGAACATGCTCGCCATATTTCCATATACTGAACGTGCAACTTGTAATGTCAGTTGGTCTTAGTTGGTTAATCATAACGTCAAATTACGCGTCTCATTTAAAGAGGCATAGACTCCTTACAGACTCATATCTTTGACTGCATTCTCTAAATAGTCGTGCTGTCAAATCCCATCATTAAGGAGTGATGGGATTTGACAGTGAAAGGAGATATCGATGTTTTTTGAATGAGGCATAAAAACGGAAACAAACTATCGGAAATGAATGTAAAACTGAATCGTACCCGCAAGCTTCGACGTGGCAGTCGGTTACACTCACGCCAACTGGGTTGTCAAAGTAGTTCACAGCTGTACTAATATTTACATAAAGGCGAATCATTTGTGCTGGCGGATCACAAATCGGATTACCTACAACTCTAAAAAATCGAGCAGTGTCCAACGTAAGCCATAGCAAGCAACGTGATATGATGCGACGCACACAAATTGCCAAAGCCTGCCGCATTAGCCAATCTGGTATAATTCGTACAATACATAATCTAAGTGACAGTTTTTTAGCATCGCATCGCAACGCATCACTCATTAGTTTATTAATACTTTTTGTGAATAGATTTTATGGCTAAAACGAACAATTAAACACGTGAATTTTTTTAGTACTGTCTGTCTGGCAATCTTTGCAAAGCACTGTCCGGCGTCAACAGCAAAAACTACAATTTCAATATTTTAGTTGTTTACTTCTACGGCTTAAATATATCGACACATACTAAAGTTGGACATTTGACCAAAAATATTTATCGATAAATTAATCATCACTGCTACGAACAACACTCGGTTTCCTAACTCTATGTTTTGTCTACTGTTTGCCTACCACGAGGCTGCTATAAGAGCGTGCTGCTAAACCTATCGACAGCTCTTTCTATCATACTGCATGTGCCATTAGAAAGTAGATATCAATCATAGCAACCGCTGTTGTTATTTAGTGTTACTTCTATGACTTAAGGTTATATTTCTTTGACAAGGGCTCTCATACATGTGACACTTGACACTACTTATAGAATAAATGAGCAATTAAAACTAGTTATTTTTAGAGGCATAACTGGTCCCGTCATAAAATACATTCGGGCGAGTGCGCCCGCAAAATCTGACCAAACGGTTCAACTCGCTGCGGATGAGATTTCGAGCGGGCGACTTGTCGCCTAACCCGAATGAGGAACCAAACACTACCTGCAATTTGATGAACTACTGATACCCGCAAAAGAAGATCCGTGAGGCTGTTAACATTAAATACACCCCAATTTCAAAGGCAATAAGATCCGTAAACTGTAGTACCTACTCAATTTCAATATGTAACATTCGCGTAAATCTAAAAAGATTAAGATTAATTATTGAAGAAAATACTAGACGACTACTTGTGTGTACTTACCGACGTGCTTGTGTAAGTGCTGCTGCGCGGATTCAGCCCCGACGTGCGGCTCCTGACTCGACGCCTGTGTATCAAACATTGGCGCTTTAGTTACACTTAATACAAAGAAAAGAGTCCTGTCTAGGGTATAGCTATTTTTACTTTTTTACAGACTCACGCCTGTATCCTCCGCTGTAGTAATATAACACCCACATTTCGCCATGAATTTTTAGGTCCCACATAATAGGGGGCGAGCCTAATACCGTACCGGGCACATTACCAGACTCCGTGCTGCTACTAAGAATTTCCTAACGGAAAAACCCAATAACACTTTGCCCGACCCGGATTCGAACCTGAGACCTCCTAATCCCACGCGCACATTTATGCCGCGAGACCAACGAGGCAGTCTAGGGTATAGAAACATGGAAATCCCGGCACCGAACATTGCGGGATTTTATTCAGTTACTAAAAAAGCCAGGAATCACAAATTGCACCCGGTAATCTCGGGATTTTTCGGAACAAACAACAAATGCAACAAGAAACTTTTTTAGATTTTTTTATCTATTTTAGCTAAATTTAAGGTACTTACAAAAAGAAAAGAAAAGATATTTCAAACTTACTTTTACTTTAAAAAGTTCCTTATCATCATATCAACCGAAAGACCTCAACTGGACATAGGTCTCCCCAAGGCCCTCCACATGAATCAATCTTTAGGCGCTATCTCCATCCACTGCCCGCGATCCCAAAAAATCGTCAGTCTACCTTGTCCGTCCAGGAGCCTCTGCTACGAGATGCGTGGCGGTCCCTCTCCAGAACCACAAGTTTAAAGGTAGTAGAGCCTTGCTGATTTCAGCACGAATGGGCCGGCTCGACCAGGGAAGTACGACCCTCTCACAGAAGATCGACGTAAAGTAACAGTACCTAAACTGTTGCGTTTCGTTCGGTGAGTGAGAGTGCCGGAGGCTCCTTCTCCCTCATCCCACTTCTCAACGACGTGGCGACGCACTTGTGACTCCTGTGGTTGCTTGTGTCCATGTGCGGCGGTAAATGCCATCAGGCGATCCGTCTGCTCGTTTGGCGCCTATTGCCATAAAAAAATACTTTTCTGCTCCAACGGCCATCGGTTCTTCTGGCTATGTGCCCTGCCCACTGCCACTACAGCTTGTCTATTCGGAGAGCTATGTCCGTGACTTTGATTCACCTACGGATCTCCGAATTTCTTATTGTATTCGATCTCGCAAACAAACTCCGAGCAAAGTTCTCTCTATCGCCCTATGAGTGACTTCTAGCTTGCTAATGAGGCCCATTAGGAACGGCTATGTCTCCGTTTGCATTCCATATGACAACACTGGCAAGACACACTAGACGTGAAGATATGCCGAAGTTTCCCGAACGTTGCCCAACCGAGTTGGATTCAACGATTGACTTCTTTCTCGAAGTTGGACCTTAGATAGATTCTGGATCATTTGTCCCAAACTGAATAGGAGCAGGTACGAAATGGATGTTACACAAGATTTTCGTCTTGTCCATGTTCATCTTAAGCCCTACTTGTTGGAAGATGCTACAGAGGCCACTGGGCACTGGTCCTGGAGACGGACTGACATGGTAGCGTTTTCGTACAAACACTTCAGCACTTTGATGTATCGATAGTCGATCTGCCACCGTTGGAGACTCCACCATAGTCCACAAAGGCCAAGCATAGAGGCTTGTTATAGTCCTCGGACTTTTCTATAACCTGCCGCAGCGTATGTTTGTGTTTAAGGGGAACTCACTTTGCGGAAACCATCTTGGCTTAGTAAAAAGCCTAAGAAGCATTTCCAAAGCGGGTAGGCCGTCAGCTTTCAAAAGGTATGTCGTGTTCCGTCATTTGAACTGTTTAAGGTTACACTAATCTCGTGCACGCTGACATCCTTTCGATCTTCTCCAAGAGCTGAGGTCTGGATGACATAACCCTGCCATATGCCCTGCCCAATAGAGAGATATCTCTGGAACACTTTGGAGCCCTTGTTCCGCTCAATCGACTCTTAAACACATTTGGTGTTGTTTCGGCGGAGATAGCGTCTGTCTATTGTTGCGGCGATATTTGACATGTTACGGACCCTGTAGGGCACGGCAACATACATTATTCTTTTGCACCTCACTAGACATGCAAGCAAATGCGCCAAACACCCTGTATAGATAAGAATCAATCATAACACTAACCTCTGGCTGTTCCATCTGTTCCTCATGTTTCATATTTAAGGTATTTATTACTACAATCGGTTGATGTATCCATGGTTTGCTTTCACTTACATCATCTGCATTTTCTGCCCTATAAGAGAAATTTGTAATTATTTAATATACTAATTAAAATCATAACAGACGGTTATAAAGTTGACATCCTGATTAGGTAACAAGTGGTGAGTGCTTCAAACACAAAGACATAAGGTATATATATATATATAATTATACATATAGGTACATACACACATATAGGTACGGTCGCGGTCTAAAAAAGTTTACCACTTTTCAAATTACATTCTTTGTCACGCTGGGTTCAGCAAAATCTAAAATGCTATATCAGAGTACTTATTACTTTTCAATCATTGGTAAGGCATCGATTCAAACAAAAAGAGTATGAATATTTTTAGGTCGATGAAATAATTTGACAACATGACAGAATTGCATTTATGCTGTGGCTGCTGAGGGAGGCTATATTCGTTATGAAAACTTTTATTAACAAAAAAATATGTGTTGTTTGTTTTTGATTATTTCTGCAATTTTTTTTATAAAGTACGATTCGCCCGGTTAAGGGCGCACACTATCTAAACAAAAGCTCACTTATGTAATCAGCATGTGCTTTAACGTGACTAGCATACAATCCACTATCATTATAGCTCACAGTCTGACCGCGCACTGATTTTCGCTAGACGATATCATCATCATCACCCTAGCATTTTCTTAGTTGCATCCCAAGCTTGCGCTTCGGAGCCCAGGGCCTGCTATTACTGGTCTACCGAGATTTGACTGGATATCAGTTTTTACACGGAGCGACTGCCATCTAACATCATTCTAAGGTTAGACCAGTAGTCAGTAGGTATATTTGAGGGCACTGACTTCCCACTAATGACTGCCATAGATCATGACAGCCGGGACTGCTTAACGTGCTTTCTGATGCACGGGGGTGAAACACCGCCAACTTCGGGCTAATTATTAAGAATTTCTTGACAGAAAGTCTTAATAATTTGTCACTAAGAAATCCTTAACAGAAAACCTGAGCAACATTTTCCGAGCCTGACCCGCGAATCGAGCCCAAGATCTCATGATCAGCTATCGTATGAACTACCGCTAGACTAAAGAGGCAGTCTTACGCTAGACGATATAAATTTTGTAATTTTTTCAAAAAGGTTTTATATTCAGGATGTCGTATTTTTGCCATCCCTTTGAAATGAAATGAAATGAAATGAAATGAAATGAAATGAAATGAAATGAAATGAATGAAATGAAATGAATGAAAAGCATTTATTTTTATATCAGACGAGGGACATCATATAAACAGTGAGAGAAAAAACAAAAAAAATCTATAACTAGGCATAAATCGTACACGCCCGTCGTCTGTACAAAAATAGGAAGCCAGTTCAGCATATTGCCGGACATATGTGCCCGACGCTGGTTTTCAACTGGCTCCTTAGTAGACGCGGACGTCAAAACCAGATTATTTTACTTACTATAATTATTATATAATATTGGTTGAACAATGACAATTTGCAATATTACCAAAAAGCAACATCACCCAACCAGAATGCTGCATGTGTGCCTTTGGACTATTATCAATGTACCTATCCAAAGCACAGCGAATCACACATACATTATAATGGAAAAATTACACAGGTCCAGTAAGTATATCAATGATTATACATCATATTACGACAAGCAGGTACATAAAACATACACCAAGTGACAGAGTGTGTATATAGGAAACAAAAACGAGTCATAACTGATTAATTTATATGGATAGGATAGTATTAATGTTATATTATTTTTAAGTTTATTGATGTCTAAGCGAGTTTATCGTTAAACATAGTTTCGATCAGTGAGGATATTTTAGTATACTCACCTGTGACAACTGTCAAACATCCTTAGGGTAGCCGGGACCGACGGCTTCACGTGCCCTGGGAAGCACGGTGCCAGCGATATCGAACTATTTAATACGCACATTACTCCTAAAAGACAGTGGTGCGCGAGAGCCCGAGACCCTATGCGTGACAGTCTGCCTGTCCCCTCACTAGGCTATCGCTGCCTCTAGGAGAGACCGGCAGATATGACATAACGTAACATATCCATACAAAGAAGTCATCACTTTATTATGTACTTTTTTGAGTATTAAATAAAATTCTCTTGTACAAGTTCTTAAAGCCTATCCTGCTTATTTTTAGATACTACTGGAGGTGGTAATGAATTCCAGCATTTGGTGGCCGCGAATTTAAAACTACCTCTAAACGCCGTAGTTCTGTGCTGCGGTATTGAAAGCGGGTTGGTCATGGTACGCGCGGGATATGCAAGATGATTCTGCCTCCAGTTTAACTTGTCGTATAAATATTTAGGCGAGCACGTTTTAACAATGCCGAACAGTAACGAAGCTAAGTGAAGCTTTCGTCTGTTACACATTTTTAACATATTAGCGTCATTTAAAAAAGGCGTAACATGGCTACGACGCGGGATATCGAAACAAAATCTGGCGCATGCGTTTTGTACTCGTTGTATTAAACGTTCAGTTCTTGACAGTAGACAAGGGCCATATACTATATCGCAATAGTTAAATTTCGAAAGGATTAGACTATCTACTAATCTTTTTCTTATCATTACACTGAAATATCTTCTAAACCTATACAATGTCTTCAGCCTATAAAAACAACTCCTAACCACATTGCTAATGTGCGCCTCAAAACGGAGTTCAGGGTCAATTGTTAGACCTAGGTTACAAGCTGTTTCTACCCTATCAATAATTTTATCTTTAATCTTTTTCTCTGGCTTAGCAGAAATAATAGTTCGTACTTGTGTTTTGCTCCCCAGAACAATAAACTTGGATTTTGTAGGATTCAACGTTAGGCTGTTACGCTCTGACCACGAGACAATTCTATCAAGCTCTTCATTCATCCTATGCACTGATGCCGATGTTTTGTTAGGGCTAAAGGACATGTATAGCTGGATATCGTCTGCGTACATGTGATATTTGCAGTATCTAAAGCAATCAATGATATCTGCACTGTAAATAATAAATAAAAGAGGCCCCAATAACGAACCCTGTGGAATACCTCTGGTGACGGATTGCAAAGCAGATGAAGTCAGAGACCCATCTTCTTTCTGTATTTCAACAGACTGCAATCTGCCAGTGAGGTAGCTACTGAACCATTTCACAGAATTTCGGTCAAAACCGTAGTAGGCTAACTTTGACAGAAGCAATGTTGTGTTTATGGCATCGAATGCTCGTGAATAGTCCAGCAAGGCAACGATGGTGCCTTCACCCTGATCCCTAGCCTCTAAAATATTGCCGACGACATCCGCCAAAGCAGTTGCAGTTCCACGTCCATGTCTGAATCCTGATTGGAAATCTGGCAGAATATTATTAGCCTCTAAGTAATCAGAAACCTGTGTATATACCACCCGTTCCAAGATTTTTGATAGATATGGAAGTATACTAATTGGACGTAAATCTTTGTAATTTTCAGGATTGCTGGTCTTTGGCAATGGTCTAATTTCATTATAATCTGTCAATACCAAAATCGTAAATAGCAAGTTTAAAATAACATTATTTGAAGACTACAAATATTTTAGTTTCAGTGTAAATATCACGCTTGAAATTAAATGAACGTATATTATAATTGTCTTACTAATAAAAAAATATTACTCACACGTTTAACGTATGAATACTTACACAGCGTATAACGTCTGTATAGGAGTTATACAGGGTTTACACAACATCGCTACTAATAAACGCAAAGACAAGCTTGTGTAACTACTCACGCTGTGTAGTCTGTGTACACAGAGCTACACATTAACCTAATCAAGCCCAATATTAGGCGAACTCCCTTAGTGTGACCAACCTGTTGTTGAGTAGTTCAGCTAATATTGGTTTTGTATAGGTTGATGTGTAGCTGTGTATACGTCAAATATGCTGACAACCTTTTATGAAGTACGTTCAAAAACTTCTAATCGTAACTTGGTTTTAATAATTTAATTTAATTTTATATATATTTTTTTACTAGCTTAATTATATATTAAATGGAGTTTCTTCTTAAAAAATCCCTTATCTATTAATCTAATGTACAAAAACTAAAGACTAATGGTTGTTATTTTCTGAAGGATAAATATGTTTTGATTTATACTCATAGCTTCCGAACGCCTCCACCGACAATAACATTCATTTCATAGATCAAAGAAATATAACCTTCCTAGTCCAACCTCTCTGTCATAGATTGCGCGCAAAACCTAAGTAAAGTGACAACATCAGCGTCCTCAGCTGGCCAGATAGCCGCCATTTTGCTCTTACGCGCTCCTTATACAAGGGTGCAAGCAAGTGTAGAGCTTGTGTAAGTCTAAATAGATATTTTGATCTCTTATAACGCATGTATACACGCAATCTGTCAAAATATTTTTTATTAGTTGCGTTTTTGTTACGCAATGCTTATAGTACTTGTATACACTGTGTCGTAATTTTTATTAGTAAGACAGTATGAGTTTATATATGCGAACAATATAATCACCATGCACAATAATAATATGACAATATATGTTGTGACAGTACTGACAGATACCACATGCGCAGCACTCCATACTACAGCGCATGCGTTCTTACTTCCAAGAGGAAAATTTGTGCCGTACTAACTTCTACCCTCCCCTCCCTTAAAATTAATCCACCGCGGTCAAGAAATAATGTTGGTTGAGGAAGCAAATTTTTTAGGTATCGTAATTGATAAGTTCTGTAATTGGAAAGCCCATACAAAACAAGTGTCAACCAAAATAAACAGGTTCATTTACGCAATAAAAAGAATAAGAAAGTTAGCGGACGAAAAAACAGCCTTATTGGCATACCATGGATATATTGGGTCTATATTAAGATATGGACTTTTGCTTTGGGGAAACTCGACAGATACCAGCAGAGTCTTTATATCACAAAAAAAATGCATAAGAGCTATTTGTGGTGTTGCGCCGACTGACACATGCCGGCCGCTATTTAAAAAATTACGATTGCTTACTTTGGCTTCACTGTACATATTGGAAATAGGCGTCTTTGTTATGAAGCATTCAAATATATTTCAAAGAGTGAGCGAAACTAAGAAATATTCTGTACAACACTAAACTACAAACACACTTTGTATCCACAACCTTGTACAAAAAAAACTGCAATTATATGTGTATACAAGTATTTAACAATATACCCCGACGCATACGCGAACTTCCCCTGTCTCAGTTTGTATCTCAATTAAAGACTTGGCTTATAGACAGATGCTTTTATACACTTTTCGAATTTATGCCGTACAAAGACAAGTAGATAGTTAGGTATAATATAATAAAGACTATTGAGTATTAAACAATATAATAAATTATCTGATGTTGCATTTCATATTGTATTTAAATTGTTTAAATTATAATTATAAGTAAAGCTAATTATATTAAATATTAAAAATAATTATATAGTTATTAATGGAATTAGTGATAGAATGTAATTTAATGTTTAGACATGTTATTTATGAATATTTTTAATTGATTTATAGTTGAAATGTATGTGAAAATTCTGTATATTAAATGTTAGGGTTATGTCTGTAATACTGTTACGATTATTATAATACGGGTTAATGTTATGTTAATGTTAAGATTAATTGAGTGGGTACTTAACTACTCATTATATGGTGAGACATGTAGTACAATTCTTTTCTGTAAGACCTTTATAACCGTGTTTCTGGCAAATAAAGTATCTTATCTTATCTTACAATCCCTCCCAGTTAATTTTTTTCAACTTATAGTAGCCTATGTCCGTCTCCATGGTCCTATATATCTCTTTATTAAATTTCAATAAATTCAGTTCAGCTGTTTAGGCGTGAAAACGGAACATACATACATAGATACACACTTTCGAATTTATAATATTAGTAAGGATGTCTGTGTGTATATGATTAACAGTCTGTGCTCACCTGTGTTCTTCTTCCTCAATATTTTCTTCATAATCAGAGGATATAGGCTCGTCTTTCACTTCTACACTCTCTGTTTCAATAATATTGCTCAGCATGTCACTCTCACATTTTATTGTATTGGTTTGCTTTCGCAACTGAAAATATAATTATAATTGTTCACTGTTGAGATGTTCACTAGACTAGTGCCCTTGGGTACTTGGATGTCATTACTTAATATAACTTACTTGTATAGGTTGAGTGCTAAGAATCTCATAGTACTGAACATTTGAGCAACTCAAGTGGCTCTGGCTTTTGTCAGCTTCAAACTGAGAACAAACATAATATGTTACATAAGAAACAAGAGATGCTCACTCATAGTACAGAGCTGGCATGTCAACACACACTCACCGGAACACTCTGCAGCACATACTGACACAACATGCTGTGTGATCTCACTACTTTACTTCTGAATCTGTTATATTTGTGCAACAATGCTGAACATTCATAGCACAGCCACTGAGGTAGTCCATCTGTAGGTGAGATCTGAAATAAAGTGTTAGTAAAATCATCTCATTCAAAGAATTGTGTTTAAATTAAATTGCTGCTGCATTTTTATAGTTTCAGGAGAAAGATAATTCATTTTGAAAATACTAAATCAAACTATGATATGGGTTGCCTAAAGCGATATAAGTACCTACTGGTTATAGTACTTAAAATATATTTAAATTGAATGATCTAGAACTATGTTTTTTATCAACGAAACAGAAGAAACATTGGCTAGTAAAGCAATTTTTCAGTTTCTTTACATGAACCATGGTCATACAGCATACTACATAATAACTAAATACAGGATATGCATTCATGAAATGGAAAGTTATAACAAATAGAATTAAGGACTGGGTTAGTTGGACCCAGTAGCGAGTCTTCAGTATTAATAAAGGTCAATGAAATTGTTGTTCTAACAAAATGCATTACTCATAAAGCAAATAGTTCTTATTTGAATTTTGGGTAATGAATACCTATTATTGCAATGTGATTTACAATGAGACAACAGAACTAAACGTCAAAATGCTGAAACTAAATGCAAAGAATGTAGGTACATAATTTTAATTAAAACAAAATAAAATATGGGTAGGTACATAATTGTATGAGGATATTTTGAACCTTTAGAACTTGAACTTGAAAGGGCGGTAATAACTGTATCTTACAAGAATGCCGGTCAAATCCTTGAAAACAGCTTCCAAACGCGTAGCTTTGATCATACGACGCTCAGTCGCCAGACAACCTCTACAAACGCTCGAGATCTGTTCATAACTCGAGCTCAAGTTTGCCATCGCCTCACTGTGGACTATGCTTATTGTTTCCATTTAAAAAGATACACTTTGGAATTAAAATTGAACAGGTTCCATAAAACAGCCTGATCGCTATCACTAGCTTCACTACCTACCTAACAAAAACAATGCCATGCCACAGATAATACACTATATACCAGAGATAGATGCGCCACTAAGGTTTTAAATTCATTAAAATGAGTGTACCCAAACACAGAGATGGCGCTGGCGTAGCGTTTCTCACATCTGGCCCGCTAGATGGAGCTAATTTATGTCACATTATAATATCAATATTATTATAATATAGGATAACTTTAGGATTTAAAATAAAATAACTCAACATTTAATTTCTTCTTTTATTATGTGAATTATAATAACTTAACGCTTGAATTTTTGTTGCATTATTATTACATATATTTGTTTTACCTTTTAGTATTCTGTTGACATTAGTGCACCAGCTGTTTATAATAATATTTATTACACTATCCATTAGAAAATTTTCTACTTCTGTTTTATGAGTTCTACAAGAGAACTGTGAAAAATTACAGAATATATTTGAAATTTGTTTTATTGTACCCTTGAGACATTTTTGATGTGGTTCCTCGTTTAATTTTATTTCAACTACCATGCAAACCTCATCTAAAAACTCGCACAATGCCTCCGATGGATAATTAAGGGATCTTTTTGTGTAATCCCTTTCTAATATATAATCATTGTTATTTGGAGGCATTGCGCTTACTAAATTCATACGACAAGTGTCGCATTTTTTTGTAAATTGCTGGCATGTTTTCTTTATTATATAGCCAGCAACATACTTTTTTGCCTCTTTACTAGTCGTATTAGTACAATCTGTTTCAGAGGTTTGCATAAAGTGATTTATTATGGAGTCCACATTAACAATATTTGAATGGTATTCTGTTTCTTTGTTCTCTGTAGAATTCAATAACGCTTTCAATGGTTTTAATGCCTTGTTATCGTCTTGCTCGCAATTCGCCCCAACCGAGTGTGACGAAGTTAAATTATTTATTAGTAACGTCTTAAAAGCTCCAGTGAACTGCGAGCAAGTTGGTGATGTATTACGCACCCCATTGCTACGTATATTGCAGAAGAAATTTTCTAATGCATCTTGGTTTATATTTCTTGTCAACAGACTACTTATATTATGTATTTTGTTCAAATATGAAAACATTTCTTTATATACATCGATATTTGCGATCCAATTTTTTATTGATGGCACTTGTTCAAATTTTGTGGACGTAGTGCCATCTCGTAATTTCTTGTCTATTTTAAATCGCATTGATCTGAGGATTGGTAGTGATTCTTCCCATAGCTTGAAATGCGGCGAGTTTCTTTTCAGTGCGCACTTGTACATTTTTTCAGTTTGTTCATAGCAATGGCCATTAAATGAGTCGAAAAGCTTATCTATCAGGAGCAACAAATCTGCTGTGCCAAGACATTCCTTAGGAAGAATATCATGACCTGAAATGAAGGAAATAATGATTACAAGTTGCAATAAAGTAATATTAGTTCTTGTAATTATAAAATCAATATCTTGAAGCCTACCAATACAATCACTGCTTACATTAAACTTTAATGTAAGCAGTAATTGGACGCACTTAAACGGAAAGGATCCAACCCACACTTTGAGCGAAAATGAGTTATATATACCAAAGTACTCCTTGTAGTTAATACTTTAATATCACAAAAACAGTCCAAGTAAAATTCCAACGGATCATGTTATAATGACCGTACGTTACCAACCCACATGTATGGCAGGTCATTCATTTTTATATTGACATCGCTCCAAGCTACTTAATTCGTTATTGAGAAATTCACATTTACGAAAATATTCCAAATCACATATTACTAAAACGATCCAAACTACTTGGATAATTATTATTCTAAAGACATAATTAAACGAAAACAATTCATGTGACATGGATTGTTTTCGTATTATTCAATTTAATTACTTAAATTGACTTAGTGAAAAATCGAAAACAATTCATCTTACATGGATCGTTATCTCTTAACTTAACTTAAGCTTTATTTTAAATAACTGACGTAAACATCGATAACGATCCATGTAACGTGGGCCCTTTTATTTTACCTAGTTCATTGTGTAACTAGATTAAAATATTTAATTATTGGAATTAATTAAAAAGCTGGAGATTGTTGTGGAATTTTTTAATAATACCTTATTCGTTAAAGAGTAGATGCAGAAGAATATAATATTACTAACTGATTATTTGTGGGTAAAACGATTATTTGTGATGTAGGAATAATAATACTGATTAATAAATAATTATAAAGATTTTTTTTGTGGGAATGGGATGTCTATACCTTTGCAACATTGTTTTCCTTTATGTCATTCAAGTTCGTACACATTCGTTTTCTTGCCTGATTATTCTAAAACATAGAAATCTGTCATAATTCCTTATAAATTTCAATATTTTTGTCCCATTTTAAAGCTTGGATCCTTAAGGCTAAATATGTTTATTACTCTGCTCTTTTGAAATAGTATTTTAACGGTAAGGATCCATCGTCATATTTTTATTATTATCTCGGCAAATACATCATAATGTTGGACTTTAAATTAATAAAATTAAAATTTATGTATGTATCCTTTACTTAAAACCAACACCATAATGTTAAAGTGGAGAATCAAAGACGAAATACGATTTGAACTTCAAACTTGAATATCTCGAAACTAAGTCTGTGAGGGTTGGATCCTTTCCGTTTAAGTGCGTCCAATTGTATTGGTATTCTAAAGCTTTAAGTACTTACCAGCTAAAAATCTCATTGCAGCAGACACCCTTTGACTGAAAACTTGGGCTGCATGCTTCACTTTTATTTTAGGTATTTTTTCCTTTACGACATGATTCTCTGTTAATTTATTAATCAGCCTTATGTCGTCTTCCCCTGGATCAGCATCCAGCAGCATTTGCAAGTGATCCCATTTGGCAAATTTGACGACGCCATCCTGAATAAATCGTAAATCCTTAGTGAGCAGATTATTTCTTAACCCTTTTAGAAGGTGTGGCGGGTCAAAAACTGGGAATATTTTGTTTTCGTTATACTCAAACGCTAAACTTTTGAATTCCTTGCCTTCTGTTAAATATTTTCTTTTTGTATCATCTACAAGACTTTCTATTGCACACATGTTTGAGGCAGATTGGTCACATACAGTGGCAACGACTATTAAGCCTGTGCTTTGAACAACTTTTAGTACATCCAAAATCTGTTTTTTTAATTCTGCACTCTTTGTTGCGCTCTGGCAGAATGTGAAGGCAATGGGCTGCTTGTATCTTCCTTTGAGACCCTTGACCATAAATACAAGTGCATGGTCTGCAATCTTATTGGTTTTCTGAGGACCGAAATCCTCAAAACCAATTATTTCATCCCAAGTTTTGTGGTAATATAATAATAATAATAATAAATTTATTTATCAACAAGTAATGATACAGCTTGTACAAAACAAGATTATAGTTGATCGACAGAATCACATTAACTATGATAAAGCTGCTAATATCATACACGAAAATAGCACTGTGCCTTAAACTAGGTTATACCTGTATCTTAAGGAACAGTTTTAAAATATACTATACCTACTTTACATTTATGACATATAGCGAGTGTGAAGCAAATGTTGTACAACTAAAGATTATTTATTATGTTTTGCTACAAGTCTATAATATAAACCAGGACTTAATGCCACTTCGTCAAATATGAGTGTACATACATTTTTTTCTTGGGGTAATTTTTTTACTGCCTTTTTCAGGTGTTCAATGACAACACTATTTATTCCAGGCTTAATGGTCACTTTGCTGAGAATTTTTTGGATTGTCCGTCTTGAAGGCAATGCAAACAGTCTTTGTAGTAGCTTATAGGCCTTTTGGCTTTGCTTGTATATAGTCAGGCACAAATTTTTTTCTTTATTGGTAAATCTTCGTCCTCTTGGTTTTATTGATGCCTTTCCTAATTGCATACTGGTAAATATAGCTGCAGGTTCAGGCAATTTTTCAACTGCTTTTAAAAATGCTTTACTCTATGCAATTTTTGCAGCTTGTCGAACTTTTTGGTTAAGGTTCTTGCATTTCTGCCTTAATTTTAAAAGCTTGACCTTCAATTGTGCAAGTGATTTCAAAAATTTATTCCGGACAGCATTAATGGTTTCAGTGCCTGAAATAATACACATGATTACTTAATATCCAAAATAAATGATTTAACAACATAAAAAGTACAGTTCCTTTTGTGTAGGCTAGTAACATTTAGATAAAAGATAATACCACATTCACACAACACCCTCCAGTCCCAAACTAAGCAGAGCTTGTACTATGGGTACTAGACAATGGCTAAACATACATATATACTTTTTTTTTGTAAATATATACATATTATACATAGAAACACCCAGACCAAGCCAAACATCCATTTTCACGCACACAAATGTCTGACTTGAGCGGGAATCGAACCTGCGACCCTCGACATGGCAGCCGGTTACACTACCGATACGCCAACCCGGTCGGCAATATAAATTAATTCATTCGTTGACATAAATTAATTTAATTAATACATCCAATAATTTAAATACTAGGAGTATTAACTACACTCATCTTGGAAAACATTGAATTTTGCTGTAAAATTAAATAAAACTAAGTCAACTAAATCAGTAAAATGTAATCAGTGTTCAATGTTACCCAAGATATATTAAAATATCATCATCATCATCCTAGCGTTTTTCCCGGTTGCGTCCAAGACTTGGAGCCCGGGGTCCGCTAACTAGTCTAACCAGATGTGACTGAATATTCGCTTTTCCACAGAGCGACTGCCGTCTGACCTCCGCAACCCAAAAATTCCATGGTTGAGACTAGTGTCAGGATATTTGAGGGTACTGACTCCCCGTAACAACTGTCAAAGATCTTCATGACAGCTGGGACCCACAGCTTAACGTGCCTTCCAAAGCACGGGGCAAGCGATAATTAACTAATTAATACGCACATAACTTCAAGAAGTCCTAAGAACTTCGAAAAGTCATTGGTGCTGCCGTGGATTCGAACCCGAGACCCTCTGCAAGGCAGTTTGTTGGTCTCTCCACTAGGCTATCGCTGCCGCGCCAAGATATATTATAACATTAATACATAATCACTAGAAACCGAATTATATGCCACTTAAAAAGTTAAAAATATGTATAAAAATACCAGAATATGCAATATCATTTTAGAACGCATTAAGTATGCAAGTGCATAACATACAACATGCAAGGACATATAATAGGATATCTTGTAATCACATTTCTAAATCCTGTATATGTTTTAATTAAAAACAAAATAGATACTGACTTTTCTTGACTGAAGTATGTTTCTGGGCAATTGCTATAGGTGGATCCTTACATGGCACATTGTTCTTAGATGTTGACCCTTTAAAGAAAATAGTATGCAGTTAATACCTTAAATAGAAATATTTTTTGTAGAGTAGTATTATTATTAAGATATACATAATCCGAGCCCAGGCCCGTTCACACAACATGATTTAACGTCCAATTTGATCAAATCATGTAGTCGATATCAATTGTATTTGGTTGAGTTAAGATGCTATAATGTGTCTCTATCTCTCAAGGTTTAACACCTTGACGATTTGACCTTGAGCGCGCCAATCAGTGCAGCCAACGCCAATCGAGTCGAAATCGAGATTCGAGCTGTTGAACTTGTACTAAGACCCCAGGTAGTCGTAACGTTGATTAAAATCATGTTGTAATAAGTTATTATGAAAAAAAAAATCGGAATGTGACAGCCCTGTGAAAATCACGAATGTCTAGACGGGAGCGGCATTTCGCCAGACATCAAAGGAGTTGGACCACTGTATGTTCCTTATGCTGTGATACTATTGTATACATTGTAAAATATTGGTTTTAATTAGCCTCCGCTGTCTGTTAGAAGTAATGAAAAAATTGGTTGCCTGTAAAGTCGGTATACGGGCGAAAGTTTTACGTGACAACGACTTTGAGTGGTAAAATAATTTTAATGTGAATATTCATTCGTATAGTAGGAAGAAGGATGAAAGACGCGTGCCTTTCACTTTTTATGTCTGTCTCTCTCGCTCTTAGGCGGGACGCGTGCCTCTCACTCGCTCTCATTGTGAGCGCATAACGTGAGCGGAGCGTAACGCAGTTTCTTGAAGTGTCACCCGGCAAACCAATTTATAAGACGTTGTCACGTCAAAAACCAAGTGATGTATGACAGTACCGAACCCTTTGTGTACAAGTCTGACTTGCACTAGACCAATTAAATTTTCTTATTTTATTACTTTTTCTCATAGCCACAATCAAAGAATGTAATAGTAAAACATTATACACCGCTATTTTTTAATTAGTACAAAAACTTTAAGGACAGATTAGCGAAGATATTATTATCATATATGTGACGTAAGAATTTCATAATATCAATAAAGAGCAAAGTTATTATCATTTGTTTATTGTAGAAAATCTCACTTAAATCATAGTCATATTTTACAATCCATTCACTAATTCATTGATAATATTCCATCCTGCTCATTCGCATTCTCTCTGTCGCACTTATGATGTAGGTAGCAATAGAAAATAAAATGAAGAAAAATAATAAATGTAGGTAGTTATTTTTAATTTTGTTAGTTCTACCCTCTCCTTCATACTTCATTCGGGCGTAGTACCGGTAAAATTGATCGTTTAACAAGTAATTAAATACGGAGGTATGTAATTAGAAAGCAAACAAATATCAAAATAAAAGATGGTGTTCTGGACTAAAAGAAAAGAGTAATTTTGGCATATTTATGAAGTTAGAATCATCTGCTATTTAAAAATTATTTTATCGTCATCATGTCAGCCTAGAGACGTCCACTGTTGGACATAGGCCTTCCTCAAGGTGTGTGGAGAACACAGACCGATTTTGAGGCGCCTGCAACAAATTATTATTTACTTAAGTACGTATTATTTACTAAACTTACAAGTATTTCCATTGTCCTTCGAAATGTCCACCACCGTTGTCAAAAGCATCCAATATGCACTGTTTTAATTGTTTGACACTGACCCGGTCACTTTTGTACACTCACAATACGATGTCCATGGGTACACAGCTGCACTCGCGATTTTTCCACTCAAAAAGTACGCACGAAGCATAGCTACATACTCCCGTGATATGAACTGATATGATAGGCCATCGCGTCGGGCAAACGTAGACAAACAATTAAGTTTTGCAACGAAATTAGATACGCTGACTTTCGCTAGTAATTTAGTACTGTGTCGCATCGTCGGGGCGTGGCGCAGGCGCAGAGGGGCGGCGGGGGGGTCTGGTAATTTATCAATGGTATGATAGTACACGGGTCGGTCATAGTATTAGTATTGCATTTACCAATTATCACGTATTTTTGTGGACAGTTTTGAGACAGTTTTGGGACTTAGTGTTTTTATTTTTCAACTACATAATTATGATCAGTTAAAGATTAGTGCCCTGTAAAATTTTTTGTACTAATTAAAAAATAGCGGTGTATATTTACCTTCACCAGAAGTGGTTTCTACATTATCAGATGGTTTATTTTGCTCAACAGAACATGATGTCAACTGAACTTCAAAAGATTGCAAAGCAGTGGAAGTTGTTGATGTAGATGCTGAAATTAAATATAACACAAACGTCAATGATTGTAGGTCAAATCTTAAGATCACTCATTAGTTTTCAAACAAGTACTATTTTTGTATAAAGCAATGGAATATCGAAGTTCTACTATTTAATAACATTTGATGTATCTTTATTTTAATAGCTTTTCATAATTTTCAATGAAATATTAAATTAAGATGCATGTCAATTAAGATTTTTACAAAATCATTGGAATCCATAATTCAACTAGGTGTTGTTGTTATAGTTCTAAATATTATAGGCTACTTACCAAGATTTAATGTTGGAACTGCATTCTTAGTGAGATGACCACTGGCTGTTTTGTAAAAGTGTTCAAAATGATGATCACATATACGTATGTTGTTATATATGTATTGGTCACCCTTTTCTTTGTCTATTTCACTCAAAACTTTCTTCCACTCATCAAATTTTTCCGAATATGGGTATTTCGGAGGTGGGAAGTGATGGACTTTTTCTGAAAGAGAGTAAGTACAAATTTGTAGCTATTATCATAGTCATATACAAAATTCTGGGTCGAAAAGACTACTCACTGGCCAAATTTTGATATATGTGAATTATATAAACCGATTAAGCCTTACCTTTATATGGAAAACATCCAAAATAGCACTTAAAAGCCGACTTTCTAGGCATTTTAAAAGCGTCGTCAAATCCAAATCGCGAGGCAAACAAGGTCCAGTATTCACAGCGTAGGGTCAATCTTTAGTGTATCTTATCACAGGGTCCAAGGGAGAAGCAGGGTCAAAGTTGAAAAAAACACAAAATAGATCACCACGAAAGTTCACGAAACCAGAAACAGAAAAGTTTTGAACTATAACGCACCTAATGTCAGTCAGTCAACATTAACGTTTCGTTTCACATAAAAAAAAATAAGTGAAATAAAAATTATTTGTATAATAACGAGAATATTGTTTTAGATATTAAGTAAATTATTAAATAATAAAGACAAAAAATATTATATTTAGGTAAACACATTAATAATTTAGAGTTTTCGTGTCAACTAGTAAATTAGCGCCATCTATCAGAAGCTTTGTAAAATTATGGCCCAAGTTTGAGTACCCATCTACAAAGATGGCGCTACTTTCTTTGTATACTTTTTTGTGACGGGTTTCACGGACCCGAACAATGCCTACTTAATAAATTCATCAATGACATTAGTTTGCTTTGCTTGACAGTTGACAGTTAGTCTCGCACGCACCACAGACTTCACCATGGATTGGTTTCAAGTTCATGCTTAGACAGTGTTGCCAACTCTGATTTTCAAAAATACGTAGATCGGAGGTAAAAAGTACGTAGATCTACGTACTTTTAGTAATATCCTAGATAAAGGGAGATTCTGGCAGGAACCTTAAAAAAGCGCGGAACAGATTTTTTTTCAATTTTAATTTCTGATTAAATATTCGGTGGTTTTTACTTAGAAGTCAATAAAAAACAATAGTGATAGGTGTGCAAACCCGTGGAAATGGTGGGAAATGAGGGGGGCGGGGATAACCCATAGCGATAACACATAAACGTCCTCGGCTTGAGGCTGGAGACGGAGAAAGTGAAAAGGACTGTTGTAATGGCGGCGGCGGTGAGCATTTTGACTATTCACCGTATCTAAAACCAGAATACAAAAGAATTTATCCTGAAAATGCCTGTGTGTACTTTAAAGTGTTTATAGAAGCTTCCAACAGTAAAGATAGAATAGGCAATAAGAGCCCTATCTATCTGAATCATATATTTTCTAGCGAGATAAAAGGGCTATTCAAAGAATTAACGCCAATAAAATTGCAATAATATTTAAACAATATAATACGGCCAATAACTTTATTAATAACAGCGCTTTTCTCAACAAACATGGCTTGAAAGCATTTATTCCGGCTGCGCAAATAGAAAAAACAGGCATAATTAGATTTGTACCAGCAAACATTTCGAACAAAGAACTATACACAAAACTATCATCAATTTATGAAATAATAGCTATAAGAAGATTCACAAAGAAGGTAGGACAAGAGCGAATACCACTACAAACAGTTAGCATTACTTTTCTATCGAATATTCTTCCAGACAATGTACAATATGATTTGTTTTCATACCGAGTTTTTGAATTTATACCCCCATTACAGCAATGTTTCCGTTGCTTTAAATTTAACCACTCCGCTAGGATATGTAATGGCAAACAAAGATGTTCCATTTGTGGAGATGAGCATTTATATAATGAATGTGATAGACCAACAGAGATCTGCTGTGGCAATTGCAGCGGGCCTCATCTTGCAATTTCGAGATTATGTCCAATTAAGTTAAATAAAATTGTAGAAAAGAAAAATAAGATAACATATGCAAGTGCTACAATTACAAAACAACACTCAAGTAATAACATTGAATTTCCGCCCTTGCCACCTCCAAAAATGAAACCAATTAACACTGTAAATAAATCTGTAAATAAGTCTGTACATACATCTGTAAATAAGTCTGTAAATACATCTATAAATAATACTGTACATAGTGTAAATAACTCTAGAGATGTCTCTCCTAAAGTAGACATCAAAGCCCAAATATGTAGTTGCCAAAACGATGTACTTAAGGCCCTGGTACAGACGTTGGTGGAACTGGGTAATAAGAGCGATAATACGCCTACCACTGTAAATACCATTAGGGAAACACTTATTAAAAACCTCAAGTAATGGATCTAAGTCCTAAGACTACAGAACAAAAGGCAGACGGAGCGCGCGGAACACTTGCGTGAGGCCACTAAAGCAAATACAAAATTGAAAAGCGAATACAAACTCGGCTCAGTGCGCTGCGAAGCATCGCACAGTTCACACGCCACGATCAATCCAGCTTTTAAATTCATAAAATGCCGTCTTGCGTTTTTAAACATTGTAAAAGTTGTTTCCAAAAGCAAAAACGGGAAGATGGAATATATTTTTACAGATAACTATGGATTATTTGACTGTTTTATAATATTATTTCGATAAAATTCGTATTTCTGCAGAAAATATGTAAGTGTTGCCAGTTTACGTCGACGCCGTTCTCCCTGAATTAGGGAAAATGCACTTGTCAATTGATTATGTAATAATGATGGTCATGTTAATGAAAAATACATTCACGTAATGTAAAATTATATTGTAGATTATCTTTCTTCTTATAAATATAGTAATATAATTTCCATTAGTATATACATTGTTTTGAGTTCGATCCTCAAACGATCCAAATATTCGTGTACACATGGCTCCTCGTCAATCTTTATACACGTTGACCTTTGTACCGTTCTTATGGCGTAGGGAATAAGTATCAAAATCGTAATGCAACTGTTTAACTTGACTTGGCGCCGTGTGTACATTAAGTACAGAAACAGAAATCATTGATTGCAGCCATTATTTATTTTTAATTGCATTTTTGTTTGGTTTTGATTAAATTTATGAATCATAATATTCATAATTTATTGTGTGCATGACAAAATGTTTATAGCTAATTAATATTTAGGACGCAAGCCTATTGCAATTAACCAAACATTTCCAGATACTGAGAATATCTAAACAAAAAATAAACAACATATTCGCCGATCTAAGATCTGAACCCCATGATTGGTATTCGTAAATATATGTAGTTGGTATTATATAAGTATTTCGTCTGGATCGAGGGTATTAATCACAAAACATATTCTATTTATTTCTCAATTTACGAATAAAATTAGTTAAAACTTAACTCAGTACCTATATTTAAGAAATGTTTTTATAAAAGCATACATTAATGGTTTCTTTTATTTAAATCATTTTCACAACAGCATTACAGATTAAAAGCATTAATTAAATCCATGGTAAATTCTTCAAAACCGCAAACGAATATAAAATATGTAATATTTTTATATCCGTTTGCAAAAACTATATGCAAGGTAGTGGGAGATTATTCATAATCTGGCAACTTTACACACACATAGGCGCGCGTGTCCGTACAGTGCCAGTCGCCAAATGTCACGCACACATAGCTGTCAACATGCCTCACTTAGTCGGACGAATACGCTCCATCTGAGTCTTAAATCTGTGTTGCACTAATTCAGGTTGATAGCAAATGAACTGTCTACATAGGTATCAGTTGTTTATAATGCACTATGGATTCAATTTTTTTTTCTTTTTGATAATGAGATGCTATGACCATATACACGGAAATGCCAAATAAAAATACTGTGAAAAGCATTAAGAATAGTAGTAGGCTAACCATACATAGTTAAGTGCAATTCTGACAGTGTCCGAAACCTTGATAGTCTTTAAAACTGTTTAACTTTATCAATGTATTTTTTTTTCTTTTTTTGTATTTTTTTTTGTTTGTTGCTTTACTTGAATATACACCATACATATATATGAATGTTTACTAAGTCATCATAAGTAATTAAATGATTAAAGTATAATATTTCCTTATAGAGCCACTCATAAATATTCTTGAAACCCAAATGTTAAAAAACTCATGGCTCATTTCTCATTAAGTTACAATAAGCCAGACACATAACCGTTTGCCACAACAAAACCTAGGTTTTGGTTTTTATTATCATGCTACAATATTATACTGCATCTAACATTATCAATCTAAGAATTACATTATCAAATGACAAATTATGTACAATATATCTATTTCATTAAAATACAAAATTTCATCTATAAATGCACAAATACCTACTTTCCACCAAGCATTACAACATTATTACCTAGTAGCAAATAATTCAATACATTAAAAATCATATTAAATAGTACCTAGATAGGTGTTAAAGCAACAAAAAAGAGACACAATAACATCTGTAGTTGCAATGATTAACATAAATGGTCAGCCTTACATTACACCTACACAATACTACCTAGGTGATTACGTGCTTATCGTATGCGTGTAATTAAATATTTTTATACTATGATACATGTTTTTTTTTATTTAATTCGTTGTAGATAGAATCCCTCTACAGTTAAAACTCATAAAATATGTATGTCATCGATTTACTTTTTAAAATAATCCTGTTTAAAATACACAAAGTGTTTTTTTCAACGATAGTCAATGTTCGCTGCTAAGTATAATAAATTAGAAAATAAATATCAACAAAGAATTCATACGACTTGAAAGAGTCATTTATAAGGTTGAAGAAAAACATCACTTCAACTTACTCATGTTACTAGGGCTTGTAATATCGGAGAGTTTTGAATTCCGGAACTGAGTTACGATATTGGAATGTCAATTCCGGAATTCCGGTATTAATTCCGGAATCGGTATGCTCTTGAATGATTTAAATGTCTAATATAAAATAAACGTGTATAATGCCAAAATTAAACCAGTTATATTATACTTTTCTTCAGTCTATAATTCGTTATACGTTGGATAGATCAAGATTTTACAATTTTTTTCAGTTTTTATTGATTAACATGTCATAAACATTCAAGTAGCAAAAATGTAAGAAGAAAAATAGTATAATTAAGCATTGTTATAAAATCAGACGTTCAATCTAAAATTTATATTAATAACCAGACCGATTCTCAAAATTCCTAGCCCATGCTTCGCCAGTGTCGTGTAAAGTAGCGTGTTAGGTGTACCGTGTAAGACTGACCGATATGATATGATAACATTCAAAACACCGTTATACACAAAAAGAATCGACATAATCCAGGTGCGCGTCAAAGCAGCGAAGTTAAAATAGGATTGGGTGGGATATGTCTGTAGGATACATCTCTAAAAGTGGAGATACATCGTAATGAAACCCTGAAGGCGACACAGGGACAGGCCGAAAAAATGGCTTGATACTTTTCTAGCAGACTGGCAAGATAAATCCAAAGATTTATGCAAGAGTGTGGGGGAGACCTTAGCCCAGCAGCGGGACAGTAAAAGTTAAAATGGAAACAAATATTACTAAACTTCAAATTACATTTGGGAATAAAGTGAGAGTTTATGCACTCTCCTCATTTTATGGGTAGTAAACAAATTCAATTGTTGAAAAAATCGTGGGGCGAGAATCAATAAAATCTCTGAAATCGATTTTTCCCTTATCAAATTGTCCAATTTCCAAAAAGTAATGATCTATTGGAGCAAGTTACAGGTTCTAGGGGGTATAGGGGTACGAGAAGATGTTGTGTTGTGTGAGATAAAATAAAGAATCCAGGAAACGAAATATATACTTTTACTGTGGTACCTCATAATTTTAAGAGCTAGACTTTTTAACCTCAGCTCCTTCTAATTTAGCAACCTGTGATCTAAATGTCCGCTGTCCTCAAGAAGCAGTAAGCTCTAACGAATAAATATATAATTATTATGATTATAACGATTGAGACCGGTGCCAGTTGTTTAACAAGTACCTTTCCATCATGGTTTGCAATTGTTGACAGTAAAATTTGCTACTGTAATATGCTGTCCAGATCTTAGGAAGCTGAAGTGCATGATACCAGCATCGGGCCCCCAGACAACAACCAGTACTTTTTCTGGATGAACTTTTTCTTGTGCAGGAGTTGTCTCGTGCTCCTTGGCTCAAGCGCTTTGATGAGCGATTCCTATTAACGGACCGGATCCATTTTTTCAGCACAAGAAACAATAAATTTCAAAATGCACCCTATAACGTGGCGGTTGAGTAAACTCACATAGCACTCAATGGGTGTTTGTTATTTCTGCTTTCTTGTTTCCTTTTTAATTTATTTTAAGGGAATTAGAATTGTTTCATAAATCGTTACTAACATCGAAGCTAACTCTGATGTGGTTTGCATTAGATAAGCTTCCATGATTACATTAAATTCTTCAATGTCAACTATGACGGATCACGGATCGTTCACGGAATTTGCAAAATGTCGGGGACATGGGAAACAAGTGGGGCGCGGAGTCGCTGAGGAAGGAATAGTGACCTAACACTGTGTATTATTGGCCACGTTCACAAAAAAATGTTATCTAGAGAAGTCACTTTGTATTATCTATGAATATCGGAATTACGATATTTGGGCCCTCAGTTCCGGTATTATAATATCGGAAAAAACGTCCGAAATTCCGGAATTACGAAATCTCGGAATTCCGGGATCCATGCCCTACATGTTACCGACTTATCAACAATAAATGTTTATGTTAGCGCGCCCATCTGGCGAGCGGCGGCGCGACATTTTGTTTAGAACGTGAGCGGTCAAGTGAATTCGGCGAATTGGTGCTAGCGGTCAAGCGGTTATAGGATATCTCGTCTCGGCAGGTTTCAAATTACGGCTAGCATAAGCGACAACTTTTCCATTACTGTTTGATAATACTGCACCTAAACCTATTTTTGACGCATACATTTGCAATTCAAAAATATTATTTTCCGAAAAATTTGGATACTCTAAAACTGGTGGATTCATAAGAGCTAATTTTAAATTTTCAAAGGCCGATTGACATTCTGATGACCAAATAAATTTCACACCTTTTTTACATAGGTAATACATTCACGGGATAAACAATATCAGAAAAACATGGTATAAAGCGTCTGTAATAATGTGCAAACGCAACAACACGTTTTACGTCGTCTGCGCAGGTAGGTATTGGATAGTTGCGCATTGTTTCTATTTTAGAAGGATCGGGGAAAATGCCTTCTGATGTTATCTTATGACCTAAGTAAACGATTTCATGCCTTCAAAATTCACATTTTAGCGGATTCAATTTTAAATTAATTTCTCGTAAACCATTTAATAATTATACTAATTAGGTTTTTATTATGATGAGACAGCGATTTCCCGATAACAATGCAATCGTCTAAATAAATAAAGCACTTATTATAGTTAAGACCTGCCATTGCTATGGTCATTAGCCTTGAAAACACACTAGGACTTGTTTTGAGACCCATAGGACAACGTTTCATTTGATACTGCCTTCCTGTTGTAAAAGCTGTACATTTACGAGAACTTTTATCTAAAGATAATTGATACATTTTGTCTAAACTGAAAGATGTGTATTTTCGGCTATTTTCGCTAAGTGAAAGTTGATAATAACTTTGGGAAAGATCGAGTTTCGAAAAATACATACTGCCTGATAATGAATCTAAAATCTCCATTATGTTGGGCAACGGGAATTTGGCATCTTGAATTTTCGTATTTAAATGGCGGTAATCGATAACAAGCCTCCATTTCTTTTCATTTGATTTATCTCCCTTTTTTGGCACTAACAACTAATGATGTTCAAATCTGCTATTTATCAATCACATGCTATGAACTATATGCTAATTTTTCTAGCATGTTATAATAAATGCTATAATATAGCATGCTATCGTGCGAAGCGTCAACACCCTTCGTGTGACCGCTAGTTTTAGCACTTGTAGGTACGATTTAGCGCGCTGTCGCGCTATCCATATTTGAACGTAGGTTAATATAGCGTCGACGAACATGCTATTTGCCTAACAAGTCTGAAGACTTAACGCGTGGGCAGATAACATGGTGAACTGTAATGTAACACATGAATAAAGAATACATATAGATATTTGTACATTTCTTCTAAGTATAAAATCTAATCATTATGCACAACAAACTAATTAATAACCAACTAATTAATAATAAATAAGTCAATTAATTTTCCTTCATACTTTTCAGGCTTAGGGCTGTATATAATTATATTGAGTTATTTAAATCATTTTAACACGCATGTTACACAGATCATTCATAGATACACAGTATTACGTGTCCTATCACAGTTTTTTAAAATCAAACACAAAACACTTAACTTTTGAGAACGTAAAATAACTCGCGTGCTTATATGCCTACTTAAATCGCGCGAGCCGTCGAACAGCTAAAAATCACACGCTACGCACGTTCACGTCTGGCTGCTCGCGATAGCACGCGAAGACTGATCGCAAATATCGCAATTCGCAGCGCTGCGAACGTGCGAAGTGCGATGCGCCGTCGCGTCGTCGGCGCGATGTTTGATTCTATATGCTATATGCTATTTTTAGCACGAACGAGAGCGGAATGAACTTGCTATTAGATGCGAAATAAAATTAGCGTGCTGTGCTATTGTGCTATATGCTATATTATCCACCATTACTAACAACACGGGACTCGACCACTCAGAGGTGGTTTCCTCAATAATATTGTAGCGTATGACCGGTACCTACCGAGTGTACGTCATAATACCGTCCATACGCTCGGCCAATCAGGGAAGGCCATCGTCCGCGCTCGTAAGTTTTGCCCTTATTTGGTAATGCGCCGACACCAACGCTGATGGAGGGATAAAGGGGCCGACAGAGAGGCCGTCACCGCTACTCTACACTAACCTACTACCGCTACTCTATTCTATATCGCTATATCCATATACATTCTACGTGTATCCTGGTCCCAGCTGTGGGTGAGTTACTACATTTACTGCGTTAGCGTACTGCCCATCTCTCTACCTGCTAGCTGAGGCCGGCTGACGCCGCCTGCCTGACTCTATTGGTTGTGGCTTTCCTAATGCTGTTTCCCTTCAGGTTCCAGGTTCACCTTAAGGCGCCGGACTACGCTACCTAGACCGCTACACCTGCTGCATCGCCTTCGGCGTCACCTCTGCCGAAGAGTCTGGCCTGCCCCGCTCATCGCACACACACCGCCGGCGCCTGCCAGCTGAGCCAACGGCCGCTACGCGCAGCCCTTCGAGCAACCTGCCCTGCACACTACCGGAGGGAACAGCGTGGGAGACTGCAGCCCTTAGTGTTCAGGCCAGTGTCGTGTTCAGGGCCGGATTTAAGGAGGGGCAGGCGGGGCAATGGCCCCGGGGCCCCCACAAGAAGGGGGCCCCCACAACAGAAACCACCTCCGAGTTTTTTTTGACACATTATTGTCCACATAATTAGCAATTATACTAACTCGCACAAACTTGATGATGTTGTTCTAGAATAGTACAACAAAATATCGGCATTTGTTTACTTCAATCCGTAAAACATTCATGCCATGAAGTTGAAAATCGTGATTCCAAATTCATGTTTCAAAAACCAATGGTCATTATTAAATTTTTTATACCAAATAAATAAAACTCAACTAGACAGAAATTGCCTATACCTATTTTGTAATAAAGTCAAACACATATTTTTATTTAATAAAATGGGGAATCAATTGTCTAAAATCCATAATTAATTAGCTTAAGGATTGAAGTATGTAATTGTCCTTATATTAATATATTTCCAAAATCAACCAAATAATCGCCATAACATAAAACGCTAAAAGATAGGATACTAGATATCTTCTTAGTCTTCATTCATTAGACGAAATGAGTGGATCACCGCGAAATGGCAATTTCCTGGTTATTTTGGAATTGCTAACTGAGTACGAACTAATGTTGGCTACTCATTTAAACCAGCATGCAAACAAATACAGAACAAACAAAGACAATGTTTCCTCAACGGTATGCGAAGAGCTGATAAGTTCCATGGATAATCAAGTACTTAATGCAATCGTAACAAGGATAAAATCTAAGTACTATTCGGTTTCAGCGGATTGTACTTCCGATGAATCTCATATCGATCAACTTACAATAGTTCTTCGATATATTGAAGGATCGATGTTTGGTTCGGCGATACACCGAAACCAAAGAAGGTTCTAGGCGACTTGGGAAGGATTAATGGACTGTATACAAAGGATAGCGGGTTTTAGCCGCCTAGGATTGGAGTGGGAGAGATGATTGTGAGTGGGTATTGGATATTCCAAGGATGGAGGGCACTTACCTTATACGGCGATCTTCTTCGTCTCAGAAGGGCAGTCTCCTGGTGGTTTCGTGCTGCAGCTGCTTGATTCACTCACTACACAGTCACTTCCACTTGTGAGCGGTTTTATAAGAGGTAATAACTATAGCGGGAGCGGCGCGGTGATACGGTATGGCGTACGCGTATCGCGAATCGAATGTTCTTGAAAGTTCTGGACTGCCTCTCGCGTCGACGTTCCGCGGCGACCAATCCGCGGAAGGCAGTGCCCCTTCTTCGGGAATGGGAGACAGGGACGGAAATATGATATCGCTCGCACTAGAACAGCATGGAACGATTGACGTTGATGCGATTAATTATAGATAGGAAGGTAGATGGCGCTACCATATGCCCCCGGCCCTAAAGGGTTGCCTTTAAAAAATAAATTGAATTGAACTTAGCTATGTTGGGTGTACTACCGCATATCCCATCAATAGACTAAGACAGCGATATGACAATAAAATTAATCTAAATTAACTTTAGCGAAAACTACAAACGCAATAATAGAGAAAACTACTAACTAAATACTTAAACTAAGAGGTAGGTCCAACTTCAGGCTAGATCTCACTGAGTTGGAAGCGGACAGAGACGTACAACAGGGCGCACGTAACTCCCTTTAGCGGTTTTCACGGTAACAACGCGAGTTGTACCGTCCTTGGAAGTATGCAATTTCTCTACGATGGCTAACGGCCATGAAAGCGGCGGAGCATTATCATGTATTATGACGACCAACGTACCCTCCTGTATAGGGGATGCAGCACTATTCCACTTGGATCTAGCCTGAAGCTGGTGTAGATATTCCGCACGCCAGCGCCGCCAGAACGACTGCACGAGTTTATCCAGCAGAGTATGTCTCTGGAGCTAGCTTGAAGAGTCTGCTTCAGGAGCCGGAAATGACAATAATGGCACTGTGTTCAGAAAATGTGCAGGGCTTAACGCGGATGGTTCTGCAGGGTCACTACTCAATGCCGTGAGCGGACGCGAGTTGATCAGTGCCTCGACTTGTGCAAGGACAGTTAAAAGCTCTTCGTAAGAGAGGATCTGTTGACCTATAACCTTGAAGAGATGCGTTTTAATTACTTTGACCATGCTTTCCCAACATCCACCGAAATGTGGTGATGCTGGTGGAATAAACTTCCAGTCAATATGATTTATGGAAAGTTCTTCCTGAAGACGAGAACGATATTCTTCCCTGAGAAACTTATAAAGGTCGCGTAAATAAGAGCTTGCGCCCACAAAACAAATGCCGTTATCCGTGTACAAACACTGTATAGGGCCGCGCCGTGAGAGAAATCGTTTAAGGGCTGCCAGGAATGACACCGTGCTTAAATCTGACGCAACTTCAATATGCGTAGCGCGCGTCGTTAAGCATGTAAAAATACATTGCCAGGCTTTACGGCTTTTAACACCTCGACCACGCACTGGCGTATACTGCAGTGGTCCTGCGTAATCACAACCGGTGTGTGTAAACGCTTTAGCAACCTGGTTGACGCGCTGGCTAGGGAGATCGGCCATGGGAGGGAAAGTCGGACGCGGACGAAATTTGAAACAGACGTTACATTTATGTATTCTGTGACGAATTATTCGTCGAGCGGCTAAAATCCAATACTTATGCCTAAGTAAGGACATAAGCAACTCCGGACCGGCATGGAGGTGCTTCTTGTGATAAAAATCAACAAGAAGGTCGACAACATGATCATGTCGCGGCAGAATACAAGGATGTTTGTAGTTATAAGGTTCATCCGAATTTGACAGACGACCCCCAACGCGTATGACGCCGTGTTCATCGAGAAACGGCTTGAGTCTAAGGATAGCGGGAGAACAAGGTACATTGTCCTTTAAATTTTGAATGTCGTTACTAAAATGAACAGCTTGTACAGCTCGTAGTATCTTAAGTGTGACAACTTGACAGACGTGGTTGTAAAGCGTTCGGAAACGCATAAAAAAAGTTATCTATTTATCTTGATTTATAATAAGGAATTTATATTCTATATTGTTTTTATTATGATTATTTAATCTATGTATGTATATTTATTTGATATTTATCATGGAAGAATAACTAAAGCATGGAATGAACGATATTTTTATGAACAAATTGAATATAGCTACACTCTTCACTCATATGACAAATTAGAGTTGCCAGAAGAAGATGGCACTATGTTTGTCAGTTAGGGCTAAAGACAATTTGAACACAAATTTCGTAACTTTTTAATTTTTTAGTGATTGAGCAAATCCACTATCGATATCGATCAAAGCTTTAATAATATAGGTTCAAAATCAAACAGACTTGTAAAAGTAAGTATGTACATGTTATACATTCCGTAAGTTTGTGTCCACAGCAGTCAGAACGCTAGTTACATACATACATACATAACATCACGCCTTTTATCCCCGAAGGGGTAGGCAGAGGTGTATTTCTACACCCACTTTTCGCCAAATATACTTTAGTCCCACGTAATAAGGGGCGAGCCTATTGCCGTACCGGGCACATTTCCAGACTCCGTGCTGTTACTGAGATTTTCGTGACAGAAAAACCCAATAACACTGCCCGACCCAGGAATCGAACCCGGGACCTCCCGATCCCAAGCGCACATTTATGCCGCGAGACCAACGAGGCAGTCGTATAGGGTTTGATGTCGAGTTTTCCGTCTATACGCAAAGATGGTATTTGCATCGTGTTATCCCTTAGTCACCTCTTACGACACCCACGGGAAGATAGGGGGTGGTGACACTTGTATTCTATGCCGTCAACCACACGGCGAGTTACAGAACGCTAGTTAATGGATAGTATTTATATAATTATTACACAAACTTGCATTTTTAAACGGAATCTATATTTTTTTGTTTCAAATGGGTACTCAGTAGCACATAATAATGAAGCGTCACAACATTTTTTTTAACTTCAAGCTAATCTCACGTGTTTTGTCACCAGCCGCGCGTGAAAGGTATTTTTTAATAACACTGTTATTTTTCACGTGATCTAAAATTATCAAATCCTTCTTCACGATATTTTCGTTTTGCAATCTATCAAGTATATATGGGCGCAAATTAATATATAATGATTATATTGTTACGAAAATGTTAATAATATTTAAGATTGATATTTAAACAACTATTTGTGAACACAGAACTGAGAACTTCACTACTTTAGAATATTAGACACTGTATTGACTGCTTCACTGTTTTATAAATATTGGGTATTTAATTTATTGCTTAATAATTAAGATAACAGACCAGAAACTTTCAAAGTAAAATCAATTAGTATTAAATAACATTATTCTGATACTTTTATGTTAACGGTAATAAATAACCTGCGCTTATATTTACATCCTGTTGATAGCATCCCATCACCATCTGTTGCGAATATTGTAAAGCAGCGTTTGATTATTACAATAGATTTGTTATTCGTATAAAATAAATCATATGGTGTTGTGCAATATTCATAACAATATTAATGTTGATTTTTGATAATTAATAATGTAATGACGGTTAGTTTATAAAAAGGATTGTAGGTCACATTTTAATTCAATTCTGTGCTAGAAATCGTCTGAAAATAAACCAAGTAATATTATGTGAGTCTTTTTATTATAATGGAGTCTGGACTGGACACGATAACCCTGGCGTATCGCCGACATATACGTGAATTCATAGCAATGTTCTTTTTCATCAGACGTTTAGAACGTTGTCTTAAATAGGTAATTAATTTTTAACAAACGTCTTTTAACAAGCTGCTTAAGGTGAAAAACTTCTTTTTGTAGTTTTTCTATTGTACGTAAGTGTTTAGCGCACACGATTTTCATCGCTTCTGTACCTACTGGCGGAGAAATTGTAACTAACGTAGGCGCTTTAGTGCTGGTTGTCGAAGAAACAGAAGATGTCTCATTTATGGAAGGCGCACGCGTACACTAATGAAAAAAAAAAGCCACGTTTTAATGCAAAGCAGTATATTAAAATAAATAAGTATACCCTTTGTGTTTGCCACCCTAGCAATTCACTGATGATACCTGAAGCTTGATTTATAGGCCAAAGCCGATTAATAAAAAGTACCTTACACCTTTTCTGTACTCCCATTACTCCCAGCAACGTGCATTGAACTTTTTATGATCGATTGAGTAGTCAAAATGTGAAAGCTTAACAAATAAATAAATTCACTTACATTTATACATACATACATACATAGACTCACGCCTGTTTCCCCGAAGGGGTAGGCAGAGGCATGTTAAACGCCCACTTTTCGCCAGTGTTTTGATCCCACGTAATAGGTGGCGAGCCTATTGCCGCTTATCGGGATATTTTGTTTGCCAGAGCCTCGTCCGTTGATCGGCAGGTGCACCACTTGCAGGTGAGGTTGGCTTGGGACCCTAAGTTCTTGGTGGGAACCCTATGCACCCTTCTTGGTGGGAACCCTATGCACCCTTCTTGGTGGGAACCCTATGCACCCTTACATTTATAATAGGTATTAGTAAGGATATATGTAGTAAAACTATGAAATGAGTGGATGTCGTCTAACAGCCTGGCCACGAACGGCCGCGACACGCTGAGCGACAAGCGATTTCAATGTTCATGCCGCTCTCTATTCTGCCGCCGGCGCTGTCACCTCAGTGCAGAACTAAACTGCACAAATAAACATCGAAATCGCTTGTCGCTTAGCGTGTCGTGGCTTTTCGTGGCAACAGTGTAACTGCAGGTAGCTGGCTGAATATTGTTTATAACATACATACATAGGCTCACGCCTGTTTCCCCGAAGGGGTAGACAGCGGCATATTAAACGCCCACTTTTTGCCAGACTTTTGATCCCACGTAATAGGTGGCGAGCCTAATGTTTTGTTTGCCAGAGCCTCATCCGTTGATAAGCAGGTACACCACTTGCAGGTGAGGTTGGCTTGGGACCCTACGTTCTTGGTGGGAACCCTATGCACTGATAATAAAATTGTAGAAAATATTAAAATTAAATTATTCCTTTGGTCGAGACATCGAATGGAGCCCAAGATCCGATTCCTGTTTGGCGCTGCTACTGTAATAAAAGTAAAAGCAAGTAATTATTTAAACACTCACACTGATACGTTTAGAATGGAGGAGTAATGTTGGCACAGAATTTTCTTTTAGTCTGCGCCATCTGTCATTACTATAAAAACATTCCGCAGTAAAATGCTTGGAACAAATTCTATGGTGCTTTCTAGGCACCCAATTTTCTCCACGACATACTGCAGCAATCCACTTATTTTATAAATCTTTATCACATGCACAAAGAATCTAAAAAATAACGAGATAAAAATATACGGTGGATAGACATATCGATAAGATTTCTTACAACACTTGAAAAGTCGATATAAATATTATACGGCTTAATTCAAAATCATGATAGAACTGTCATAAAAGATGAATCACTAAAGTTATATAATTTGATGGCATTAAATTGTCTAAATTGTATCTTACACGTCAGTTGACTGTGTTCAATTTTTCAGTACTAGGGCTACCTCTATGTATTATATATCCAATCTCTTTGATATTTATATATTAATTTATAGTGTATGTACTATTTATATTAATTATAACTAGTTTTAAGAGTTTATATGTATGTAAGTAAGTAGGTCCTGCGGGAAGATCAGTGTTGCAGTCTCACCCGATTCTGCAACTAATACTGACGCAGGTACCTTATTTGCGATCCAAAAACTGTTTTTCTATAGTCCATTTCACACTATGCTGTTGTATCTACTGCATTGGAGTTGCAAATAAAAAACAATTTCATTTCATTTCATTTCATTCTGCGAATTTGATATCAGTACTTGATACAAAGGTCTCATTAGGTAGGTGTCTAAGAAACCTATAGACATAAACGATGGCGCGGAGTAACTTAGACCACGATGACATGCGTAGTGCGAGTGCATAGATGGGAGACTCCGCAACCTCAGCAATCACGGGATAAGAAACAGACTTCCGTTCGGGTACATCTTCGTCTTCTGCACTGTGGTCAAAGGGTTGCATGGGCCATTCTGACGGATCATGGGAGATCCAAGAAGGTCCACGACGCCACAATGGATGATGCAGAAGATTAAGTGGAGTGACACCACGAGACAAGCAATCTGCGGGGTTCTCAATACCCGCGACGTGATTGAAACAAGTAACAGGAACCAGTTCAATCAATTTGCTAACGCGGTTGGCGACAAAAGTCTGCCAGCGATGAGGAGAAGAATGAATCCAAGCGAGCACTACTTTGGAGTCGGAAAATGCGTATAATTTATTAATGGGGTAGTGGGGCAAAACTGTGTCTTGAACCTTGCGGAGCAACTGAGACAGCAGAAGGGCCACGCACAACTCCAGTCTCGCAACTGAAATGGTTTTAACAGGCGAGACCTTAGACTTGGCACAAACTAACTGCACCGAGTAGTTAGAACCAATGCGGACTTGCAGATATACGACTCCGCCGTAAGCACGCTCGCTGGCGTCAGCGAAACCTATCAAGTTGATGGTACATCCATCTACCAACCCAAGATGACGCGGAATAGTAATTTGATTGAGGGCGGTAAGCTCAATACAAAACTGGCCCCAAGCGGCGACAATATGGTCAGGGGGTGTTTCATCCCACTCACACTTTGATAGCCTCAGCTCTTTGATCAAGAGCTTGGCGTACAAAATTGTGGGAGCCACAAAACCCATTATGTCCCATAGTCGAGCCACTGTGGACAGCATAGTGCGTTTGGTGCACTTATCATCTGGTGGTGAGACGTCAAACCGAAAACTATCACAGGATTTGTCCCAGCGTAAACCGAGAACTTTATGCGGTACAGACTTCTCAAACTCAATGTCTGGAGAAGCTTTATGAGAATCTGGTATGCGTGCGAGAACCTCCTTAGAGTTGCTTGTCCATTTGACAAGATCAAACTGGCCTCGCTTGAAAAGCTGAATGAGCTCTTCACAAAGCGAAATTGCTAGCGGAGCGGGTATGACACTACAGGCAAGGTCATCCATATACAAAGCGGAAGTGTAGTGTAGTATAGTGTAGCGTAGCGTAGCTTAGCATAGCATAGCGTAGCATAGCATAGCATAGCATAGCGTAGTATAGCATGGCGTAGCATAGCATAGCATAGCTAATTAGTGCTTTATCTTACACACAGTTTTAGCACCCACCTTGATCTCTTGAAGAGCAGAACAACAACAAGACGTAATACAATGAGAAGTATGTAACGTAGGTATGGTACCCATAATCACATACCCAAGTACCGTCTCAATAGCGGGCGGTAAATCATATCGCTCACTACGTACTATTTTAGTTAGTAGCAAGTGCGGAAATATTGAAGCTCCGATCAAAAGATCAATGCCTGCCGGATTCGCAAACTCCGAGTCCGCTAGTGGCAATGACTCGAGATGTGTGAGAAGCGACACGTCCACATTAGCGTTTGGCAATGTGTCCGTAATACGCTCCACGATAAGGGAAGAAATGTTAAAATTAATGTCCCTATCAAAACGCGAATGTATTTTAATATCTACGGAACCCTTGCAATGTTTTTCTGATCCGCCTATCCCTCGGATTATTGATTTCGTATTTTTAAAGTTATTCCATAATCCGAGGCGTTTGAACAATTCTAACGTTATTAAATTGGTCTGAGATGCGCTATCTAGCAGACAACGTACCATGTGCGGCGACCCATTAACATCATATATGATAACTTGCGCTGTCGCTAACAGAACAGTCTTAGACGCCATACATGGCGGCCTAGCACTGCTCTGATCACTACAAGCGCGCGAAGGCCGTCCGCGCGTGCGTGCCGCCCGCGCAATGGATGTCGTACACAACGAAATCTCATTCTGAGGCGTGGAGGGGGAAGTCACCGTGGCCTGCACCTGTGAGGTAAGTGTGTCAAGGTTAGCGGCTTGGCTTGACAACGTGTTACCTTTATCGAAATGAAGCAATGAATGATGTTTTTTATTGCAGAAGCGGCACTTTGTCTTACTAGAACAATTAGTTGTTTTATGTTTTATGCTTAAGCAATTAATGCAAGTTTTGTTATCTTTTACGCATTTAAAACGAGCGGTTGCATTCAAATTATCGAAGGCGGGACACTTATATAAATGGTCGTGCACTATATTACTGCACAGACACTTCTGTGAATTATTACTATTAGATTCCGAACATGTAACGTAAGATTGTGGATTAGGGACCGAGTTATTATTACTATTTCGCGATTTATTCAACCTTTGTTTGTTGCTGTTAGTGTTAGACGGGCCAGGTGAACCAGACTGCGTATTATGAAATATTCGACACTGATCTTTGATGAACGAAATAAAACTATCTAGTGTAGGTATTTTATTATTGCGTTCCGTCATCTCGAATGCGCGAATTGTATCAGTGTCAAACTTTTTTAAAGCGAGTTGAAGCAACATAAAGTCGGAAAGATCTTCCAATTTTAAGTTCCTAAGAGAATTAACCGCGGTTACGAAGTTATCAATAAACAGCTGGAAATTCGCGACAGACGCGTTGCCGGACAGTTTGCGATTTAAAGCTTGGTCAAAGTAAGTAGACGCTAGGACGCGCGTGTCTTGATATCTGTCAAGTAGTGACTGAAATATGACCTGATAATTCTCAGCACTGGGTGTGACACCTGCAAATACGGACTGGGCCTTCGGTGACAGTTTACCTATTAAATAGTACAACCTGTCAGCATCTGTCAGAGAACCATTATCTCGTGCACTGTAGACTTAAAACTCGCATAGAATAACGGCCAATTTCGTATATCTCCGTCAAACGACATAATCTCGATTGGCGGTAATCTCGGTTTGCGGGCAACGGGCTCTGCTGAACATTTACCCTCCAATTGCGATTGTATACGCTTAATAATACAATAAAGATCTTCGAATGAGGTGTACGCCTGATAGTTCGGTTTTTCATCAGGATTGATAGAAAGTAATCTTGCGTTATAGTCGTCTAACAACTTATGAAAATCTGTTCGAATACTATCTACTGTCATACAATAACTGAGAAATGCTTCGCTATTACTGTCAGACATAGATGCGGTTTTTGAGCGTTCATAGATGTTTTGAATGCGCTCAAATAAAATATTGCGTTTTGCTTCTAAGATTGTCATCTCTTTGTCTTCCGACACGCGTGACTTCTTTTGTTGTGACATGCTTACGTAAGTATAAGCTAATGAGAACGAAACAAAATAAGAATATCTAATGTACCTATTATTTTAACTAAGTAGGCTAAGTAGGCAACACTTTAGAGCTGTGGAATTAAAAGTTGCTCGAAATATGAGATTTACAAGACAACTATGATAGTTCCAGAAATAATAATTTAGTAAGTAGGTAGCTACATAAAAGTTTACCTACTGATGCGGGCGGAAACAACCATGTGACGGTTACGTGAATATATTAGGAGTATAGCTAGGTGCTATAACTGCCTAGGTATAGCGATATAACGTATAAAAACGTAAATGAATCCGACTCGTATGGATCAAAAAAATGGTTCGGCGATACACTGAAACCGTAGGTTCTAGGCGACTTGGGAAGGATTAATGGACTGTATACAAAGGATAGTCAGTTTTAGCCGCCTAGGATTGGAGTGGGAGAGATGATTGTGAGTGGGTATTGGATATTCCAAGGATGGAGGGCACTTACCTTATACGGCGATCTTCTTCGTCTCAGAAGGGCAGTCTCCTGGTGGTTTCGTGCTGCAGCTGCTTGATTCACTTCACTACACAGTCACTTCCACTTGAGAGCGGTTTTATAAGAGGTAATAACTATAGCGGGAGCGGCGCGGTGATACGGTATGGCGTACGCGTATCGCGAATCGAATGTTCTTGAAAGTTCTGGACTGTCTCTCGCGTCGACGTTCCGCGGCGACCAATCCGCGGAAGGCAGTGCCCCTTCTTCGGGAATGGGAGACAGGGACGGAAATATGATATCGCTCGCACTAGAACAGCAAGGAACGATTGACGTTGATGCGATTAGTTATAGATAGGAAGGTAGATGGCGCTACCAATGTTAAAGAAACGATTTCTTACTTTTTTACATAATTGCGGCCATAGTGGTGAGGCAACGGCAAATGCTTTAGTAAAATTTTGGGGTGGTGCAAGGGGGTGCAATATAGGTATATGTGACACCGAAAATATAATATCGAATACCGCGTCGCTGAAATCTCACTACCACGAAGCACTTGACAACGAATGCACGTTACAATGAATATCGTAACGCCTTTGTGTTTTTACCATGTTGTTATCGTTGGACTTGGTAGGAAAAGCAGCTGCTAACTCTTGTGCATCAGCACTACATTTTTCGATTTTATTCAGAATTTATATACGTTTTTACAACAAGTACAGAACGGTACCGAATCCTGTCTGAATCATTATCGGAGAACAAAAGTAGACAAGCGTTTGTATGAAAACAAAAAATTCAGTAATACTCGCTGGTCATGTAGGGTTGCAGCCACAAAGGCCATTGTCATGGGTTATTCTAAAATTGAACAAGCTCTCACCACAATATCTTTTGATAAGGAGCAGAAAGATATTGTAAGAAATGAAGCAACACATTTAGATAAGGCTAACTGACCCGGCGAACTTCGTACCGCCAGTCAATTCTTAATTATTTTTTGTATTTTTTTTCTCCGCAAGAACCATCCTCGTACGTCAAGAAATGTAAAAAAAAGAATTAGCGCAATCGGTCCAGCTGCTTTCGAGATTTGCACTTAGCTATACATTAAGCGATTAATTTTTAGGGTTCCGTACTAGTGTTTTCGGAACCGGTATTCTTTTTGAGAACCGGGAATTTCGGTACTTTTGTATAACGGAACCGGGATTTCCCGGTTCTTTCGGTATTTTCGGTTCTTGCTAGTTTTTCTTATTGAAAACGGAAAGGACTGACCGACCAACCGACCAAGAAAGGGACAGAATTGGGCACCTATCAGGTGCCTAATTCCGTCCCTTTCTTGAACTTGCACTCAGTGCGCGTACTAATGAAACTTTGGTACCCCTTACCAAGGTTCGAGCAATCTTCTATGAGGCATCTTTCTCTAGGCCTTCGATAAGTACACATCGGTTCCCCTGACCCGAATTCCCTGGTAGACAAACTGGTACAACCGTTTCCGAGCGCGGGTGAAAAATGACATTCTTCAGGCAGTACACTTTTCCTGAAGTTGCACCTTCCATGAAGACGTCTTCTGAGCCACATTTCAACACTCCCTGGTTAACATTGATCTCGCAGCGATGCTTCCGCATGAAGTCTAGGCCCAAGATGCAGTCGTCCACTCACTATATCGGCCACGATGACTTTGTGACGGTAAACTTTGTTGCCTAGCTTCAGATCCACCACCATTTCACCTCGGACGGTTATGTGCTGACCAGTAGTGTTCTCAGTTTCACACATAACACACATTCATTGTTTCTGAAGCAGCCCCGAAGAACCCGTCTTGCCAGATGGAAACCGACGACTGTCCGCGAAGTACCCGTGTCCAATGTCAGCTTGCATGGCGTTTTATTAATTTCGCCTTCAATGATCAGGCTGTTTCCGTCACATGATTGCGAGATCGAGATACTCGGGGCTCTTCCATTACCAGCCAGCAATCGCCCCGCAGTCCTGGCTTCTACTCGTTTTCCTGCTCTGGCTGCCTGGCAGGTACAGCAGGCGACCCCTTTGGTGAAGACAGGGTGCCACCACGCCAGGTCGCGGATTCCATCCGTAAATGTTACGAAGTTCTCATCCATCGACGGAGCGGCGACTGGTATGACTTCCTGACCAGCTTTTCCACCTCCAGAGCCCACTGCTGCAAAGTTTCTCCGGTGCGTTGTGTCCTGTTCTTCAGCTGAGCACGATACACATGTTCGAGGTACGCGTCACCGTATCTCGCCTCCAGCACCTCCAGAAGGTTCTTGTAGGAGACGTCTTGCCCGAGTGCCCCCAACACCGTCAACGCCTGATCACGAAGGCCCAAGGTTAGGGCGGCTAAGGCCTGTTCTTTATTCCACCCATTTGATCGCATCACAGCCTCAAATTGGATCTTGTATGCTGACCATGATGACGAGCCATCAAATGGTGGAACCTTAAACCCACGAGGCTGCCTACGCTTTGGGCAGCTCAAGCGGATATGGCCTCTTTCCACGCAGTTGTAGCACCGAGGTGACGATACAACTTCCCTGATGCGGTGACTTCACACGTCGCGTCGTACTGCTTCCACCTCCAGAGCGTGGGCTAAGGCGTCCTTCAGGTTCTTGAAGTGCCCAAGTCTTACCGCTGCTCTAACCTTCAGCCTCGAGGCTAGAGCAGCGGTAAGTAATGTGTGTAATCTACGCATCCAAGCCGCTCCTTCATAGGTGCCACCCAGTGGCGGATTTACCAGCAGGCTGAGTAGGCTTGAGCCTAGGGCGGCAAATTTCAGGGGCGGCAAATTTAACCTATCAACGCCGACGAATCGTGATTTTTTTTGTTCATTTTCGAGATAGATTCTTGTCATTGAAGAAAAATAATTCTAAAATAAAATTTACGTTTCCTAGTACTTTCGAGTGTCCTCTTTTCGAATCAAATACCTTCTTTGATAATAAATGAACGAAATTAGTATAATAAATAAACTAAGCAATGGATCAAATTACAAAGCTCTTCTATGTTCACCCTATTATGACCCATATTGCCACAGCGGTAACGATCATAACTGCATCACTGCACTAGACGCAGACACGCCTCGTACGAGAATGAAATGTGACATTTCAACTTTTTTTTTTTGGCGCGTAGAAAGGTGCCAAGACTTATATTCGTTTTAAAACACAAGCAATATTTATCTATGGTCTCAATAAAAAGAAATCGTTGAACAAAAATCAACTCAATGTATTCAAAAAATGGGTTTTAAATGCATCGCACCAGCGGGAACGCCGGCGTTCCCGTTCCCGAGAGCGCATCTATCAGCATATCGAGAATTATAATAGCGGGAAGTGCGGAACGCCGGCGTTCCCCTGAGCGCATCGATCAGCATATCGAGAATAATAATAGCGGGAAGTGCGGAACGCCGGCGTTCCCGAGAGCGCATCGATCAGCATATCGAGAATAATAATAGCGGGAAGTGCGGAACGCCGGCGGTCCCGAGAGCGCATCGATCAGCATATCGAGAATAATAATAGCGGGAAGTGCGGACGCCGGCGTTCCCGAGAGCGCATCGATCAGCATATCGAGAATAATAATAGCGGGAAGTGCGGAACGCCGGCGTTCCCGAGAGCGCATCGATCAGCATATCGAGAATAATAATAGCGGGAAGTGCGGAACGCCGGCGTTCCCGACGCCGTTGAAAGGAATTGCATATCAAGTTGACGCATTATTCTGGTCGTGTGCTACTTATTTTCAAAGTGTTTCGTGAAGTGTGTAAATATTTTCTCGTTAAATTACTGGTAAGTAAGAAATATGATGTACTAGCATAAATCGCGTATAACAGATGAATTTGTTTAAAATAGCCTTGTAATTTTTTTTTTCTTTGAGCTGTGGTAACGTTGGCATGTTTACATTAACCGTAATTAGTGATTCAATAGATTCCTCATTTATATTATCTTTTTTTATCAATCAAACACAGAAATATAACTTATATTTTTTATACATTGTTATTCTATTGATTTTTAAATGAATAAATTACCAGATAGGATTTATGAATCGTACTGAAAATGAAGACGGGTTTTGTAAAACAATTATTATTTTGTATGAGAATAATCCTGTCGGTACCTGTAATAGGTAAAACCACTTTAAATGTTTTAATGAAATGTGCAAATATCCCTCAAACTACTAATAAAATATTACTAACTAACATCAATTGCATTGTTGAATGCAAATAAGGTAAAAGTATTATACTTAGTTAATTAAATAAAAGTTAGCAATAAAGTTAATTCATTATGTAGTCTATACAGTTGAGAAAGGGGCGGCACATGGCCTGGGGCCTAGGGCGGCCAAGTCTGCAAATCCGCCACTGGTGCCACCTATGAAGGGGCGGCCTGGATGCGTTTCGGCGAAAACTGAGTGAGTCATGAGTGAACGAGAGATCACGGCGCGCGGGAAGGCCATGCGCGGCAGGCGCGGGGCAGCTCGACACCGCGTCGCAGTCGCGTGCCGGAAAGGACCGACCGACCGACGGACCGACCAAGAAAGTTTCGACCAAGACCAAGGAGACCTTTCTTGAGCAACACAGGGAGTGTTGTATTGTCACTTGCATTCAGTGCGCGTACAAATGAAATTTTGGTACCCCTTACCAAGGTTCGAGCAATCTTCTATGAGGCATCTATCTCTAGGCCTTCGATAAGTACACATCGGTTCCCCTGACCCGAATTCCCTGGTAGACAACCTGGTACAACCGTTTCCGACCGCGGGTGAAAACTGACATTCTTCAGTCAGTACACTTTTCCTGAAGTTGCACCTTCCATGAAGACGTCTTCTGAGTCACATTTCAACACTCCCTGGTTAACATTGATCTCGCAGCGATGCTTCCGCATGAAGTCTAGGCCCAAGATGCAGTCGTCCACGCACTATATCGGCCACGATGACTTTGTGACGGTAAACTTTGTTGCCTAGCTTCAGATCCACCACCATTTCACCTCGGACGGTTATGTGCTGACCGGTAGTGTTCTCAGTTTCACACATAACACACATTCATTGTTTCTGAAGCAGCCCCGAAGAACCCGTCTTGCCAGATGGAAACCGACGACTGTCCGCGAAGTACCCGTGTCCAATGTCAGCTTGCATGGCGTTTTATTAATTTCGCCTTCAATGATCAGGCTGTTTCCGTCACATGATTGCGAGATCGAGATACTTGGGGCTCTTCCATTACCATACCGCGGGAAGGCCATGCGCGGCAGGCGCGGGGAAGCTTGACACCGCGTCGCAGTCGCGTGCTTACTTACTTTCCTTCCTATCTAGCAACAGCGAGCAAGTGTAGGTAGTTATTGGTTATAGCGAGCGCACCATTAATTTCGCGCGTTATTTCTTTTAACGCTGAATTATTCACGTTAGTTTTGAATGTTTGAATAGTAGAAAGTGTGGAAAAGTAAAGTAAGAATAAATAAGTAAATAGTAGTGTGAACTAGTGTGAATCGCGTAATGAAAATAAAATTCCCGAAAGTACCGAAAGAACCGGGAATCAAATTTGATTTCCCGGTTCCATTTTACTGACGAAAGAACCGGGAATTCCCGGTACTTTCGAGACCGGGATTTCCCGGTTCTGAACCCTATTCCGTACGGAAAAGGTAAAAAACGGGACCCTATTACTAAGCCTCCGCTGTCTGTCTGTCTGTTTGTCTGTCCATCTGTCTGTCTGTCACCAGGCTGTATCTCATAAACCGTGATAGGTAGAAAGCTGAAATTATGTATGTATTTCGGTTGCCGCTATAACATCAAATTCTAAATATTAAAAAAATTAAAATATTAAGGGGGGTCCCATACAATAAACATGTCTTTTTTTCGTATTTTTTGCTCAAAATTACTAACTGTAACAGGTAGACGCTTTAAATTTTCACAGAATATGTAGTTGTACATTACCTTTAAAAATAAATAATTAAATAAAAAAAGTAAATAATAAAGGGGGGCTCCCATACAACAAACGTAATTTTTAAGCAATTTGTTACTCGATCTTAATAAACAGGTAGAAACTTGAAAAGTATTTAAGTATACATACAACGAACGTGATTTTCTTTTATAGATGATGGTACGGAACCCTTTGTGCGCGAGTCCGACTCGCACTTGCCCAATTTTTATATTATAGAAGAAGATGAGAACTGAAGCAGCTCTTTTTTGCCATCTTTTGGAACGACATCTTAGAGCGTATCAACGCAATGAACAAGTTTTTACAGGACCCAAAATTGGTTCTTGACTCTGCTGTGCGTGCATTGACGTCTTTAAAATCATTCGTCGAATCTAAAAGAGACAATTTTGCAACAAGCCATGAAATATCAAATACTGGCGGATACATACAATCACGCATTAGAAAATGAAGTGTTAAATTGAATCCGGTTGAATACATGAAAAGACCAGAAGCATATCTATCACCAAGAGAAAATTTAAAGTGACTGGTTTTATCCCAGCTATCGATCAACTTTGTGTTTCTCTCACAGAAAGATTGCAAGCATACGAAGCTGTTCGATTGTGATTTGGATTCCTCAACCACTGAGAGGAGCATGGATGTCGCATGTTTATATGCCGCTGCAGAGCTGCAGATTTAGAACATTGCCTTGGCTATGAGTTGGTTCAATTTGTATCTTTAAAAGACTTGTACCAAAAAAACAGTGAAAAAAACGAATCAAAGGAACTGTTTTAGTATAGCATTTTTGAAAATCAGAATTGCCGAGCTTCTTTCCCGAACATAGAAATTACAATAAGAATGTACTTGGTTTTAATGGTGTCCAATTGCACTGGAGAGCGTTCGTTTTCCATAACGAATATGATCAAGACTAGGCCCTGTCCTAAAAGCCAATGGGACACAACCGGCTATCGAAACTAACCCTACTTAGTATTGAAAGTGATTTACTCGGTGAGCTGGACTAAAGCGAAATAATTGACGTCATTTCATCCAAAAACTATTCGCGATGTTCCATTAACATTACAGCCGTTATTTAGTTTTTAAGAAATAAATTAATTCTCATGCCTTTTTTATTTAACGAATTTTAATTTGCTGACAGTGTATTTTTTTATTAGTTTAAGGAAAATTTTATACGGACAATAAATAGAGGCTTCCACATCTACGTTGCCCCGGGACCCCCAGAGCTCTAAATCCGGCCCTGGTCGTGTTGTTGGTCGGTCATACTCGTGCAAGGGAAGTGAGACAATACTCGGCAAATAAACGCATAGAACCTTTTCTGCGTTTTACTACCAGAACCCGTTACAGTGGCGCCTACGTGGGTTATTGTCTCGCTTTCCGTGCTCGAGTTCTCTTCTAGCAGGTCTCCATCATTGTAAGCGAGGAGGTGCGGCTACAGCGAACCGGTACGTATTGTTGTACTAATTGTCTACCTTTTAGTGTAACTACCTACTACGTACTAGTTCGCAATTTTGAATTCTAACGTTTTTTCTAATTAGTCCCAACGGTCGAACTTTTACGCCTAATCGTAAAGTAGGCCATTTGTAAGGACGGTAAACTAAGGTTTTGTTTAGATAGTCGGAAACTTAATTCTATTACTAAAAAAGACGCGTACAAACTACCTTACGTATCCGAAATTTTAGACAACCTTAGGAACGCTAGATATCTAAGCAGAGGCGGCTCGTGAAAGATTATATTGGGTGTTCACTAAAAAAAAAAAGATGAAACTGCTTACCATTTATTTTGTGAATGCTTTTACAATTAAGTAAGAAAGATGACGTGCTAAATCATCGATACCTACCTGAACCGTCCACGCCACAGAAATTATTTCTGTGGTCCACGCAGTATCAACTCCGGCGCCACTAAACAAAATACACGGAAAACAAAACAGCTTCTTACTTCCTTCGCAATTTCGCAACCACATAAAAAAGATACACATAACCAAAGCGTTTTATCATATTGGTCGTTTTTTTTTAGGTTTTTCACAGTTTTTTATAAAGTTTACGCTGTTATATTCCATATTAGTTACACAATTTAACTGTCTTTCTTTAACATATACACACAATCACACATACAATACAATTAACTATATTTTAATTTTAAACACCAATCCTTTTCTAATTACCAACACACTTGCAGAGAAATGTTTTGCTTTTGTTTACATTCAAATGATACCGACAAAACACTATTAAAAAAACCGGCCAAGTGCGTGTCGGGCCACGCGCAATGTAGGGTTCCGTAGTTGCCTATAATGACTTGCTGCAAAGGGTATTAATGTACAACAAATCCGACTGTTTATTTTGCTGAAAAAATAATTTTAATAACACTATTTTAAGAACCTATGTTTTGTTTAGAAAAATACTAGGTATGTATCCAGTTTTGTATTGTAAACATAAAATGTGGTTTCCAAGATATACTACTACTATACATACGTAGTACCGTAGTACATTACATACCAAAGTACGTATATCTTTAAGATTAAGCCAGCGCGCCCAATGTAAACTCACAGAAATAGGTATTTATAAGTTAACCGACGATTACTCGTAAACTAGTGATATCTACTTAGCCGTGATAGTTTTCCTTTTAAATTCGTTTTATGTACTACATTTGTGATTTTTTTCACCTCTTCCAAATTAATAGTTTAGCCGGCAGAGGGGGGGGACACTTGAGTCTAACAATTTTTTTCCCTTCAAAGCTTGATATTAGACAAACCAATCACTTGATCGAAAAATGATTTGAGCAAACTAATAATATTTTTTTTCAACCTATCCAATGATACCCCACATGATGGGGTACTCAACTAAAAAAAAATTCAACTCCACTATATATGTAGGGGAGATACCCTTAAAAAAAATATTTTCCTAAATTTTATTCTACAGTTTTGTTGCAATATCTTACGTCTATATTCATGTCAAATATCAGCTTTCTAGCACCAGGCGTCTTTGAGCTAGGCTGCGGACGGACAGACGGACGGACATGACGAAACTATAAGGGTTCCTTGTTGACTACGGAACCCTAAAAAAAACGGCGCACACGTTTTAATTTTTCTTCGTGACAAATGGTCATATCATTTAGTCGGGTAATATATTCGCGCATGCGCACCTCGTCAAGCTAGCCCGGAGCGGCGCTCCGTATTTGGCTTATTTCTCATACTAATCTTTTGTCTCACGCGCCAGCGCATAGAACGCTCTCTCTTTCGCACTCATTACATTTCAGTATTAAGCGTTGTACTAAGCTTTCGTCGACGAAGAGCGCTGGTATGAGCGCTCCACTCAACAAAAATACCTATGTAGGTATGTTTCAAGAGTGTTGACAAAATTATGATAAACAGCTTAGTAGTCAAATACTTATTTGTGGATATGCATTAGGTATAGAAAAGAGAATAGCATAAATACTTATTTGTGGATATGCATTAGGTATAGAAAAGAGAATGCTGTGTATTAAACTATTGAGTATGTTTATAGAAAAAGTAACAAAAAACATAAATTTTATAATTTTGGGAGTTCACTGCTCCAGCGCTCCTTTGAACGAGCCGCCACTGTATCTAAGTAGTATAGACTTATCTAAGTCATTTTGGCAGACGCCTCTTCGCGAATGTGATCGTGATAAGACTGCGTTCTATGTGCCTACTAGAGGAACATTTAGATTTGTGACTATGCCGTTTGGTTTAAGAGCCATTTCACGTTTTCGCGTCATTATCTGAGATTTCAGTCGTCTAATTTACCATCTTGGGTAAAACTCCGACATTTTTAAATACATGTAAAATATAGGCTGATCTTTCGTATTGCGATTTCATGTAACATATTTACAAAAAAATATTTGTTTACTTTGTGGTGATTAATCTGCCACTACAAGTTTACTGAAAAAACAACGCAGAGTTAATTTCAAGCTCTCATATCTATCACTAATATTTATAAAGTTGGCTGGAAAAAATACGTATCGTATCAGAAATATAATTTTGTTGCTACATTATGTACCAGAATATCGATTATTAATAACATTAATTCGTAAAAAACAAAATCTAAGCCCATTTTTTAAGTTTTATAACCCTATTTCATTGCGATTTTTTGGTTTAAATAAAGTGTAATTACATTTATAAAATCATGTCGAGATAAACTATGTTCTATAAGAATTCTAATTTCAAAGTTTGATGAAAATCGCTTCATGAAATGTATCGTAAAATGTATATCAATGCCTCACTAATTTAAAACAAATTACTATGCACAATCCTGCACCGATTAGTACGGCGCGAGCGCCCGTTGAGGTAGGACCTGTGCCATTTTGTTTCGCGGGCCGAACTTCGAGCGTCCCTAGCGTAAAAGCATTATTATACTACGACTACAACATTTTGATTCTTTGGTTTTTGGTTCATGTAGTACATTAACGATAGTGACTGCTAATTGACAAAATATATTATTATTTTCTTATTTATATAGATAAATCTCTCTTTTCTTGTTTATATGTTTATATAGATTGTATAGATAATCTATACAAATAAATAAAATTGAAATGTCTGTCTGTGATTTCAAAATGATTGTATTTTCAAGTGTTTTTGTCTGCCTGTCTGTCTGTCTTTCTGTTTGTCCGGGGCAATCTCTGGAATGGCTGAATTGATTAAAATGCTGTCTTTCACTCGAAGGTTTCACAGGACTTTATCGCACTACATATAGGTTACAATTTGACCCGGTAGGTAGCGCTGTTGTCGTGATACCGAGTCATTACTTTTTGTACTCATCTATACATACATATAAATAAAATTGAAGTGTCTGTCTGTGATTTCAAAATAATTATGTGTTTTCAAGTGCTTATAGTTAGTTACACGATTCTAAGTCAGTAAGTCGATACCGAGTCTATATAGTATATTTATATAGAAACGTAGGTCACTCATCATTAAATTTCGAAAGGAGAATGCCGAAACCTGTACTAAGTGCTTTAAAAAAAATGATATACCGTAAATACTTTGACACATTTTGAATGCCATTACTAAATTATGAAACGTAATTAAATCCGCCTTTACGAAATATTATAAAAAAGTAGAACTAAGATCAACAACTTCCGAATGCATACATTGCCAGCACAAAAAAAGTCGATTCCGAGCGACAAAAAATCGAGTGTAATAATATTCTCAACATTAACGATTGCTTACACGATTAAATGATTTTGTATTCAATAGAAGGTACTATGATAGTGAATTAAAAAAAACTGTGTTCTGTGTGATTTTATTAAATAGAAATACTACTTGGCTACTTAACTGGATTTCAGTCTTTGGTTGAGCAATTTTTTTATTAATCGATTGTTTTAGGCACAGAAATGAATCGACTAGAATGGTGATAGTCACTTAATTCCTTACGATGCACGCGTGGCACTAGTTCAACAAGCCACGCCCACTGCGTTGACGTGGCGTCGGCCAACTAGTGAAGAGACACACATTGTCAGTTATCGATAACATTATAATACTACGTATAATATCCTTGAAATAATAAATATTTATTAAACAATTGTCGCTTACTGACCGTTGCCCTCAATTTTTTTGTTAAGTAGCGTAACCTGTGTCTATATATCTATCAGTTACTGCGCGTATAAGGTGGATAACGTGATTTTCATTATTAACTATCTGTGTACATAATTTCATCTAAATCCGTTTAGTTCTTGTTGTGTCATAGAACAGAAACTATTCAAACTTAATTATTTATAATTAATAATATCAGCCGACCGAAGATATACATAATATTCTTTTTTCATTTCAATTGAGTTAATTATATTAATAATAAATTAAAAGGAAATAATTCACACTAAAACTACGTTCACAATATTTATCGATAACTTTTCATGTTCGTGAAAGTAACATCACTAATTCATTCAATGGTTGAGTCACTATTGTCACTAACCAATCACAGCGCGTTCGCCTTACCTGAATGTGCCGGTGCCGCGGAATAGTTAGTTATTCAGCGTTATTGTGATTCCCGTTTTGTTCGACGTACATTACGCGCCCACTTGATGTTTTTATGTACGCGCGATGATTAGTGAAAGTAATGTATGCGTAATTTGTCGAATAAATATACGAGTTAGATCGTGATTGACGAACATGGTAGAAGTTGAATAATTATTTTAAATCTTAATATATCTCGTTTATTACAGAATTTAGTACTTATAAATGATACGAAATCCCTCCTTTCTTTAAGTTTACTTCCACACTTTTATTACGGCAGTTTGCGACCGCGCAATATGGCATATTTCCGTATTTTTTTAAATATTTGCAACTCGTAGGTATATTCACTGGCGGCGCGTGGCGCAGTGAGCGCCCGCTTAGATTATCAAGCAATATATTGCTTATGGCCGGCACGCGGACCACGCCTACTTCACCATTCTAGTAGTTTAGGTGATATCGATTTAAGATTATAATTGAATCGAGATAGCAACACTTGCAGGGTAACATTTGAAAACTTGAGCAACTGGCAAAAGTGTCCAATGTCAACCCTACACAACATCGCCTACACATCGATCGTGTTTGTTTGTGTTATTATTTTGTTTTTATCCGTTGAGTTGAAGTTTGTTCCTCTGAGTCGAAACTACGTTTCTTTTAACCCTTAGCTGGTATCGCCTTTTTTGACAACACTACCGGGGGTCATATTTTACCCATACCAAAAAATCTGTTGTAGAACGTAGATTGTTTTATTATTTGTATAAAATATGGTTAGTTATGAAATAAAAAAAAACATTTTTTTACAAATTTATCTTGGTTTAATTTTAGAATATAAAAAAATTATCATGTTTTACACGCATTTGTAACTAACCTAATTTTTTGGCACCATTTGGTTAGTGTGAACTTAAAACATTAAAAAAAATAGTAATGCAAGAAAAACTTTAGCTAAAAGATATTTATGGCACTTCTTATATCTTTATAATAACAAAAAAATAAATTACTTCTGAGATCAGCATTAAATAAAAAAAATGACAACCAAAATCAAAACGACTTCTTCCAAACTAACAAGCTAACATATTTTAGTCTTTAGACTTTCTGACAACTGGAACATATAACATTTTGGACGGAATGTGTCTTACAAATAATATGTAAACATTTAGAACATCTTAGAGAATGTTTTCGGTAATTTTTTTAATCGCTAAATTCACTAAAACAAAAAATGTTACAAATTACACTCAGTGAAAAAAGTTACTTATTTGGTGTCGTGGGTCGAACGTGACCCAGCCGGCTACTTATCTCTGCTCCTAAGATAGTCGCAGCGCTGCACGTCCGCCCCCTGCCACAGCTAGCGACGCACTGAGAATACGTAGAAGCGCTCAATCGTAGCATAAATATTAAAAGAATAATAACCGAAAATGTTCACTTCTGGGTCAAATTTGACCCACGATACCTACTAAGGGTTAACTTGTAACATCATTCACTTATTGAAATCGTTATAAACAATTAGAAATCAAGGACAAAGTCCTTCTTTTGCAATATTTGTGGCGGATTTTTTAAAATATGGTTATGTGAAAATCTCAGAACTGCGGATTCGAAAACAAAAACGCTTCATGCCTACGGTAATATTAAACAATAAGCTGGCTAAAAATGTCCATTTCATGAAAAAGCAAACGGTGCAGGCTTACATACAAAAATCGGCATTCTCCTTTTCAGTGCAAAAATTTGATTTGGCTACGAAGTAGGTAGTTCAGTAATTTTAGGCGTCCACTAAGAACGAATTTTACGAAAGGGCTGTATTGAGGCTTTCTTAAAGTTCTCGCAAATTTGTATGAAAGTTAAAATAAAATGTTATTAATACCCGCGGGTACCAGCTATTTTTAATAAGTAATATACTTAAAATTAAATTTAAATTTTATTGATAGACCAGCAAAATAAAAATTGGTTCAATTTGGGTGATCTCCTTTATTTATCAAATTATTCTAGTAGGGGAGCTCATGAAGGGATTTCGGGATTTACTCGAGCGCGTCAGATATTGATAGCATCTATGTCCTACGTATTTTTAATAAAGTAGGAATGTTAATCGAATCGTTTGCGTAGTGGGATGGATTATTTACATTTTTATCATCTTAGCTTTGCGACCCAATAGGTCTCAGTAACGCTCGAGTAAATCCCAATTTCGCATCGTGAGCTCCCCTACTATGCACAATTCACCATAATTCTAATTAAAATCAAATATTTTCATTCATATACATATATATTTTATACTAGCTTTTGCCCGCGGCTTCGCGCGCGTTGAAGTCGTGGTAACATAAATTTACTTTCAGTCTCATGTCTCTGAAGGCGCTCCTGATTAGTCTAAAGAGTTCAGAAACTCTATAGAGTACAAAATAATTCGGTCAGTATTCATGACATTATCTACCATTATATATACCGAATATATATCTTATAAACACTTTCGCATTTATAATATTAGTAGAAAAAATCGTTTCAGCCGTTTAAGCGTAGTCTATAATTATTAGTTTATATATGTAATCACCGTGCACAATTTATGACAATATGTATGTATGATGAAGGGGCAGCGATAGCCTAGTGGAGATACCAAAGGACTGCCGTGCAGAGGGTATCGGGTTCGATCCACGGCGCGCACCAATGACTTTTCGCAGTTATATTATTATAGTTCAGCCGTTTTAGTGTGAAAACGGAACATACATACACACTTTCGAATTTATAATATTAGTAGTGATTAGTAGGGATATAAAAATATTTGATTTAATATATTTTTTTATATTTGCTGTTTGTCAATTTTGTTGTGCCCATGGGCGTGTATCGCCATCAGTGGTGGAAAAATAGCCAGAGCGCCGTTTTCCATGAATATTTGTTTTCTGTTATAACAATACAAAATGAATACAAGATTATTTTTAATCGATTTTAAACTTTCGCGATTTGTATACATCATACAACTTGGAACAGTCCCTCCGCGATCACGACCGTTGCAAGCCGGTAGAAACGTAGAAGAATAACAGAGGTATTTATGCCTTTAAATAAGTAAATGATCGCGACTAAGACCTGCTAGATAATATTGTATGAAGATTATTTTTCCTCGCAAGTGTGTTGAAAAATGGGTGAACCTTGATCATTTATACTCGGTTCCTTAACCAATAATAATACTTAATATCGCCAGGCCTGGCGCACTTCGCATTTTAGGTACAAACTTACAAGTACCTCGGCCGACCACGTCGACGTGGTTGGATTTAGTGGGTTGCCGCGCGCCGCTCACATTAGACGTCACGCAACGCAACGAGTGCGACCGCTCCGTATTCTCACGCGCCGTGTTCATACACTGTTCAAATTATATACCTAAACGCCTTTGACAACGAAAATGTATCATCACAAGTCTAATGCAAAGTATTGCTCAATTAACTGTGTGTCGAAAACGACTTGAAAATTTGATTTTATTTTATTTATATTACGAGAGCAACTTGAAAATTTGATTTTTTGTTTGTTGAGATATCTTAACGATTATGGTGTCAAATTAAAGATCTAGTTCAAAAACCATTTTATCTGTTTGAATCATGTAAATCGGTCCACGCGTTTAGGAAATAACTAAGAATCAGTATAGTAAAAATGTAAACAACCGGAATTTTTGTGGTATTTGTTCTACGAGCTCAAATAGTGGGATAGGATACTTATATGATAATTATTTATTATTAGGTACGTGGTCAAGTAGGTAGATAGACGATGAATAAATATTATAGTTGCAGCGGCAAGTCAACAACCCTAGCGCGCCACTCCGCGCCAGACAGTGACAGCGTTATGTGTTAGAAAAGAAAGGGAACGGTTAGGTTAATATCGCATTAGGCACTGAGTGCTTATGCGAGTTGAATTGCACTTTGTTGCTTAGTAGCAAGAGTCGCAAATTCAATAAATTGGTTTGACAAGTGAATTTTCTGTACGTTAGTACTATTCTTTATTCTGTGATATCGCCTCAAGTGTAATAGCACACTCGTATCATAATTTACAATTTCTATAAATCTCTAACCTTTAGTGCATTACGATTATTGATAACGGCTCAAGATTGTTTTGGCCGTGTCGACTATCGCGCTATACTGTTTCTATTGTGTATGTGTGGATAGCTACGCACACATACACGATGCTGCCGTCTTTTACCTAAACTCGAGCGTTATAATTTTGTGAAATGGCTCTTAACGAATGCGCCTGCGACACAACAGCGTTTGGTGGATCACTTGTTTACGAACAGTCCTGAGTTCGAAAACTCTGTATTCGTTTTTTTAGATGATATCGTGCTTATATCGCCATCCTTTAATGCTCATGTGTCACTATTAAATAAAGTATGCGAAAAATTAAAATCGGCCAACCTTACCATAAACTTGGAAAAATCTAAATTCTTCCGTGATGAATTGAAGTACTTGGGCTACGTAGTAAACTCTAAAGGATTACAAGTAGACCCATGTAAGGTGGAAGCCATTCTTCAATATGCTACGCCTAAGAATAAAAAAGAAGTCAAAAGGTTCTTAGGCATTGCATCATGGTATCGGCGATTTATACCTAATTTTAGTACTATTGCCGGTCCTTTGAACAAACTTACTTCTACCGGTAAGAAAGCTGCACCATTCCAGTGGTCGGTGGAAGCTGATGACTCGTTTTGTAAACTAAAACAATTGTTAAGCTCAGCACCAATATTATCGTGTCCCGATTACGAGAAACCTTTTCAAGTTCACACAGATGCGAGTGCGAGCGGCATCGGTGGGTTGCTTACACAAGAAATAGATGGCGTGGAACTACCAATCGCTTACATGAGTAGGTCACTAAATGCACAGGAACAAAACTACAGTATAACAGAACGGGAGACATTAGCAGTTCTAACAGCCCTCGAATATTGGCGCTGTTATTTAGATAACGGGTTAAAGTTTGTTGTGTATACTGACCATTCCGCACTGACATGGTTCCTAAACTTGAGCAACCCGACTGGTAGATTAGCTCGGTGGTCGGTTCGTCTGTCAGCCTTTAACTTCGAAATAAAGCATCGGCGCGGCGCGGGTTATATTATAGCCGATGCGTTATCACGATCCCTACCTGTAAATATAATTAACGCGAATAATAATAACGTGAATGACCTTAACCGCTCCGTTGTTTCAAGGGACAAAACACCCTTTTTTCCAAATCCGTTGCTTGCTCCAAGGGACAAAAGTCCCTGCCGTAGACTACGCACAAGTAACTAATGTTCGTTTTATTAAAACTTAACGGATTGCGCTATATTATCAATTATCAATAGACGCGTAATGAAATGAGCTTTCGAATGATACCAAATAACACCAAATAATATACATGTAGTCCACGCAAGGGCAGTATAAAGTGAAAATTAGAAATATTTTCCCGCCATTTTTGAGCGCGATTTTATATTTCTGACATATTCCTTTTTCTCGTCGTTTTTTATTAAGGGAGGTATATAAGTATTATACACGGTTAGAAAGATTATTTAATTTATTTTTAGAGGAAATAAATATAATTAAAAGAAACATTTTAATTTTAAACATAAAAAATAAAACAAAGAATTGATTGTTAATTGCCGCCTATTTCCGTATTTTATTTTTTTAAATACCTTTTTATGTTATATATCTGATTCAAACCTACATAAGTTTCTTACCAATTAGATTTCCAAGCAAAATAACCATTTTCGATAAGAATCCGATAAGAATTACTCTTACTGGAATGTGCACAGTTGTTTACTTTTTCCCGCTAAAAATCACCTGAATATCCGCAAAATTTTTCGATAATCAGTATCTCATGAATAATATGAGTATTATACATCATATGATAGGTTTATTTATATACTCATAATAAAAAAATAACACAGAGCATAAATGTAACCTTATCAACATACATATGTATTTACATTCAATAAAAAAGAAATACCGTTTTTTCGACAATTGTTTGTAAAAATCTCTTAAATTAAAGTAATACACAATATTCATTATTTTTTTGCTGTAACTTCATAATTAATTAGTTTATTCACAATAAAAACATAAAAGTATCTTATATAATTATAATATTTGTTTACAATGATGTTTTTAATCCATAAATACGCCCCGCGCGCAAAATGCATAGTCAGCGAAATAATTTTTTTTTTCACATGCTAACATCTAAATAATTTTTTAAGCAAGTATTGCTATAATTTTATATATTTCTTAAGATAATATTACCAGGTATATAACAAAGCAAAAGGAACCAAGGTAAAACTCGTATTGTTATCACGATAATCATTTTTTCGACTAAGTCGTAATTGTTTACATAGCATCCGGTTCGGCCCCTCGCATAAAGTAAATACTTCATTCAAACGTAGTGTAATTAGGATCATATGAAAGAATAATTCATTTATTTGAACAAAAACATAACTTCAACACCCTCACGCAACAAACGAATAAACAATGACTGATTTATTGAGCTCGCCCGTCAAGTGCTCGCGACGCGTTGTGCCGTAAGCACTTGGGATTTTTTAGGTACCTACGCGAAACGACGGAGCGGTTAATGTTGACACTGATCAATGGTATTCAGCCACCTACAATGGTTGTTTATCTTCGCCTAATGACTATCCAGACTATTCTATTAAAAATAATAAATTGTATCGTTTGATTAAATCTAGGTGTATGCTACGTAAGGAGTTCGAATAGAAAGAAGTACTACCTTCTTCTGATCGAAATAATGCCATATTAGAGAACCATGCCGAACCCACTTCGGGGCATTTCGGTATATTTAAAACTTACAAGCGCTTAGCACTGCGTTACTATTGGCCCAAAATGCGCGATGACGTAGTTAAGTTCATAAATTCTTGCGACACTTGTATCGCGCACAAACATCAGAACCATGCACCATTGGGAACCATGGGACGACCCAAAGTGTGTTCACGACCCTTCCAAACCATTAGTGTAGATTTGGCAGGGCCACTACCCGTCACAAGAAAACAAAACGCCTACATCTTTGTAGTAACTTGTTGTTTTAGTAAATACTGTCTACTTTTTCCTATCAGGCGCGCAACTGCTGAAATAATAACTAATATTTTGGAAGAAAAAATATTTTTAGTTCATGGTATACCATCTACAATTATATTGGACAATGGTAAACAGTTTGTCAGTGCTACTTTAAAAGCTATGTTGCACAAGTACAAAATCCCTAATCTTCATTATACTCCTAAATATTCCCCACATGTCAATACGGTCGAACGCTATAATAAAACCATTGGTTCTACCTTAGCGGCGTTCGTAGGAAATGACCAGAGATTATGGGACACTCTCCTACCTAAGGTGCAGTTTGCATTAAATACTGCAGTTAATGAAGTCACGGGCTATACACCTAGTTTTTTAGTCTATGGACGTGAACTAGTTCCATGCGGCTCACACTATGTCGACACAGACGCTGATGATATAGTATACATACCTAGGGACGATTACGCAGAAAACATAGGTCACTTATCAGGCATATTTGACAAAGTTCAGGCACTCCTCATTCAAGCTCATGCTAGGAATGCCCAAACGTATAATTTACGCCGTAAACCAGCTGAGTTTAATGTGGGAGACACTGTGTGGAAAAGGACTTTTTATCAGAGCGACAAGGATAAGTCCTTTTGTAAGAAACTAGCCCCTAAATTCGTGAAGTGCACAGTGATTAATAAAAAGTCGCCTCTCGTTTATGAGTTGTCGGACGCGTCTGGAAATTCTATTGGGGTTTGGCACATTAAGGACCTAAAACTTATACACTATGGTGCCTAACTATTTGTTACAAACCGTAGAAGACGTTCCCTCCCTTCTCTCTATATGCCGTCTTAGCTTGGACAGTAGCGGACTCATAGACCTAACGCAGCTAGTCGGATTTTCCTTGTTAGCCACGTAAAATCCTCTCCTAAGGCGGGCGGTATTGTAGCCTATGACCGGTACCTACCGAGTGTACGTCATAATACCGTCCACACGCTCGGCGAATCAGGGAAGGCCATCGTCCGCGCTCGTAAGTTTTGCCCTTATTTGGTAATGCGCCGACACCAACGCTGATGGAGGGATAAAGGGGCCGACAGAGAGGCCGTCACCGCTACTCTACACTAACCTACTACCGCTACTCTATTCTATATCGCTATATCCATATACATTCTACGTGTATCCTGGTCCCAGCTGTGGGTGAGTTACTACATTTACTGCGTTAGCGTACTGCCCATCTCTCTACCTGCTAGCTGAGGCCGGCTGACGCCGCCTGCCTGACTCTATTGGTTGTGGCTTTCCTAATGCTGTTTCCTTTCAGGTTCAAGGTTCACCTTAAGGCGCCGGGCTACGCTACCTAGACCGCTACACCTGCTGCATCGCCTTCGGCGTCACCTCTGCCGAAGAGTCTGGCCTGCCCCGCTCATCGCACACACACCGCCGGCGCCTGCCAGCTGAGCCAACGGCCGCTACGCGCAGCCCTTCGAGCAACCTGCCCTGCACACTACCGGAGGGAACAGCGTGGGAGACTGCAGCCCTTAGTGTTCAGGCCAGTGTCGTGTTGTTGGTCGGTCATACTCGTGCAAGGGAAGTGAGACAATACTCGGCAAATAAACGCATAGAACCTTTTCTGCGTTTTACTACCAGAACCCGTTACAATATCGTTATCCAACATATCTTGAATCTGCATTTCGAGTTCATTTTTAAGAGCATGTAGATTTCGATAAAGTTTTACATAAACTGGGCTTACGTTATCTTTTAATTTAATAGTGTGTTCCATTAAATTCGTCACCGATAACCTATCCCGTGGCAAATGAAAAACATCAGCGTACTTTGCACAAATGTTTTATAAACTAATTTTTTCGTCTTTATTCAAATAATTTAAGTCAAGTAAGTCAAAAAGGGTCTTAATTCGGTCTACTGAATTGTATTCTTCGTTAAATTTACATACATCGTACGCGTTAAGGCGATTAATAATTATATAAGTTAGATAAATCGACTTTTACTTCCTCATCTCGCGTATTTAAAATTCTTAACGGAATGTAACCACTAACTGGTTTAAATGGCGGAAATAATATTAAACCGGCTACAAAAACTACTGAACAAACTTCATTCGCTAATACAACAATATCTTCGCGAAAACTACAAGGAATGTGTCTAATTACCTCACAACGGGGTGGGATAACGTGGTGGAACTTGTTATCACGTTCTAAGCTAATACAAACGTTTTTATCATTGCTTTTTAAGCAAATATTCATCTTACTATAGTCAATGACAGATTCATACCGCTTTAAAAATTATGACCTAATATTCCATCGCCTACACAGCATAAATTCTTAAAAACGTAAAACTGTTGATTAAAAATAAACCCATTGTAAACTAAATCTAAGTAAATATAGCCTTCCGACATTAATTGTCCACCTATGCCATTTATAGTTATATTATCATAACAAAGCTTATCTAATAGGTACTAATTTAACCATTCATACTTTAATGTGCATATAGTAGCACCGCTATCTATCAAGAAATTAGCGCAGCTACCTGATATTACATCAAAAGAAACTATGCTACATTTACTATAACTAAAATCATTATTGCTAATTAAAGGAACGAAAACTCATTATTATTACTTGGTACGTCATTTGATTCTACAGATTGATGAGAAAAATGTCTAACATGTGAACATGGATTATTGTTACTTCGCGGAAAGTATTGCACGGTACCGCTTGCAGGTGCGCACGGTAACATGAAACTTCGGCCACGCGGTGCCCTGCCACGTGAGCTTCCGCGCATGTACCTGTTACTATAATTAGATGTGGGAACATTCTGCTTAAAGTTATTATTATTTGACTGATAGTTATTTCGATTTAACTGAAAACTTTTAGTTCCTCTATTTGACTGCGACATACCGCGATTGTCAAAATATCTGTGTTGAGGCCTAAAATTCTTGACGTGGTCTTCGTTTGGAGACAACGTATGCTCATCAATTGCTGCCCTAATGGCTTCGGGTAACGAATTAAAATGTCGCGAAGCTACAATTGTACTGAGCCGTGCATCACTTAAGCCATCTGAAAAACGCTTAATTGCTAACTTCTCGTTAATCGGACGTAATATGGAGAATTTGGAATCATCTCCATCTGCCTGTGCAATTGTCAAGTTTACAAATATTTTTTCCAATTCCTCACCAAACTGTTCAATGGACCGCCGTCCTTGCTTGTTACTCAAAATTTTTGAATGAATTGCGACCGCAGATTTTTCCTGAATTAAAAATGTACGCATATCATGAATTAAATCGTCTATAGTTGTGTAACTTTTTTTTAAACGCAATTTAGCACGCTCAGACAATCGCGTCTTCAAAACAAACTCTATTAATTGACATTTAGTGCTATCAGAAATCATAGAACTGTATAACTGTATACCGTCAATTAAACGCAAAGTATCTTGTTCCTTACCAGTCATACTAGGCAAGAGCGCTATAGCTGTTTTTAAATTAAATGATTCGCTAGCCATTTTTGATGACGTATTCGATGACGTCGAGGTCATTTCACATAAATTAATTATTTTACTGTATAAAATATGAATATTATTTATAATGGTATGAATATTTTGTAAACTTTCGGCGCTAATCTCAGAATTTTCTATTTTTCTTTGTACTTTAAGCAAAATATTTTCCAACTTAGAATAATTACAGTAGGTGGCCAAATTATTAGGGACAGTGCTCGTATTTATGTAATTTATAGTTTATTATATTTTTATGAATAAATGATGTTGTTTTTAAGTGGCTATTTTATCTGATATGGTTACTGGTATCATTATTTTTGTTTTTGCCTAATGGTAACACAGAATACGTGCGTCATTTGTCAATTGTGTGACATTTTTTCTCATTCAGTCAAAGTCCGATAATAAAAGCGCGATTTGCGGTATTGTTGTTGTATTGTCTAGGTATTATTTTTTCATTAGTTTTAACCGACTTTTGTGTCATAAATAATCAAAAGGTAAGTAATGCTCCGTAAAAGAATATTTTTGCTATGTTTTCTCTATGAATTTACATTATATTAATGGTTCGCCGCGATATCCCCATTTCTTTTTACTTTTTAGGATGGGTATAGGTTTGGACACGTCTCCAAGAAAATGTAGAGAGATACAAACGTTGTTAATGCACTCTACACATTCTCAGAGAGACATAGCAGCTATTGCTGGCATTTCAAAGTCTGTCGTTAATCGAATAAAAATTAAAAATGACAATAAAAAGCCTCTTGAGGCAAATCGTGCTGGCAAATGTGGCAGGAAAAGGATTACCACACTTCGCACTGATCGAAAAATCAGGAACATCTGCCTCAAAAATCGTAAAAAGAGCGTTGCTCTTTTGACTACGATGATAAATAAAGAGGGTGTAATGATTTCGAGGAGGACAATGCGGAGGCGGTTGGTCGAATAGAACCTGATGGGACGGCGCCCTTCCAAAAAACCGTTGCTAACCGACAGTTTGAAAAAGAAACGACTCCAATGGGCTAGACAACATCGAAATATGACTGTTGCAGACTGGAGTCGAGTAAGTGTAACTTTTTTGAATAATACTATTGGTCAATAACGATATTTAACTATTTATTATATTAATTAACAGGTGTGTTTTTCCGATGAATCAACCTTTCAAATTTTGTTCGACAAAAGTTGTTTTGTAAGACGACGCCCTGGCGTTTCACCCTGAATGCCTTGTAGAGAGGGTTAAACACCCGGTTAGTATCATGGTGTGGTCTGTCATCTCAGCCAAAGGCATGGGGCGCCTATACATCGTAGATGGGACAATGAAACAAGACCAATGTAAGCGAGTACTAGAAACCCGGTTACTGCCGCAGGTCATGAATGGTTCCCTGATGATGACGAATACATTTTTATGCATGACTCGGCACCATGCCACAAAGCCCGTAGTGTTACCTACTGCATTTTTGGCTGAGAAAAATGTCTCTGTTTTGCCCTGGCCAGAGAATTCATCAGACATGAATCCCATAGAAAACATGTGGGAACTCACCAAACGGGCGATTGCGAAAAAAGTGATTACCAACAAGGAGCAGTTGATTGAATCTCTCATCAGAGAATGGAATCACAACTCCAAACTCCAGGAAAATGCCAAAACATGTATTGAGAGCATGCCCCGACGCATAGAAGCTCTTATTGCCGCAAAGGGTAGCATCTCTAAATATTAAAATTTATTCCAGTAATTTTAACTAATATTAATAATACTACTACGAAGAAAATAAAACAGTTCTGTTTAATTTTTGTGTAGTTTCTGTGATCCTTATAGAATACATATACAAATAAAAAATTTATAAGAGACCTACAACTTATCGTTTGTTACAGAAACCCAATCAAAATAGAAAATACAAAAATCTCAATACTGTCCCTAATAATTTGGCCACTGATGGTAGATTGAGCTAACACTACCTTTTGGCGTGCTGTATGGGATGACTGTCTCCGTACAGGGCCGATTTTCACAAGATAAACTTATATCTTTAAGATTATTTAAAATAGACAATAAATCCTTTAAAGGCATAACAAAGCAACATAATATTCTAATTTGAAGTACAGATCCCTATATAATTACGCTTAATTAAAGTGATTAACCTGGTACGATGTGGCGCGGCGCGTTTAGGCTACTCCGATGTGGTCCAAGAACATGGTGTGGCGGCTGCTGGTTGACACCTCTGCTGAAGTTACTTTTCTGGGCCGGGCTATACCCTGGACTCCGTGGGCCGGGAATTTCCCTGGACTCCACTGCTCCTTTTGGGCCGGGCTCATCCCTGGACTCCTCCTGCTTTAAACTGGATGCGCTTCGGTTCGGGAAACAACGCTAAATGTGCTGGCGTTGAGTTCGCGTCGTAGTATTTTTATTTGCCTTCTTTCGCACCTTTTGAATATGAGGTAAAGTGCTCCAACTAGTATGATGATAAGTATTGTGATCAAAAGTATTTCCACAATACTCATCGGCTAGCCAATTAACTGATTAGCTGAGACATTGGCTGCACCATTTGCGTTCTGCGCTATCACGACCTACCTCTTCTTTTGAGTATGTTTTGCCCATCTTCCGAGTGACCTTGAATCTTCAAATCTTGTTTCTTCATATATCTTCTTTCTTCAAATAATATGTATCTTCTTTATTCAAATAATATGTATGTTCTTTCTTCAAATAATGTCTTCTTTCTTCAGATGTTCTTAAATGGCAGGGTCGCCATGTACTAGGCGGTGGAAGTAGTAGTAGGTTTTCACATAATTTTGGCGTAATAAATCAAACGTCTGTATTGTACCAAGTCTCATCGTTTATTGAAATAATATAAAACTCTCACAGTTTGAGTACTTACAACATATACTTAATTAGAATACAGTAAAGTGCTTAGTTTGCACAACGTGACAGAATTACATCAGTTACAGGAATTGTGGAAGGCATCTCCTTACAGGCTGCTTAAATGAATTTTTGGCAAAAACATTTCAAACACAGCTCTTCGTTTATCATACACTCCTATAAATATGTTCTTAGATCATTTTCTACCATTAATTATAAAACTTTTGAGGCAGCGGATGGTTTATTACCGGTGTGCGTACGAATATGACTACTTAAGCTGCCTTTTTGTGTAAAATGTTTCAAACATACATCACATTTGTATGGCTTGTCACCGGTGTGTACTCGCATGTGCGTGTTTAAAGCACATTTTTGGGCAAAACATTTCATACATAAGTCACACTTGTATGGCTTGTCACCGGTGTGCACACGCATGTGGTTGCTTAAAGTAAATTTTTGGCTGAAACATTTCATACACACATCACACTTATATGGCTTGTCACCGGTGTGCACCCGCATGTGCTTGTTTAAACTAACTTTTTGGCGAAAATATTTCATACACACATCACACTTGTATGGCTTGTCACCGGTGTGCACACGCATGTGGCTGCTTAAATGAACTTTTTGGCTAAAACATTGCAAACACACATCACATTTGTATGGCTTGCCACTGGTGTGCATACGCATGTGTTTGTGTAAAGTATCTTTTTGGCCAAAATATCTCATACATACCTTACACTTGGATAACTTTTCACCGGTTTGCATACGCATGTTTATGTTTAAATCTGACTTAAAACTAAATTCTTTCATACAAACATCACATTTTAGTGGCTTGTTGCCAGTGCGTATGGTAGTAAAGTTTGCCTCACGCTTTGTCCTTTTGTCTGATACGTCACCACTATATAACTTCTCATTAGAGTGTTTACGTAGATGTTGAACATCGCATTGATACAGCTTTGCAGCACTATGGACACGAGAAGGTTTAGTTAATGTATAATCATCAGGGAAATGTTTATAGAACACATCACATTTAAATGATTTTTCAGCTGAATGTTCGCGAATGTGTTCTGTTAGTAGATTCTTGTTGCTAAAGCACTTGTTACACGTATCACATATATTTGACTGTACATTACAACGTGAACTACTATTAACACTGCTATCTCTAAATAAATTGTATTTAACATTCTCTTCGGCGTCGTCACTGTCATGAAGCGATGTTGCATCACATTTACCATAGTCTTTATGACTCTCAGAATATATTTCATAATTACAATTATAGTTAACTCTATCTGATGGGTTTTCAACTTCAAATTTCATAAAACCATGTTCTAGAAAGTGTTCTTGAATACCGCCGTCAGGGGTATCTTCATAAATGTTAATAGGTGTGGTCAATGTTGTCTGTTCGGGTTCATGTGTATCTGAGAATCAGTCAAACAAAGTAAAGGTCAAATACGATCAGTTACAATAGGGTATTCGAGTTCTATAAGAATATTGCATTGTTTCTATAGTCGGGGCAGGCAAAGCTATAATTTTTGTAAGCAAACATTCAGGGATGCCCAAATTTGCCCAGACCTTTGAATCAAATCAAATATAAACAGTTTTCTAGTGATTTTATACGTCTTGGCGTAGGAAGAAGCGGGTGTACCGAATACTGATACCAGTGATTCAGCATACAGGATTCTGATAAAAGTAGTTAACTCTTACAGAATAATTTTAATGATTTATTTCTTTCTGTAGACATATTTTGTTTTAATTTTCTATATTGTTAGCTTAACAAAATCTGAATAGTTGAGATAACAATACTGTACTAAAAATCTCTTTGAAAGTTAAATTTATATAAATGTGTGTGCTTACAGATGTCGTCGACGAAGCGCAGCCGCGCTCTCAGCGAATGTCCCTCCTCTTCTGTGACAACGAGCGACTCCACACTCGCCGCCTGAGTGCCAAGTAGATCCAACCTTTTCTGTATACAGTGAAAAATACGGTTGAGTTAATAGTTGGTTTAGTTATCGATAAATATAAAATTCGCAAAATATATTTTTTTTCAGAACTGGGCGTTACACGAATTAGTTCTTTTAAGAATTAGTCATTTGACAACTTAGTCCATTCCGGACTTGCCATTTCGCGGATTAGACATATGTCAACTAAACGTAATAGTTCTGTTTTTACTTTCTAAGGTCGCTACTGATACCTTTTATATCTTTGGAGAATATTCATGTCATTGTGTGTACACGTGCAAGTGGGAACGTTCAGAAATAAAGACATTTCACATTTGTTTACTTTGAGTGCATCATTTATAGAATAAATAATAGCGGTCCGACAAGGGTACCTTGTGGTACACCTGATACCGTTTTGTGTAAAAAGAATTTCTTCCGAATCCACAACTTTTCAGATAGTTGGTAGCTACATAATGATTTACGTACTAAATGGCTTGATACATATCGCTGCGGAGGGCTTTAACTGATCTATTCGTTGTTTTCCTACAAAAAAAAACATATTATTATTTTCGAAGAAGAAAGACTGCCTCCATGGTCCAATGGCTAGCGTTTGGTTCGGGCAAAAGTCTCACTGAGTTTTACCGAATTTTCATTAGCAGCATCGAGTGTGTCAGCCAGTAAAGGCAAAAGGCTCGCCACAATTACGTGGGACCTAAAATTCATAACACTGCGAAATGTGTGTGTAATATTACATCCCTGCGTAACCCTTCAGAGATACAGGCGTCTATAAAAATACATAGAAAATTAGGAAAAATGAGGTTTACAAGAGCAAAGCTGCATACAAACCTCTGTTTGTTCTGTTTGCACCTCAGTCTTCGGCATCATGGTACGTTTCTTCTTGGTATAAAACTTAACAGGTCTATTTCTCCATAATTCGCTTGTGAATGGACTTGGTTCACTGAAATTTATTTTCATTTTTGGCATTATACTCATAATTATTTGACTGGCCTATCCTAGTGGTAAGTGACTTTTACTGCTAAATAGAAAGTCGTGGGTTCAATTCCCACTAAGGGCAAATTGTGAAATGGGCACAATTATCTGTACATGTACACATGATCGTGCTCATCGCACAAGTCTGTCCTGGGTGTGAATCGAACCTCGTACCTTTGGCTTAGCAGTCAGGCGGCCAATATTCGTATTTTATCTGACACCGACACTGTATTTAAACTATATGCGATTAGATTTAGAATTTAGTCACAATTGGTACCTATCCTGCTCAAGTAATTGAATTATAGTCTAATTTGCCACATACATGGTATTTTTTTATGTAGTTCGGATATTTTTGTATGTTATACATTTACGAAAATTAATAAACACATATTTTTTTATTTTACCAAAATATAACAAAGTTATCGCTTATTAAAGAATATCTACTTGAAACAGATGTTCGTGGTCACTCGATTTTTATTTATTTTATTTATTTATTTTTGCAAAAACGAACAATACAAGCTTACAGTGCTAACCAATACGCTTATATGTTTAAGCTACATTTGCAAATAGTGTCATAAACTAATATTAAAGTACAATGTCAATTAAAACAATATTACAATGATAATATAGGTACTTTACATTAAAAATATACATTAAAAGAATATTACAATACAAAATGTCAAATGAGAAATTGAAATTAATACAGATAATTAAAACCACAAAATTAATTAATTAAAAACATACATAATTATTAAAATACAGAAATTATATTATTAAAATATCAATAGGGTCAAGGCGAAGAATTCAAATGCGTCAAGACGTATCCAGACAACACACCAAATTTATCAAAAAATATGTCTGCATCAATATTAGTTTGCACAAAGTCATTCAATAGTTTTATAGCGCGCCCAGTTGGACTTTTAGCAGCGTTTTGGACGCGCCATGTTGGAGGACAGGTTAAGAGCCTGTGACGCCGGCGTTTGCATCCACGGACGTACTTATTTGGCACAAAAAAACTTATACATTCACGTACCGACAGATTGTCTACCTTATTATTTAACATTAAGATGTAGTGCATTATGTGCTTAAACTTTCGCCTAAGTTCAAGAGAATCAAGTCCCACCATACCATACACAAACATGGACGGATACAGAAAAGGGTAGTATCCATACTCCCGTTTGTAAATACATCGATGGTTTATCATCTGTGAGCTCGACGCGACACAATAAAGCGCGCGGGCGCGCTACCTAAAGGTTGAACGACTTGTACCTACACCGATCAGAAACTGTGTTCTAGCTGCAAAATTATTGTTATTCACGTACCTACCGTGCTTCATCAGTCCATAGGATGTTCGCCTCGGGATGATTAATAAGCCATTCACACAAGACTCGTCGTGGTAGGTACTTGGTCTACTTCCTGAAGATGTAGTACCGGCTGGTAATCGTACGGATAGAGACCGGCTGCGTTAAGCAGTCTCCACACTGCGGGCTGGCTCACACCGAAGCGACGTGCTGCATCGTATGTGCTGGCTCGTGGATCTCTTTCGAGGAATTCGAAGATCAAGTCTTCGACGTCAGTAGCCAGGCGAGGTCTGCCATACCTTACCATACCCTAGTGCATAGCTAGGAGTTGTGAACTGGCCATGATCCAAAAAGCCTTTGGTTGGCCGCTAAAATAGGCCGTTCACTTGGAAATACTGGGTTGTTTACTCCTTGAGCTCGCATACGAGGTACACTTTCTTGTTCGTACATTGTTCTAGCTGCACGAACGTACCATTTTGTAGTACTCGCGATTTGAAAATCTTTGGGACGTCATTGTAACGACTTACGACCGGCGAGTGCGTCGGCGCTTGCGCGAAATTACGACACGTTTCACTTTCTCGATGCGCCCGAGTTGACTGGCGCTTGTCTCGCGACTCGCGCGGCCGGCAGGCGTACTTGTTGTCCTTTACCTCGCCCCGCACCCCGCGTCCTGCATCCCGCGTCCTGTACCCCTGTCGCATCGCGCGTGTGTTTGATTGTATTATTGCAACGAATAACATTGTATCTATGATTTCCTTATTTCTCGGATATTTTTACTCGGATTTGGTGAGATAAAAAAGTAAAAGTTATTTGTGGAAATGTGTTCTATTATTGATATAGAACCACAGAAAAATATCCGAACTGCATAAAAAATTAACCTGTATAATATGTAGAATGATAACCGATTTTACACTTTCCCGATTAGTATAGATTATACAAGATTAGTAAGCGGGTCTTACTCGCATTCAATAATAAGGCATAAATACTATTTATGCCGATGTTGACACATAGTTTGACACTTTGTTCAATTTACTATCTAGTCGCGCTATCATTTAACTATCATTTAGTTAAGGAGAATAGCAGTTATGCAATAAGTATGATAATGACAATAGATGAATAATAAATAAATAAATGAAAACTGCATTTTGAACAAAAAATAAAGGCAATTGGCCCCCTGGTCCACTATATCTTTATGTAATTGGCGGCTAACGAGCAGACTGTTCGGCTGGTGGTAAGCGATTACCGCCGCCCAGGACACAAGCAACACCAGAGCAGTCACGAGTGCGTTTCCACCCCTTGTATTCGGAAAGGAATAGGAGGAGGAGTGGGATGAGGAAGAAGGAATAGAGGATGGGCATCCGTACACTCATAAACAAAATGGGGGCTCACTAGTAAATATGTACACTCACCGCCATTCTTCTGTTATGGCGTCGCAATCATGTAACGGTTCCTCTTTAACTTCAACTGTCTCTTGCTTTATAACTACGGGCTTATCGCTTACATCTGGTAAGCATCTTTCTTCTACCTGAAAATAAAACATCCGTAAGGATATATATAAAAATAACTATACAACAATAGGTTCACTATAAAGTATTAGATAAAAATAAATACGTTAAAACCAACCGAGTTCAAAAACGAAAAAGTGAAAAATAATAAAGATTTAATATTAATTAAATACTACCTATTATTTATATGTGCTATTTACTAATAGGTTATTTGTAATTGCTCGTATTCCCTTTCGGGTGATTCTAGGCCCACAATGGAGTGTTTTTACCCTCTACCATATGAGGGTCCAAAATGCACAATTTCGGAATAAAACGGTTTTTAAGATTTTTTGAACCAATTACAAATCATCCTGTATATACAGGGGGTAAAAAGCCCCTTAACTAAAACTGAAGTCCCATGTTTCACCAATCAGTACGAACATCTTTTACTTCGGCACCATACAGTGGACATTACTGGTTCAGGAGATATTGAGCCTCAAAATTAGTATGGAATTTTTCTAATTAGGTACAAAATCGACGCATTTACCACGCCAATATGTTCTTTAGATGCGCAATAACCTCATAGATAAGTAGGTATTTCAAGCATTGCACGCGCCCGCTTTTAATTTCGGTTTAAAAAATGTGAAAACTCGAAAAAAAATTCGTTTCCCAGGTACTATTACTAACTACTACTAACGAGTAGGCTTCGGCTTGGTGATGGGTCTTGTGACACCCTGTATATATATAGGTTGTCACAAGACCCATAACCAAGCCGAATTCTACTCGTTGTGGATATCATGCCAAGTCATACTAACCAAAAATATACCTGGGAAACGAACTTTTTTTTAAGTTTTCACATTTTTATAATTATTTATAATAATATATATATTTCAGACATCGGTGGATGACAATGAAAAATTATCATGACATATAGCTGATCTGATGATGGAATCGAAAGGTGGCCATAGGAATAATATAGGAACTCAGTAATCTTAATATATAAAATCCTTGCGTTACTGACTGACTGACAGACAAGCTACAGCCGAAACTATTGGGCGCAGGAAGCTGAAATTTGGCATGTATGTTTCTTGGGGACCGTAGGGGTGCACTAAGAAGGAATTTCTCGAAATTCCCACGCGATCGGCCAAAACGAATAAATTAAAAAAATATATGCAGGCGTAGCTGCTGGCGTCCTCTAGTTAAATGACAAAACTTTATCGAGTTTGGGCTCGTTCTCGTCAGATGAAGGAGTCAGAAGGTGGCCATACGAACTCAGTAATTACAAAAATCTATTTGAATTGCACAATGATGATAATGGTGACTTCAAAGACGTAAATCATGAGGTAATGCCATGATCAAAGATTTGTCGATTATTAATGAGACCAAGTCTATTAGCTCTCTGCTCAAAAGACTAATTCACTAGACACTCTTGGATCTTACCGAGTCTAGAATTATATTGTAAGAACATGTACTATTTTATAATATACAGGTTGTCACAAGACCCATCACCAAGCCGAAGTCAACATGGTTTCGTAGCGGCAAGATCATTCACAGAGTCACTGATCCAGTCTGTGGATGCAGGTAGGCAATTTGACGTAATATATACGGACTTCAACAAGGCCTTTGATAAAATGCCACATTCAATCCTCATAAAGAAACTTGCAGCTTATGGTGTAACTGGGTCCATACTGGAATGGTTAAACCTACTTAACAGAGCGCGAATTTTACATTATTGTTAATGGTTATCAATCTATTACTCACAAAATAACTTCAGGTGCTCCTCAGGGTTCAAATTTGGCTCCAATCTTGTTTAACATATTTATCAACGATCTTCCACAATGCTTCCGTTTTTCGGAACCTTACTTATATGCGGATGACCTAAAGTTTGCAAGACAAATTGAGTCCCCTACTGATAATGAACTGTTACAGGACGATCTTAATCGAGTTGTAAAGTGGTGTGACTATAATAATATGCGATTTAATAACAAAAAATGCTACCATGTCAAATACACTAGAAAATCAACTAAATCAAATCCGAATACTTCATCAACCAGGATAAAATTCAAGAAGCAGAAATTATTAAAGTAACGTTTCTACCTCATATTGAAAGCATTATTAAGAGAGCATCAAAAATGTTAGGATTCGTACTTAGAAACACAAAGGGTTTCCGTAAAAGTAGCACGAAGATTATGTTGTACTCTAGTCTTGTTCGGAGTATTTTAGAGTATTGCAGTGTAGTTTGGAGACCACACTACGCCACTCATGCACTGCGATTAGAACGAGTACAAAAACGTTTTATGTGGCAACTAGCGTTTTGTGAAAGGAAAACAAAGTGCCTCTCCTCCTACACGAAACGTTTACATCACTAGAAAATACCTAGTCTATCTACACGCAGAAATATTACTGATTTAGTATTTTTATGTATATAAATTACTAAGAAACAAACTAGATTGCCCAAAGTTACTCGGCCTAATTAGGTTTCGCGCGCCTTCTAGATACCCTAGGAATAGTATAACACCACTTTGCCCACCATTACGAAGGTCCGTGCTTGGTACAAATTCGACTATACCAAGACTGTGCAGAATTATGAATAGTTGTAGTGACTTAGTAGACATACACTTCGATGGTTTAGGCAAAATCATTAAGGACGCGTTTACGCTTGTATCAAAAAACCACATATTTCCGGTACATTTTACGACAATTTTAGATAATAACTAATAAAACTAATGATAACGATAAATTGATTATTTTTTTATCTATAAATCAATTTGAAAATAAATAAAAAATATTTAATTAATATTAATGTAAAATCGATTCGAAACGGCCTCTTAAATCAAAAATAGGCATATACTGCTGTTTTTGGGTACAATTTTCTCTCTATTTTTAAATTTATTTAGGTTTTCAAAGATAGAATAGGGTAGTAAATATAGTCAACACAAAAACAATTAGATTTTTTTTTCAAAATATTGTAAATTGACTCAAAAAAAGCAAAAAATCATCTTACATTTTTCTTCTATTTTGCTCGCATACGTGTGTCTTAATGTGTGGCAATAAGGTTCGTTTTATTTAGCCACTTTCATGATTTATATATCCAAATTCTGCAATGAGATCTCAGTCTGCGCTTGAGCGCCGTCAGGAGTGGACTCTATGTCGCTTGTCGCTGCAGCCCGAAGACGAAAAAAGCAATATACGAATACAAAATATTCGCTAAAATCAATTTGATACTTCTCGTATTCTGTGCGAATTACGTACAAGTAAATTTCTTTTGTATAAATGGACATTATTACTTTATTTTCTCCGTTATGTTGAGTCAGGATATATTTCGGTATTTAGATATTATTTTGTTTCTTGCGTTGAAATCTGGTAAGATTATCTGGACTGATGGTATACCATCCCGTTCAAGTGTTGCGACTGGAACTCATAAAAGAGTAGACCTAGTTATGCCAGGTTGGGGCTCATTATATTTGTTTTAGTGAGACCCTACCACTGGAACTTATGAAGTAACCTTCCAGGGTTATTCAATGACTCTTACTGGTACTCATATGTGAGTAGAGCTAGGCATGCCGAGTTTGGGCTCATTTTGTTTGTACATAAGAGACCCTACCACTGGAACTTATGAAGTAACCTTCCAGGGTTATTCAATGACTCTTGCTGGTACTCATGTGTGAGTAGAGCTAGGCATGCCGAGTTTGGGCTCATTTTGTTTGTACATAAGAGACCCTACCACTGGAACCTATGAAGTAACCTTCCAGGGTTATTCAATGACTCTTGCTGGTACTCATGTGTGAGTAGAGCTAGGCATGCCGAGTTTGGGCTCATTTTGTTTGTACATAAGAGACCCTACCACTGGAACTTATGAAGTAACCTTCCAGGGCTATTCAATGACTCTTGCTGGTACTCATGTGTGAGTAGAGCTAGGCATGCCGAGTTTGGGCTCATTTTGTTTTTACATAAGAGACCCTACCACTGGAACTTATGAAGTAACCTTCCATGGTTATTCAATGACTCTTGCTGGTACTCATGTGTGAGTAGAGCTTAGCATGCCGAGTTTGGGCTCATTTTGTTTGTACATAAGAGACCCTGACCCTACCACTGCATTTTATGTAGTAACCTTCCAGGGTTATTCAATGACTCTTACTGGTACTCATATGTCAGTAGAGCTAGGCATGCCGAGTTTGGGTTCATTTTGTTTGTCCATAAGTGACCCTACCACTGGAACTTATGAAGTAACCTTCCAGGGTTATTCGATGACTCTTGCTGGTACTCATATGTGAGTAGAGTTAGGCATGCCGAGTTTGGGCTCATTTTGTTTGTACATAAGAGACCCAACCACTGCAACTTATGAAATAACCTTCCAGGGTTATTCGATGACTATTGCTGGTTCTTATATGTGAGTAGAGCTAGGCATGCCGAGTTTGGGCTCATTTTGTTTGTACATAAGAGACCCAACCACTGCAACTTATGAAGTAACCTTTCAGGGTTATTCAATGACTCTTGCTGGTTCTCATATGTGAGTAGACATAGGCATGTCGAGTTTGGGCTCATTTTGTTTGTACATAAGTGACCCTACCACTGGAACTTATGAAGTAACCTTCCAGGTTTTTCAGGTTTTTTCGAAGACTCTTAGTGGTACTCATATGTGAGTAGAGCTAGGTATGTTCCAGTGGTAGGGTCTCTGATGTTCATACAAAATGAGCCCAAACTCGGTATGCCTAGCTCTACTCACATATGAGTACCAGCAAGAGTGATCGAATAACACTGGAAGGTTACTTCATAAGTTCCAGTGGTAGGGTCACTTATGTACAAACAAAATGAGCCCAAACTCGGCATGCCTAGCTCTACTCACACATGAGCACCAGCAAGAGTCATCTAATAACCCTGGAAGGTTACTTCATAAGTTCCAGTGGTAGGGTCTCTTATGTACAAACAAAATGAGCCCAAACTCGGCATGCCTAGCTCTACTCACACATGAGTACCAGCAAGAGTCATTGAATAACCCTGGAAGGTTACTTCATAAGTTCCAGTGGTAGGGTCTCTTATGTACAAACAAAATGAGCACAAACTCGGCATGCCTAGCTCTACTCACATAAGAGTTCCAGTAAGACTTATCGAATAACCTTGGAAGGTTACTTCACTAGTACCAGTGGTAGGGTCTCACTAAAACAAATAAAATGAGCCCCAACCTGGCATAACTAGGTCTACTATTTTATGAGTTCCAGTCGCAACACTTGAATGGGATGGTATACCATCAGCCCACATGATCTTAGGTACCAGATTTCAACGCAAGAAACAAAATAATATCTAAATACCGAAATATATCCTGAATCAACATAATGGAAAAAATAAAGTAATAATGTCCATTTAGGTAGGTATCCCAGGTCAGGGGGTGCTTATGTCTGTTGGACTGTCCGACCATTAGACAGGGCTTCGGGTACGCGCTCCCGGCTCTCCGAGCTACTGTTGTCACTACCCTATATATAAGGTAAAATTCATGCCAAAACCTTTTGCAGTATGGCCAAGTATGTACATGAGTGCGATAGGATTAGGGCGTTCCCCGCAGGCGACGCGCAGGGGCAGCACCCGGCACCTGCGAGAAATATGCAAGGGTTGTTGCACTACTCCGGGCGAGTGCAACATAAGAAGCAAGCCTGTGATGTAAAGGTGAGGTATGCAAGTTGGAACGTAGGTACGATGACTGGAAGAGCTAGAGAGTTAGCTAGTGTTTTGAAGAGAAGACGAATAAATGTGGCATGTTTGCAGGAAACAAGATGGAAAGGTACGAAAGCTAGGGAGATCGGTGAAGGATACAAGTTTTATTATTGCGGAAGGGATGGCAAAAGAAATGGTGTGGGGATTGTGTTAGACGAAAATCTGAAAGATAGCGTGACAAGTGTAAATAGAGTTAATGACAGATTGATTGCTGTGAAAGTGATGTAGCAAGGTATTATTCTGAATGTGATAAGTGTGTATGCCCCTCAGATAGGCTGTGATGATTGTGAGAAAGAGAAGTTTTGGATGGATTTCGATAGCATGATGACGAATATACCGGAGAATGAAGAGATTATTGTGGGAGGTGATTTTAATGGACATGTGGGACGAACAAATGAAGAGTATGAAAGAGTACATGGAGGTTGGGGACTCGGCAGCCGAAATTGTGAGGAAGAAGCAATTCTTCAAGCTGCTGCCGCTTTTGACCTAGCAGTTGCAAATACTTGGTTCGAAAAAAAAGAGAAACATCTGATCACGTATAACAGCGGCCACCATATGACCCAGATCGATTATTTCTTAATAAGACGTAATCGACTCAACTGGGTCAAAAACTGTAAAGTGGTACCAGGAGAAGATTTAGTCTCGCAGCACAGGCTCCTGATGGTCGAACTTAAGATTCAAATAAGCTTTAAAAGAACCAAGCAACAACTGACTCCAAAAATAAGATGGCATATGTTAGAGAAGAATGAATGTGTAGAAAAATTCAGAGATGGAGTGGTAGGTAAAATGTTAGGAATGGGCGATATGAATGATATTAGTGTCAATGAGTGTTGGGAAGAGATGAGTGAATGTATTAAGGGTGTAGCAAAGGATGTTTTAGGAGAGTCGAAAGGGAAGCGTATGAAAGATAAGGACACGTGGTGGTGGACAAAAGAGGTACAGAATGCACTTAAGGAAAAGAAAGCAAGGTTTAAGGAATGGCAGCTGATGAAAGGAGGAAATGAATCTTTAGAAGAAAGTAAGAAGAAGGAATATGACGAATGTAAAAAGAGAGCCAAAAAGGCCGTAGCCATTGCTAGATCCAAAGCCCTAGACAAGTTGTACGGGTTACTTGAAAAACCCGAGGGTCATAAATACTTATACAGCATGGCTAAAGCTAGAGAGAGAAAGGCGAAGGATGTATCCCATATTAAGTGCATGAAAGACGAAACAGGAGCGATTCTTATGGACGAAGATAGAATAAAAGAACGATGGAGGACATACTTTAAAAAGTTAATGAATGAGGAGAACGATTGGAGCGGAAAACTTGAGAATGAGGTGATGAATATTGGGTTAGTGAAGGAAATAAATAAGGACGAGGTAAAAAAGGCTGTTAGTGGAATGAAGAATGGAAAATCGTTAGGACCAGATGGAATACCAGTAGAAGCATGGAAAGCGTTAGGAGATGATGGATGGGCGTGGCTGACTTTATTCTTCAATAAGCTGTTGCACGAGGAGACCATACCCGAGGAATGGTGCAACAGTTACCTGGTGCCCATTTTTAAAAATAAGGGTGATATCCAAGAGTGCAACAATTATCGGGGAATAAAGTTAATGCCACATACTATGAAAGTATGGGAGAGAGTAATTGAGCGACGCCTGCGTGAGGAGAGTGAGATTTCACGAAGCCAATTCGGTTTTATGCCTGGTCGAGGTACGGTGGATGCCATTTTCGCTCTTCGCCAAATATGCGAAAAATACAGGGAGGCACATAAAAACTTGCACATGGTGTTCGTCGACCTTGAAAAGGCATATGATCGAGTGCCCCGTGAAGTCTTGTGGTGGGCCCTGAAGAAGAAAGGAGTGCCTGGGAAATACCTGACGTTGATTCAAGCCATGTACGCTGAATGCCGAACGCAGGTCCGATCCGCAGCTGGTATCACAGCCAGATTCGATGTGGCCGTAGGCTTGCACCAAGGGTCGGCCCTTAGCCCCTACCTCTTCCTGTTAATTATGGATGCTATATCATCGGACATACAGGAAGAGGCACCCTGGTGCATGTTGTTTGCCGACGACATCGTTCTGGTAGCAGAGAGTGGACAGAAGGTGCAGAGGAAGCTGGAGGAGTGGCGGCAGAGATTGGAGAATGTAGGCTTGAGAATAAGCAGAACCAAAACGGAATATATGTTCTGTGACTTTGGCGGTCTCTCCAGTCCTATACCGGTTACACTCGGCGGTACACCTCTACCAGTATGCTCCGATTTCCGCTACCTAGGTTCACACCTGCAAGATGACGGCGAAATTGATCGGGATGTTAGGCAAAGAATCAACGCAGGATGGATGAAATGGCGACAGGTCTCAGGCACAATATGCGACCACAAAATGCCTGTGAAATTAAAGGGCCGTATGTATAAATCGGTTATAAGGCCTGTCGTACTGTATGGAGCTGAGTGTTGGGCTCTTAGAGTGTTGGGCTACAAAGAAGATGGATGAGAAACGATTGCATGTGGCAGAGATGAGAATGTTACGATGGATGTGTGGAGTGACAAGAATGGACAGAATTAGGAATGATTACGTTAGAGGTAGTATGAAAGTGGCGCCCATAGCTGAAAAGGTGAAAAGGAGTCGATTGGCCTGGTATGGACATGTTATGCGGAGAGATGAGATGGATGTAGGTAAAAAAGTGATGGATATGCATGTAGAAGGACGAAAAGGGAGAGGACGGCCAAGGAAGAGATGGATGGACTGTGTGAGGATGGATATGAAAGAGAAAGGGGTAAACGATCGGATGACTGGTGACAGAGAAGTATGGAAGCGAAGGACATACTGCGCCGACCCCAAATAAATTGGGACCAGGGCAAGACAATGATGATGTCCATTTAGGTAGGTATATAAAAATAAGAAACTTATTTGTACGTAATTCGCACAGCCAGGCCTATAACACATAGATACATATCACAAAAAATTCTAAGTCTCAAAGTTATTTAGTTGAACTACATTCCCGCAAGTTACCGTACGTAGTACGTACTGTTGCCGCCGTGTCGCTGTAGTGACGCGATTTTGTACCTACTAATTTTGTAAACGCGTCCTTAAGGTCGCAGCAACAGACGTACCTAGTACCTATGCATGACATGAATGTTATTTTTAATATATTTCTCGATTTCTGTCAATTGTTTAAGATTCTAAAATGTAATTTATATCCGTTATTTAAATTTATATTGTTTGTTTGAATTTAATATTATATTGTTTGATTTCAGTTTTTATATTATTACTTTTGGAATTATTTATTATTATTTATTTATTTCTTCATGCACAATACACATCTATACTAATATAATAAAGCGGAAGAGTTTGTTTGTTTGTTTGTTTGTTTATTTGTTTGTTTGTTTGTTTGTTTGAACGCGCTAATCTCAGGAACTACCGGTCGGATTTGAAAAATTCTTTTGGTATACGATAGCCCAGTTACTTCGGCAGGCTATAGGCTATATAAAATAACGCTTCGACCCTTTGGGGCCGGGCAAAAGGCTAAAAAGGCTAAAAGATAATGTTGGCTAATCTCAGGAACTAGCAGTCGGATTTTAAAAATTGTTATTGCCTATGATAGCCCAATTATTCCGAAAGGCTATAGGCTATATAAAATTACGCCACAACTTTTAGGGGCCAGACAAAAATAATAAAATGGTCAAACGAGAAGGGGGTGGGTTGGGTCAAAGGCAAAAAAAGGCTAAACGAATAGGATACAATCTATATGGGTATCGTTTTCAAGATTTTCGGGACGCTGATTAATAATATGAAATTTATTTAGTGATCCAACATGGCGGACGGGAAATCAAAGATGGCGGATGAGAAAATTTGAAATATCAATATGGGTATCGCCTTCGATATTTTAAGGGGTGGGGATTCGAAATACAACATCTATTTCTTGATCAAAGATGGCGGATGGGAAATTAAAGATGGCGGATGGAAAAATATAAAAATCAATATGGGTATCGTCTCTGATGATTTAAGGGATGGAGAATCCAAATACAACATCTATTTCGTGATCAAAGATGGCGGATAGGAAATCAAAGATGGCGGACGGGATTTTTTTAAAAGTCTATATGGGTATCGTCTCCGATATTTTAAGGAGTGGGGAATTCCAAAACACCATCTATTTCGTGATCAAAGATGGCGGATGGGATTTTTTTTTTAAATCATAGTGGGTATCGTCTCCAATGTTTAAAGGGATGAGGAATCCAAATACAACATCCGTTTCGTGATTCAAGATGGTGGATGGGAAATCAAAGATGGCGGATGGGAAAATTTAAAAAATCAATATGTGTATCGTCTCTGATAATTAAATGGATGGAGAATCCAAATACAACATCTATTTCGTGATCAAAGATGCCGGATAGGAAATCAAAGATGGCGGACGGGATTTTTTTTAAAATTCGATATGGGTATCGTCTCCGATATTTTAAGGAGTGGGGAATTCAAAAATACCATCTATTTCATGTCAAAGATGGCGGATGGGATTTTTTTTTTAAATCATAATGGGTATCGTCTCCGATGTTTAATGGGATGGGGAATCCAAATACAACATCTATTTCGTGATTCAAGATGGTGGATGGGAAATTATTAGTATTATCACTTTGACTCACTTTTAATTATTAATATTATTGCCTCTATCACTCATTTACTACATCCTGACTTACAATAAGATAGTTATTTTTCTACCCCAGAAATAATTTATATGGCAAAACAACTTTTTCTGCGTCACCTATCTATGTATACGTATATATAAAAATCAATGTTCGTTTGTTTGTATACCTCTATAAACTCTAAAATGTTTGATTAAGCACTGGTAGCCTTGGTAACTTTGTTCAGAATTTCATGGAAAAGTGGTTTGAGAAAAATAGGAATAAGAAAGACCTTTAAAAAGCGATACGGAGTTCGCCGGGACAGCTAGTAGTACATAAGGTGGACTTAATGCCGTAAGGCATTATCTACCAGTCGGACCTTTTGGTGGTGCAGAGACAAGCAAGGTAGGTGCATATTATATGTAGAGATAATTATAACAAATATATCAAATGTAATATAAATAAATTGAATATTATACTACAAATAATATTATACATTTATTATATTATAAATAAATGAGTATATTACTATATACATACATAATAATACATATTACATAAACTACACACATACCCTATAAATACATACAAAATATATATAATATATGATATAACTAGAACTGATGAAAACAATGTGCAGATTCCTTCAATCTCTCAAAAAGGAGCTCTCGAACTTTCAATTTGAATGCGAGCCGGTTAGTGGACATTCTGATTTCAGGAGGGAGCCTATTCCATAGCAAGATAGCTTGAACAATGAAGGAAGAGCCTACAAAGTCTGAAGTATGAGAGGACACTGAAGAAGTAGATTGTGAGAGGAGCGAAGGTCTTTCTCATGTGTAGAAGATAGATATTGAAAGTAAGAAATCAAGTATGAAGGGGAGAAGGGGATTTAAGTAAAGAAAAGAGTGTAGTGAGAGCACGCAAACTCCGGCGTTGACGGATGGGTAACCATTTAAGTTCGGAACGAAAACTAGATACGTGATCATACTTGCGAAGATTGAAGATGAACCGAATGCAGTTTTTGAGAAGGCGGTCATACTTATTGAGATATTCTGCATTCAGGTCATAATAACACATATCACCATAGTCGATTAAAGGAAATATTAAGGCCTGCACAAGCATTGTCTTGGTCCTGGAAGGGAGAAAATTTTTGAGGCGGTATAAAGCTCGAAGTGTACCGGTGACTCTCTGACTCACGTCAGTGACCAGCCCGCCTAGGATACGCACCACGAGATATCACACGCGTGAATGAAGAAATATTGTCGTTATCGGTTAATATCTCATGCGCGCCACGATAGACAAGCTTCACGTCGAAGAATTCGCTCTCGTTGCACGAGTAACCGATGTTGCCCTTTGAAACATAGAATGTCAATTACGGCATTTATTAATGTAACCACACCGGTTTAGTTCATTCAATTTGTGCTCAAATGGCTCAAAAGACTTGTATCCACCTCTATAGTTTATCATACGATGTACTATTTGACATTTGTAATTTGTATGTATTGTTTAATTCAAAAGCTAAGACTACATGTTCAAAAGTTGATTAGTTTTAATCACAGACTACATTATTGATTCGAAACTGATGTCAATACCTACAAAGTATTAACAATTGTTACCTACTGTGTTGAATAAAAATGAGGTCCCATGCGCAGCTTCGATAATAATGATATTAACTTATCTTTAAATAGACAGGCAGGCCATCTGAGTGAGGCTCGAGATCCGTGGCAAGCCTTTCTATGAGAAACAAAGCCATTGGTTTTGATATACGCCAAAGCAACTGGAATTCTCTGTCGTTCAACGTAAAAGGGTCACAGAGATCCCTAATTCGCTTTCTTTGAACTTTTCTCGCGTGCCGCTCTTTATATAAGGTTATTAAATAATTATAATAAGGGACTGCCATTTTCTTTGTTGTATTAAAGAAATATTTTTAGTTACTCGTGTAGTTCTCGTCGTATGAAAGCATGACGACTATTATTACTATTTTAGTTGTCAAAATTTGTCATAATCGAATAATATTGGGCCATAATGTTAGGATTCGTCGAGAGAAATTCCACAGATAAGTAAAAACGACAATTATAGCTACATTTGACATAACGAGTCGAATCGTGTGTGTAACCATGTTAGAGTCAGCGAGTTAATAGAGATAATCGTCATAAACACGAGTAAACGTGTAGAGATAATTTTCTCGTGGTGCGTATGCTGGACGGGCTGGGCCTGCCAGTCGAGAGTGGAATCTATGTGTAGTCCTAGATCTTTGACTGTTGTACTGAAAGGAATTTTCAGTCCGTTAAACATGATTGGTGGCAAAGTTGAAAGATCTAATCTGGGTATCATGCGTTTACTACCTACAATCACGGCCTGACATTTGGTAGGATTGACGTCCAGACCAAAATCGTTGCACCAAGTCAGAATCGCCGTAAGGTCTCTATTTACATCCGCTATCGCCATTGTCACATCTTCCACTCTCGCCTGGGAGTAAAGCTGCAAATCGTCGGCATAAAGATGGTACGCACATCGAAGGTTAGGTGTCAGGAAGTTTATAAAAACTGAAAATAATAACGGAGAGAGTATGCCACCTTGAGGAACACCAGAGTTTATGTCACGCCAACTCGATGAACAATCATCACTGTGGACCGACTGCTGGCGCTCCTGAACATACGACGAGAACCATTCCATAGAACTAGGTGAGGTCATTAGATGGGAGAGGGTTGATAGAAGGATATCGTGACTGACGGTATTAAAGGCGTTCGAAAAGTCGACCAAGGCCAATACTGTGACCTTAGTGTTCTCCATGCCCGCCCTAATATCGCCAGTCACTTTAAGAAGTTATGTCACTCATTAAATTTTCACGTTTAATTTCATAGTTAAATGGAAGACTATTTTAATGTATTTATTATCTATTATTGTTTACTGTTCTAAATTCGCAATATAATTAACTTATTTTAGTGCATGTGGTGTTAGCCAGTAAATAATTGTTATACATGTAAATGTATGCCACCAATTAGCTGAAATGTATTATGTAAACAATTGTTGGTGAACCTAATAAATAAATAAATAAGTCTACTAGTTGTGGACATCATGCCAAGTCATATTAAGCAAAAATAATAACTGTAAAACATATATTTCTCAAGTGGACACATTCGTTATACGGCTATTAAAGTGCGCGCGTGCAATGCTCGAAATTTTTATCCATGGGGTCATAGGACATCTATAGAACATATTGGCGGTAAGGGCATCGATTTTGCACCTAATTACAAAAAATTTTGATGACTTTGAACCTCAATACCTCCTGAACCAGAAATTGCCCAGGTATGGTGCCAAAGTAAAAATGTTTCTAATGATTGGAATAATGTGAGATTTCAGTTTTCATTAAGGGTCTTTTTACATCCTGTACTTATAAGAATTACTATAATTCGTGCTGCAATATAGCGCGGCAGGTGTCAGGTATGTTGACAAGATTATACCGACCTCTCCCTCCTCTGCTTGTTCCTCGTGTTTCACACTAACGACACTGTTTATGTCAAGCGGGTCACATGTCAGTAATGAACTTGCGAGCTGAATTTCAGGAATTTCTTCTCTGAAAGAATAGAAAATACTTAATCATTTATTATTTGTATTTCAGTAGCATCTGGACAAAAATACGGAATCTCGTCAAATCGGTATCATATGTGAAAAAATTTATAACTAGAATTACTTAAAGGCGTTAGTTTTGTGATACTTACTGCTTCAAACAAAAATCTAAGTCATTTACAGCATAATATGTACAATCGAACAACTTCCCGCTAGACCAACATAAGGGCGAGAATCGCTTAGCAAGACATCGTCGCTTCCAGCGCTACTTTGCACACACATTGACACTCGTATAAAAAAGAAGTTTCTAGTGTGCCTCGACTCTATGAGCGGGCCAGGAGAACTTATTTTTTCAAACTGGTCCAACGCCGACTTGTTTGATTGTACCTCTCACTGATCTCGGTGGTTATATTATTATTCTGTTCTCACCTGTATTCTTCTTCCACAATGTTATTTTCAGAATCAGAGAACATGGGCTCGTCTTCAACTTTTACTGTTTCGCAGAACGTACCTGTACCATATTTAACCGTGTCGTCGATTTGCTCTTCAAGCTGCAATTACAATAAGTAGGTATAAGCAATGAGCATTTCCTGCTGTGAGAAAATTCTGTAGAAATGTTGGTTTGAATTAGTTATCAAACTTATTGCTCGTTCATACTAGAGGATATTTCTTGTGAAGCGATAACTATTGCTTTAGGAATAAATCCAGTGCTGCAGCAGACTTTACAAACATTCAAACAACTGACGAAAGAACACTCAGATTCGGTATAACTGTTAGTGTATCGTACAAAGTGTTGTCACGTGTGGGGATCAGAACGACAATGCTTGAAGCAGTTGTTATCGGCGCGGGGAAAGCATTAACCGCTTACTTCTTTTTCACGTATTAATAACAAGCCAGTCACGTACCTTGTCAGTTTGAGTACCGGCGATGTGGCAGTGCAGGACACTTGTTCGACTCAAGTGCGGGGTCGCGTCCTCGTCGATAGTGATCTGATAAAGGATCTAGTATATAATAGTGGCGGGACTTTGTGATGCAGCGGTAGTACAGGCGACTGCTGATCATACGATCTCACGTTCCATTCCCGGGTTAGGCAAAAAGTGTTATTGGGTTTTTCTGTAAGCACTCGGTTGCCTTTGTACCGAAATGGAAATAATATTCCGCCGAAGCAAATAGATGTTATTTCACTTTTATTTTCGAATAATAATCATGCAATTCATATTTATACAACTATTTTTGTATAAGTATAGGTAAATTGCGTAACATAACATAACATAAACATAACTTCACGCCTGTTATCCCCGAAAGGGTAGGCAGAGGTGTTTGCAAATGTTTGTAATTATATATTATCTTGTTGTTTATTTGATTATGGTGACTAAACATTGAGCCATACTGTCAAGTTACACATTAAATAATCCACCAACCATACTTAATAATATAGTGCTCATTGTTTTCTCAATTCATCATATAAGACTAAAAAACAACCTTTTTGATTTCAAAGTCTGATCATCAACGTTGGCTGTGTATACACGCTGATTTTTAATTGGTTTTGGAGCGAAAGCCATCTTATTACTTATCGTTAATAGGACCTAACCAGCTAATAATATTTGAAATATAAGCTAAAAAAATCTTGAGAAATTAATTAATTTAATAGTACGAGAACACGAAGTATCAGTTCGCCGCACTCTGGCGAACTACGAGCGATCGTGTCACACACACACACTGGCATTAGTCAATAGTCATTGGGGCATGTTACACTTTATTACCACGGTATCGTGATATTATTGACAATGTAACATGCCCCATTGAACCGTTATTCCCGGCCTCCCGCTCCCCACCATGCGCGCGCGCCACCCTCCGCTGCAGGGCGCCAGCGGGAGGCGGGGGCGCGGCGGGATGCGGCCGTGCGGTGCGGGCGCAAGTTGACCTTCAGTCTTAAGAAATTAGGTCAATGGAACAGTCGTATATCACGCTCCCGTCACTCTGTGTCCGTGTTACGTAATAAAACTACAATTGTGCATCCTTACAATACTGATGTGTTCGCTAGTGGATTGATAGGCCGCAACCTGACGTGACTCCATAGGGTTTTATTAGTTGATCGAGGTTATAAGATTTGTGTACAAAGAAGAAACGGAGTCGCGAGAACGCGAGAAACATGTGTGTGCAAATCATATAAGCAGAAGACTGTAAAGGTAAGTGAAATGTTTACTGCTTGTCGTAAATACCTACGTTGATAAGTAACATGTTTTAAACACGCCAGAAATAAGTAAATACCTAAATTCGGCTTTTACTAGTTATTGAAAATGACTATGTACCAACGATTAATACGTAAATAATAATAAGTTCTTCTTTTCGTCTACTAGTTTATTATGATTGCGTGAACCCACAGCTTATTTCTGTGACTTACGAAGGAATAGGTAGATACAGCTATTTAGTTACATGTGTTTATTATTTTAATCATTATTATGTGCTTAAAATTATTGAAGTTGTCATCGTAATTAATTTGTGTTTCGTAAGTACGTAAATTAGGTATCACTATCCATCCGTACATCTTATGCCGGGGCCTCACTAGCGGCTAACGTCAATGTCTGCTAGCGCGATAATTATTGCGATAATTTTTAACGCGCGAAAGTAGGTGGCTACACTTGAAACGTCAACGTGAATGCCCATCATTGGAGATAATAACGCCAAACGCCAATGTTAATGCCGTTGTCAAATTATTACACGTTTAACGTACATTACCGCAATAATAAATGGCATTTCTCGTTAGTATGGCCACAGTATAAAGACATACAGTAGTTTGACGCCTTTGATCTCGTAGAAAAAGCCGACAACGTCTAGACAAGGGTAAGTAGGCTAGGGCTGCCACATGTAAACAATATCTACTTATTTTAGAAAAATATTAAAATTGCTACGCTACATGAATAATATAGTGTAAATCACTTATCTATACATATAAATAAAATTGGAGTGTCTGTTTGTAATATTAAAATAACCGCTTTTTACTAAATGCATATGGATGTATACACGGTACATACACCGAAATGATATTTTTTTCAATTTTTGTCTGTCTGTCTGTTTGTTCTCGCTAATCTCTGGAACGGCTGGACCTATTTTGAAGGGACCCTCACTGGCCTGACCAAGGTGTAACTTAGGCTAAAAATTAACCGGGTACGCGAAGAAGTTCCCTCAGGACGCGGGTGAAACCGTGGGAAACAAGCTAGTTTAATGTATTACAATAATTAACGATAAATAATTATTATAAAACACGTTGCATTTTTCGTGCGGTGACAGATTGGCATACAAAGTGTCAGTCAGCACCTATTTCATCCCGCAGGTGTCGTGGGAGGCGGTTAAGAATATAAAGCATTTTTCGTACAAACAAAGTTAAAATAAAGCGATTGACATAGCGGTGGTTCAGCTTGCAGAGCCTATGTTATCGATATGAAGTATTTTGCAGATTTTTTTCGTGCAAACTACGTTAAGGTAAAGCAATAGACATCACGGTCATTTTATGGATGGGTGACCGGGCTATGAGATTACGGAGAACATGTGTGGGGTTTATAAAAGGGGGTCATATATATGCTTATTTTTGAGCTAGGATGCGCCGTTACCAAGATACATTATAATATGTGATAGGTACTTACCTAATGCGAAGGTACTAGGTACATATTGAATGAAATTAAAATCACACCAGAATCAAATATTACCTTACAACACATATTTTCTTACGTCTGCCATGTTGTTTACGTACAATAATTGCTACTTTATTCTGTGATTTGGCCAGACATGAGATATTGTAAAAAGTTAGTAGATTAGTAGGAATGTGCACATTATTTTAAGTGGTTAAAGGTACATACATTTCAAAATAATATAAATAATTATAATTAAAGAAATTTTCTTTTTTGGTATAAGTAAATTGATGAAATCGCAGATTTTTTAAATCCTTATTTATTTAAATCTTTAAACAGCATAAAGAAATTCAAAGTCTTACAGCACAAGTCGTATGCACCGTCTTAATTAATATTCATAAGCAAATAAATTAGTAACGAACAAAAAACAAGCACGTGCCAGCCCCCAAAAACATGTACCTAGTTAGGAACTAAGGCGATATACGTAACTAGGTACCGCTCTTCCCGCGTCTCACCTCTTGGCCCCCGCACGATTGACCCGTCTAGACGCGTTCGTCGAACGACTGTATGGATTATTTGACTGTGGTATGGCTCTAGCAGAAGTGCTTTGCTGCCTCATACGTGTTTTATGTGTAGTTAGTTACCTACTTTTACACGCGCTGTACTGTACCTAAAACAGCTGTTGACCTCGCCGCGCGACGTCAACAGCTGTTTTAGGTACCTACAGCGCGCCGACGAGTCGATCGACGATCGAGTCGCACGTTACTACTTATTCCTAGAGTTATTAACTTTTATAACTTTTTTATTTTACGTGGTAGGTAAATTTTGATTTTGAATATGAATAGCAGATATTTTTTCCAACGTGAGGTTTTTTTTTCCTAAACCAATAAAAAATCAGCGTGTATATACTGTCCCACTGCTGATGATTATGATGATGTTGTATTTTATAGTAACATCTAATTAATACATTTTGGCAAAAATATTCACGAGTTTAATTCACAATCTGATCAAATAGTAAAAATAAAAATAGTGCCATGTTCCCAGGAGTTCTATTTTGAGCTCCCCAACATACCTTTTAAAATATTCAATTTAAAGTGGCCAGCTCCAAAATGTTTCAGTATATTTCACTTATAACTGTTAATAACAAATATCAGTACTCACGGGAACACTCTCCAGCACATACTGACACAACCTGTAGTGTGACTTCATAACTTTATTTCTAAATGTTACACATTTGCGTAACAAAGCAGAACATTCATAGCACAGCCACTGTGGTAGCCCATCTGTAGGTGAGATCTGAAATAACACAAATAATATACAAACATAAGTCTCTCTGGACTGGCTGTAAACTTTTCGAGACTGCGAGAATGCAATTTGGGATGACATATCTAAAAATGTATACAAGATAGCTAGAAAGCAAGTACTTAACTTGTCCTAGAAAAAGTTCACTTCAAATAATTGATCAATCTTTGGGTACTCATTTTGCCTCCCTTGACTTATAAAAGCTTTTTTTAAGTAGAGATTTGAATTAATTAATTAATGCATGAACTAACCATTTCCAGCCATGGTGATCATTAAACTCCTACTCGGCTTGACTTATAGAAAGAATTGATTAATTGTTTGCAAAGATATGTATAGTGTGGGAATCAAACCCAAAACATCAGGTTAAAGTTAAGGGTCACTAAGTACTAGACCAAAGGCCAGTGAAAACCAATATTAAACAATAATAAGAGATATTTACTTACAGTAATACCAGTCAAATCTTTGAATGAAGCTTCAAAAAGCATTGCATTGACCATTCTACGCTCAGTCACCAGACAACCTCTACATATACTTGTTTCTTGATCAACACTCACTGCCACTGAGTCTTGTATTGATTCCTTCTGACTCCGACATCTGGCTTTCTTCATAATGTTAATAAATTATCTTTGTTGTATGTAAGTAGAACCTGTAAAGGGAATCACAAAATGTAATGATCAGTTTCAGAACAGGTGCAGAATATACAAACATCAGATCAATAATTACATGAAATAAATGTGACTAAATACAAGTCATAAATCTGGTGTTCAATTACAACAGAACTGTACACAGCATTCAGTAGTAACTAACAAGAGTTACATAATAAAACTATAAATTTGAATAACCAGTTATAAGATATCATCCAATAAAGGTAATACATGATGTAGGTTTACTATTGATCTCTGTCATTCATTGTTGGGCTACTTCAGGAATAAACTGCAGAAATGTTTTGCAACCTTTAAGCTACCTCTTAATTCGTAAAGGCAGTAGCTGTAGTATCAGAAAATACTTTATACAAGAAAGTACAACTGACAGGATGAAGGATGATGAACTAATTTAAACTTATATTATGCAGTGGCATAGCTAGCTTGGGTGGCACCCTGGGCAGAAGTTGGCGGATGACCTATTTTTAGTCGATAACTAACAATTCCGGGCTAACTTTCGTAGAGCTGAGCTAGTGCCTATGTTGTTTTATATTTTGGTACATTGTTCGTTAAGTTAAGTTTTGGGTGTCACCCCTTTTTTTGGATGGGTCCCGGGGAAGACCGGCATCGCCGCCCTGCCCCTTCCTACGCCACTGATATTACGTGCACTTACAGACCAGACTCCAGCAAAAGGAATATCATTAAAATTTTATTATGTTAACAACATCAATTAAAAAGCTTGTGGGCGTGCAAAAACTGAACAAAAACATCGTTATGAAGTTACGTACACCTTTACGGAGGTGCCGGAACCGGTGAAAGACAGACTGCTCGATTGGATTTTTCTAAAGAAACAGTAAACACCAACACCATGTTGTTCATAAACAAACTGTTGTCAATGTCACCGAAACTTCAAACTGTTGTCATCGAAGTCTTTTTTTTTTTGGGATTTTATGACCTGGTAACTGGACCTTTAGGTCAAATCTTATTTTATTTTAACGGGCACTGCACATTCACTTAATTTTTAAATTGTTTTAACAGTATTTTTAATGTATTTATATATCGGTTTGTACGTATTTTTGTCTTTCAATAACTCTTCTAGTGGCGGCGGGCGGGAGAAAGAATCGCACTTAATGTTCACATCACTGAGTTCACTAGCCAACACTAATCTGTCAAGCAGGAAGTTTTGACAGTCAAATATAAGCACAGAGTACCTTGAATATAAGATGTTCAACGGTTGCAACGGGTCCTTGAGTTCCTTCTTGGGATTCACAATGTGGGCATGTATTGCTTGTAATCTTGTAATAATGCCAAGTCTAGCAAGGTGTGACGGAGCAGTGTTATGGCCAAAGCGCAATCTATTTATCGTAGTGATAAAGTCTCGGCTGGCTTCCTTCAATCCATTGTACCAGGGTCTAACAGGTAATTCTTCTTGGATACGGCCGTAAAATTTTCCTTTAGTGTCTTGGTCTTTCTTCCACAATTCTAACCATAAGTTACAAACATTTTCATTGATACATTGCATGAAGTCAGTCATAGGAATGTCCATTGCATTTCTAACATCAATAGCATTACTGCCTTCATATGCGGTTTTATCAACTATTTAATTGCCAGAGATACCTCGGTGTGAAGGTACCCACAGAAAAGCAATTGTTTTGTGCTTAAGGTAATATTGATATGTGGACCGAATTCCGTTTTCTGACAGTTCTGACAGCTGACAGTTGAGTGACATACGATCAGTGTTACCATCGCCAAAATTTTTTTTACCAAACTCGGTGTTACCAGTACTCACTAAGGGTTACCATTTTGAAAAATAAATACGAAATTAGAAGAAAATTTAAATGATATGGACCACCAATTAGAAATGCTTATGGAAAGAATGGATAAGAAGATGAATGAATTAAAAGAAGATTTTATGAAGCATACTACATCATTGACCACAAACTTGGTAAAAACTATTGAAGAGAAGTTGGAACCGCTAGTAGAGGAGAACAAAAAATTAAATAAAGAGGTGACATCACTCAAAAAGAAAGTCCATGTACTAGAAAAGGAAGTAAGGAAGAATAACCTAATATTACACGAGCTAGAAGATTTGGAAGGAAATAATGCAGAGCTAGTGGACCTGACAGTGGATTTTCTGAATCAAGTGGGAAACAAGAGTGGCTTGCGGGAATTTGACAAGTGGGAAATCAATGAAGTGCTAAGACTGGGAAAAAAGGAGGAGAAGAAACGAAGACCTATATTAGTCAAATTCACCTTAGCTTGGAGGAAGGTAGAAATATTAAGGAACAACAAAAACTTCCCAGCAAACACATATGCCACAGAAGATTACCCTAAAGAGATCCTACAACTCAGGAAAGAACTAAAAACGAAACAGCAAGAAGAAATAAAAAAAGGCAACCTAGCAATTATACGATATGATAAGTTCATAGTAAAAGAAAAGAGAAACCAGGAAATGGGGAACGAGAAAAGAAAACGATCGCCCACTAAATCACCACCGCAAACAAACAACAATGCCGGACCAACCCCAGGAGCTCCCAACAAAATAAATAAAACCAACGCATTTGATTACATTAACCGTTCTAGACAAAACTCTCAATATACAACCAACAAGCAATAGCAACTAATGAAAAAAACAAACATAAACCAGAACTATAAACAACACGAAACAAATAACACAACAACGCCTACAGGCGTTACACTCCCCAAGCCGGTTGGTCACCGTGGGGATCGCGACCACTACCCTCCAGAAATAAAAAGCAACACATATGGCAACAGAAATGAAAACAAAAACTACAACATTTATACAACATGTAACAAGTTTAATGCACATCTTGAAAGTACTTTGTTCAGAATCGGCAACTGAATCCATTTCCGTCATTTTTAATATTGTTTATTTTTAGTCTTAAAATAATTAAAATAACGTAAATTGTAGTCACTCATTTTTTAAAAATTGAGCTATTCGAAAATAAACCTTAAATCAAAGCAGAACGGCTTATTTTTAAATGCATTTGTTAAATGTTTCCACGTTGACTTACACAAACGCACACATTAAAACAACACAATTTAAAAAAAAATTGAGCTATTCGAAAATAAACCTTAAATCAAAGCAGAACGGCTTATTTTAAAATGCATTTGTTATATGGTTTCACGTTGACTTACACAAACACACACATTAATACAACACAATAGACGGCAAAAGACAATAGCACACAATTGACCACCAAAATGTCTATCATCTATCTTTCACTAACGTAAGTAATAAACAACGGGAAAGAGCGAGACGTAAGGTCTCGCTTGCGCTGGCGCATGACAAGCGCAGCGGGCGATGCGCTTAGACATGTTATGACAAGTACAACCGGGAATATCTATCTGATTCTATCAGTGAGTGCTGTGAAAACCTTTTTAAAAGTTCACTTGTTTACAAAATGTGTAATGGTGTATAATTTAATCATTCAACAACAAAGTGAAAAGTTCAACATCATCTTGATGTTGACTTGTCACCCATGGACTTTCTCACTGTGGAGAAATATTAAATCACCAGTTTATTGTGACGACAGAAAAAGTGCCGAGTAGTTAACTAATTAAGATACTAGCTGCTTTTGAAACAGTGAAAAGATGTGATTTGTGAGGAAATACTGAAGTGCTACGTGGACGAAAGAAATGTGATTTAAGCCTGTAAGTTATTTTATTATTCTATTATTGTAAGTATTTAGATTCACAAGACAACTTTAAACACGCCATTCTTGTTTATTTCTCTCATTGATATTCTTTTATTTTATCTGATTAAGTTAAGATAGTCACAATAGTCACTTACGATGTTAAGAAACAATAGATCGTGCATATTAATAACAAACAATAAATGATTCGACTGTCCACACCATAGCTTATAAGTGTGATGGAAAGAAATACTCATAATATCGTTGGTAATATCAACAGTAGTCGACAAATTGTTCAAACATCATTTTTGTAAACCCCACTCTATCAGAGTGTGGTTTACAGACTGAATTTCATACATTTTGTTATATCGTATCGTGTTTCGTTCCTATCAGATCGCTGTTGTTTGTTTACCATAGCAACCGTTTCCTTTGTGTGCGTGCGCAGATTTAGAGTGACCACTATTTTCACTTTTAATGGAGTTAATACTTTCTTTAAAAAACATTATTTACGCAAATAAAAAAAATATTTCAATGCATGCATTATGATTGTAACAAGGTTTTCTAATTGGGGTGTCTGAGGATGTGCGTTATTTCCATTACACGTTGTATAGCATCCCTAAATACATTAACACTAAGAACAGATGAAAGACTTTCAGAATTGGAAATGGCACTAAGGAAGATTAAATGGGATATACTAGGCTTGAGCGAAGTCAGGAGAATGGGAGAACATATAGAAGAACACACAGATTATATATTCTACTATATAGGGGAAACTCCAGGACGGCATGGAGTGGGATTCCTGATCAAAAAACATTTGGCTAAGTTTATAGTAAGTTTTCACGGTATATCAGAGCGTATTGCATTAATAAATTTAAAACTGCCCAATCACAAAGAGCCATGGAGCATCGCTCAGGTGTACTCACCGACAGAACAAGCTGACACAGAAGCAATCGACAAGTTTTACTTAGACCTATCAGAAACATTAGAAAGACATGGAAATAAAAACATAATAGTAATGGGCGATTTTAATGCCCAAATTGGAGATCGTCAGGCAGATGAGGACACAGTGATGTGGCCATTTACATATAATAAAAAAGATAGAAGCAAAAATGGTAACAAATTAATGCATTTCGCAATGACAAATAACCTAACAGTCCTAAACACAACGTTCAAGAAAAGCATAAAGAGTATGTGGACCTGGCTATCACCAGATGGAAAAACCAAAAACCATGTAACGTAATACTACACGTATTGCGTTATAATATCTCGCAGGCGCTTAACGCCAGCTTAGCCAGACATCGTTCGCAATATTACCAAATATGGTCATATTCACTAGCCAAAGGCAGTTGTGAGTCATAGGCCTACATCTATATAAGATGGGTGCGCGTTGTAGAATGGTCACTTTCCCTAGACATCGGAACGCTGCCGCTACACCTCGCGATTATTCTACATTCTACTTCCTTTCTACTGTCCCGCTGGGGTTCACCCTACGGGCTACGTTCACCCTACGAGCTCACTGCACCTTACGTTCTTCCTACGGGCTACGTTCTCTCTACGGGCTACAAGCCACGAGCTGCTGGCGCCGTGCCGCTACTAGCCAGCTGCCACCCAAGCCTCCGTTCCAGCCTACGAGCTCCTACAGCCAGGCCACGGACGCCTGAGCCTGACCGCTCGGCCCACATCGGCTGCACCGCCTGAGACCCGCTCAGCCTGAACGTCGACCACAGAGCTGCCTGCGCAGCGCACCTTGGCCAGCTCATCGGCGATCCTACGAGCAGCTACCCTGCGAGCGTCGGAGAGCAGCAGGAGTCTACACTCCAGCCAGCTCAGGCCAGTGCTTACCTAGTTCGGTCATACTGTATGTAAGCGGTAGTGAGACATAATAAAGAACCTGTTCAGCCTAGCAGTGTTTCTCTCGAACCCCGACATCCTACCTGAGACCCTCCGTCACAACCAAATAGATTTCATATTAACCAACAAAACCAAACATTTCTCAAACTTCGGCGTTATAAATAATTTCAATTTCAATACCAACCATCGAATGATTCGAGCTGAACTAAAACTAACTTCACCCAAAAGACAAAGACCAAGGACAAATACGCAAAATGTAAAGCTGGGAAAGCATCAAATAGATCATATAGCCACTACTCTTATGACCAAAATTACAAACTACTACCAAGAAACAAGAAACATGGAAGTGAATGAAAAATATAACTGGCTGGAGAAAACAATTCAAGATACCACAAAATAAAGTCCTAATACAAGAGAACAACCCAAAAAATGGATGACAACTAAAACTATTAACCTGTTGGAAGAACGAGCTTCGTTAATCAACAATAAGAAAACCAAAGATAGAAGAAAACAGATAACTAAAATTAGCAAAGAAATAAACGAAAGCATAAGGAAAGACAGGATTCAGAACAGAATGGAGACAATTGAGAAACACATACTACACACAGGTGGTATCAAAAAAGCCTGCAAAGAATTAACCAACAAAAAGGACTGGATCGTTAAGATGAAGAATGAGAAAGGAACTAAAGCAAATAAGAGGAAGGATATTTTAGAAATTGCTACATCATACTACAAAGAATTATACGAAAGCACTACGGATGACAGAGACATAGAATTGCCAGAGAGCCAAAGCGTACCAAACTTCTTGCAAAGAGAAATCGAAATCTCCATTGACACCCAAAAGAACGACAAAGCCCCCGGTCCAGATGGTATAAGTAACGAAGTACTCAAACTAACCAAATCTACACTGGTACCTATACTAACAGGTCTATTCAACAACATCCTCGAAACAGAGATCATCCCCCAACAATGGACACATTCTAACATTGTACTCTTATATAAAAAGGGAGACCAATACGATATTGGGAACTACCGACCCATAAGTCTTATGTCCAACTTGTATAAAGTATTCGCAAAGACCCTACTTAAACGAATAGAAAGTAAAATTGACGAGCAACAACCCATAGAACAGGCAGGCTTTCGGAAAAACTACTCGGTGCTAGATCACATTCACGCTGTAAGACAAATTTTAGAGAAATATGCTGAATACCAACTCCACTATTACATAGCATTCATCGACTACAGCAAAGCATTCGACTCACTAATACACACGAAGATCTGGGAAGCGCTAAAAGCACAGGGGATCGAACACAAATACATAAGACTTATTAAAAATGTGTACAAACATAGCTCAGCTTGCATCCAAATAGAAAAGAAAGGCGAAATAATTAAAATCCAAAAAGGAGTTAGACAAGGAGACCCTCTCTCTCCAAAACTCTTTACAGCCGTATTAGAAATGATCTTCAGAAACCTCGAGTGGGAAAACCTAGGATTAAACATCGCCGGTCACCCGCTAACTCACCTAAGATTTGCTGACGACATTGTGTTGTTCGCAAAAACGCCAGAAGACCTAAACAAGATGATAAATGAATTAGCAACAGAAAGCAAAAAGGCAGGACTATGTTTGAATCACGAAAAAACCAAAGTAATGACCAATGGTGAGAAAGTTGCCATAAACGTAGGTGGCACCGAAGTCAGCTATGTGGAAGAATATATATATTTAGGCCAACTGATAGCACCAAAAGACAACATAGATAAAGAAATAAACAGACGAGTAATCAACAGCTGGAAGAGATACTGGGGCTTGAAGGAGGTGATGAAAGACGGAAAGCTTCTCATGTCAACTAAGGGTAAACTATACAATAGTTGCATATTACCTGGACAGATTTTGGAAGCAAAGCAGAGCACATGTAACGATTTGAATCTTTGCTATTTGCCAATTACTAAACAACTGGAGTGTCGATATATTCTTATCGCAATAGAGATACATCACTCAACACGTCATATTTGCACATAATATGACGTTTAGAGTAGACACATACATACATACATAACGTCACGCCTTTTATCCCCGAAGGGGTAGGCAGAGGTGTATTTCTACACCCACTTTTCGCCAGATATACTGTAGTCCCACATAATAAGGGGCGAGCCTATTGCCGTACCGGGCACATTTCCAGACTCCGTGCTGCTACTGAGAATTTCGTGACAGAAAAACCCAATAACACTGCCCGACCCAGGAATCGAACCCGGAACCTCCCGATCCCACGCGCACATTTATGCCGCGAGACCAACGAGGCAGTCGTATAGGGTTTGATGTCGAGTTTTCCGTCTCTACGCAAAGATGGTATTTGCATCGTGTTATCCCTTAGTCGCCTCTTACGACACCCACGGGAAGATAGGGGGTGGTGACACTTGTATTCTATGCCGTCAACCAGTGTTTAGAGTAGATTGCCGTGTAAAGTCGATCCTACAAACAGTAGCGTTATGATAAATCAGCAATGTATACTTTTTGTGTCACAGTGATATTTTATTTAATTTATGATGAAAACTAATGTTTTCATTAGAAAGATTTAATATATGGCTTGGTCTCCTGCAGCTTACAACGGCACAAGCAGGCATTCTTGCCTAAATTATGCTATAAAATGCCTATATGAATGTCAATGAGCGACTGGCATGTGTCAAATTGTGCAATATAATATATGCTTGTAGAATTCATATCACGGACACGAGTATCAGGCGAAATGCTATATCTATTTGTATTTTATTATCTATGGGTGGAGGTGTTGCTGGTGGAGTAAGTTGTACCTACTGTCACAGTACTTGCCTCATCTTCGCTATCGGTCATTGTAAGCGACGTTATTTGGTTTGGTAAAACCATCATTTCAGCGATAAGAGTATTCTCAAAGGTGGCAAATTCTTCGGAATACAATTCATATTGTTCGTCTGGTTCGTCGATGAAATGCCATGTGTACTGCGGTAAGTTAATCACTATGCCGGCGTCCTGCAGAAAGCCAACACCCAAAAGAGTGTTGTTCGCCTTTGCTTCAGGTAACACAATGAATGGTGTGTGCACCTTTCGGCCTATTAACTCAACCTCGACTCTGCACATTAGCACTCTCTGACTTTTTCTCACTCCATCAGCTAATGTTACGTTGACTGGCTGTTCCTCGAACTTGCATCCGCATTTTACCAGCGCTAGATATAGGGAGTATGATACGACACTCATTTTCACGCAAGTGCCAATGTACGCGGTACCTTTACTCCCTCGATCTCCACAAAAACAACAGGTCTCGAACACGCCTTCGCCTGCACGTTGATGGCGCAAAACTTCAAGTTCTCCTTCTTAACAGGTGACGATTTCTTACAAGTTGTACAATTGCTTCTAAATACCACGGGTGCGCCGCAACCATAACATGAAAATTTGGGTTGAGAAGGAGATGGCGCTTGGGTCTGCGTTTCAGCAACATCTTTCGCTGACACCGAGACAGTACCTTCAACACGCTTTTTCTTTCGGCATACGCCCACCGTGTGTCCCGGGTTTTTACAGAACGTGCATCACTGTTTTCCTTTTCGCATTTGCAGTGTAGGTGCTTCGGTATGTTTAGCTCCATGTGCGTATTCGTGTAAGGTCTCTTCAATACCACGTGCTGTTTCCAGGATTTGTCGAACGTTTGTACTGTATCTCGCGGCATGCGATTTCTTATTTCCAACCGTATGAGCGCAAACACGATATTTATTTGTTGAGTTTCAGTTAATGCGTGAGGAGGAAGCGATGCAAATAAGGCACGCTTCTTGGTAATAAATGCTTCGGTGATGACATCAGACTCTTGGACTTAATGTGTGATCTGGTGGTAAATCACGTATGCTGGTTTTCGAGGAGCAAACGTATGGCGAATTTTTTTACAAAACTCTTCCCATTTGTCCACGCTGCTTTAGACGCCTTGCCATTATACCGCCGCACACTGGCGAAAATTACCAAAAAGACGGACAAAATGTTTTAATGGTAAAAATGCGATAAATAAACCTATTGGAATTAAAAATAAACTTTTTGAATTGACTGACTATATTATATATATATTTTTAAAACAATAGTAGGATATTAACGTATTTATAAATATTTATTATATGTATATTTATATTAGAAATGAACAACAATCATCATTCTCTATAATAATAATATAATCAACAATATAATAAAAAATATATATACTATAACATGAGTGATCAGTTTATAGATAGGTATACAAACTATATGGTATCCAATGTTGATACCTAACTATTATATATTATGTAAATATAAACTACTCCACTTCAGGTTCTTTCATTAGTCGAATTGCATCCTGGGGCAACTGCGTATTGGACTTTCTGGAAGTTTTACGTAAACTTGACATATAAGGGTCAGAAGAAACGCAAAGTCTTTGAAATAAATCTCTCATTGTATCAATACGGGACGTTTTTCTTGTGAAGTCTCTACGATATCTCTTTATATCTTTATTTCTAGACTCTTGTGCATCTTCAGATAGAAGCCCTATTGGCACAATTGCGTGGTTTACTATCTCATAGCCATGTATTAGAACTCTGTGTATTGTTGTGGGCATAGGGTACCAAGGATACAGTTTTAAGTACAAGACAGCCGTCTTCCAGCAGTACATTTTAAATTGCTCAACGTGAATTGAGAATCCACTGTTAATCGTGAGCAATATGATAAATGACCTGTAAATTAATGATTTATTTATTTGTGTTATTTCTGAAGAAATTTCATAAGCTTCAAAAAACCTTCTTGCAGTATTTCCACCATTACTGCTGCCAAAATTTTGCTTTGGTTTATCTATAACGAGCCCCATTCTCTCTTTAAAACTGTCTTGAATTTTTCTATTTCTACGTTGTTCTTGTCTTCACCTTTTCTCGCTTGCCATTTTGATAGTTTTAGCTTGTAAGACAAATGTAGAACGTAAAGTGTAGCCACTCAAAAAATTGAATCCAGCAATGTAAGGGCGATATTCCAAAATCCAGATTACTTTCATTGATAGGTCTAGTTCGACACAAAGTAAAACTATTAAAGTTTTTTGAAGTTAAGCCGCATAAATTACATCTTTGATTGGATGAAGTATTTGTCACTGCATTGATTGCTTTTCCATCAACATAGTTAGTATTAATTTGTGATCAACTGAAACTGTTCTGTTGTTGGGAATATCGCAGGTAGTTTTCTTTAATTTAGTTATTTGGTTCGTTATATATTCTTCTTCGTCTTTAAGAACTTGAGTTGTTTCATGTACAAACTGTAATCGTAGCGGTCTGCAATATCGTGGCGAAGAAGGACGTGGATTCTGCCATAAAGTTGTATAGTTCCCATTAGGATCACCAGTAATAAATTTAACAGGCACAAGAGAAGTAACAAAAATACTAGCGTCGCTAACCGAATGATCTTCAAAACGTTGTTTGTATTCTGATTGTCCCGAGGAACCATCTAAACCCCATTTGTAGATCAGAAGAAGCGACGAAGAATCAACGGTACTATCCAAAACTGAGAAAATCTCTTGTAGAGAAGTTAGAAGCCTTTCTGCCGTGTGATCGATTAAATCTTGTAAAGGAAGTTCCGCTTTAGTTTCGGATGTGTCCGTATACGCAGCAGGACCCCAAGTTTAATTCGATTGAAAGTTAACTTTTTACGTGCGTGGTATTTAGTACTTTTCGAATTGTATAAGTAAAAAATAGTACCTTCATTGCTACAGCGAAATCTTGAATTATTACCCAGCAGGACCCTCCGCTGTTTGAAGGTTTTTAGACCAATAGTATATGTCACCGTTTAGCGATGTATTAGTACCTTTAAAATACCTTGGTTTCATTTTAATATAATTATTAGTTTATGAGGAAAGCGCCTGCAAAACTTTTATCATGCCAGCAGGACCCTTTTTTGTTTTAACGCTTTCGGCCCCGACAGTCATATTTCTTGTTAGCATTTTAATAGTACTTTTCAAATAACCTTACGTTCAAATCAAATACTTTGTAGTTTAACAAGCAATTTGATTTAAAACTTTTTTCACGATCACCTTAAGATTATACCATTCCAATGATGCTATTATTTTTATGGCACTTGAATATTATTAAAATTGAGGGTAAATGCAAAATAAATAATAATCATATCATAACGGATTTTTATTAAATTGTGTTCATAAAAATTAAATATATAAGTTCATCTAAAAACACCGGTTTAAATTAATAAAAATCTCTTTGATTAATGCCACCATGCTAAAAGTTATGAAAGCTCATACCTACATTGGCCAAACTAAACGTTAAGTCGCTGAAAACATATTTAAAAGTTTTAAAACAATTTTTCTGCTATATTTCAAAATATTTGAATTACACGTAAGGTTATTTGAAAAGTACTATTAAAATGCTATTAAGAAATATGACTGTCGGGGCCGAAAGCGTTAAAACAAAAAAGGGTCCTGCTGGCATGATAAAAGTTTTGCAGGCGCTTTCCTCATAAACTAATAATTATATTAAAATGAAACCAAGGTATTTTAAAGGTACTAATACATCGCTAAACGGTGACATATACTATTGGTCTGAAAACCTTCAAACAGCGGAGGGTCCTGCTGGGTAATAATTCAAGATTTCGCTGTAGCAATGAAGGTACTATTTTTTTACTTATACAATTCGAAAGGTACTAAATACCACGCACGCAAAAAGTTAACTTTCAATCGAATTAAACGCAGGGTCCTGCTGCGTATACGGACTCGTTTCGGATACATCAATATTTTTTGGATAACATCTTTGCTTTGCTCTAGTAATGGCTTCGTAATTTGGATATATGTTGTGGCCTTCTTCAATCGCTATATATTTCTTATGGTGTTATACTGAAATTTAGTCAAATTTGCATTGATAAGCATTAATAATGCTTTATCTTCTCCAATTGCGGATATTTTTATTTTAGGAATAGTTACATTTTGAGTTTTGGCTGAAGTTTCTGCCAGATTTTGCAATGTATGAGATGTCTCAATTTGTTTTTCTGCCCTAAATTTCTTTTTTGCTGCATATAGCAACACACCTGTATCATTTTCACTTCTTAATAACTCGGTTTTCCTTCTTTTAGATCTTTCACAACATTCTTCAAAATTTTTGGTTGGAGCCCCTCTATGGCTGTTTCGCTTTCCTTGCACCCAAAAATCGACTGATCCGTCTAACCAATTCTTAACGTGCTATGGCAGCTTCCCATACATCATTTTAGTTAATCACCAAAGTTAGCATCTATAAATGAAATATACCTTGTTTGATAGAATATATATTGCTGATTCTAAGGGTAAAAATCGTAACTATAGGAGGCCAGGTTTTTGAGTTATTATGCTTAGAAGTTTTATAGGTTATGTCATTATTCGACTGCACGGTTGGCTGCAGTGTTGTGGGTTCGATCCCCACACGAGACAACACTTTGTGTGATTCATAAATTGTTGTTTCGAGTCTGGGTGTTCATTGTGTCCGTTATTTGTGTTTGTAAAGTCCCCCGCGACACAGGAATTAGTCCTACTGCGGGAGTTGTCTTTTAAAAAAAAAAAAAAAATTATTAACCTTCTGTTTAGTATATTGCTGCATCAAATAATAATTTATTGGTAAATAAAACTGAAGGAGCTCGATGGCATAATACTATTTATACTATTATAATACTAGTAAACATTATTAACGATTACGCAAGTTAAGAAACTCGATGTGTGGACACTACTTGGATTTGTGACCACAAAATATCTCAAGCTCCTCTGCGCATAGAGAGACAAGTCTGTTATCATGACATACAGAGATGTCAGTCGTTAAAATCAGATGCTCTTATGTAGCTTTAAATATCTGCTATCAATATTGACTATTTATTTACATACTGAACGTTTGTTCAAAGAAACATAAAACACGACCGATTTCCCAAAAAGTATATAGCCTATGTCACTTGAGGATTCTAACAATAGCCCACTCATCGAAATCGGTTCAGCCATTTAGAAGTTATGGCGGAATAAAAAAACTCACATATACGAACTCTAAACCCACTTGACGAAGCATGTTGCTGATAATTCTCTGTGACATTTTGACGATAACCGTGGCGGATAACCGTATATCTATTTTTTATTTTATGGTGCATGAATAAATGAAATATGATTTATGATTATAAAAACAACAATAAACTACTTTTTTGGGCAGTCGTGTAAAATAGTAGTAAATCACGAGCTGACGACGGTTTCTTAACGTGTTACTTACATAGGATAAAAATATGTTTCAGGTTCCCTGATGTATATAGAAAAGGTAGGGTGAATAGTAAAAACACAAGATTTCATTTTACAATATTTTATTCTTCATCATCTTTATAACATAACCAGCACATCATCTAAACAGGCAGCTGGTGCAAAGATATTTTCTTGGTGTCTAGCCCATCCCAAATACCAAACGATGGTCATTATACGAGCGCAACATCCTAGCGTACGCATATGTTACAGTTAACACATAAAATCCGTGTGGTCCGAAAGGATCTGCCGTGGCAACGACCACGACCACCCATTTTGGCTGTAGAAACTGGGTACACAACAATATCCAAGTATCGGCATCCTTCAGCACGAACAAGTCACAAAGTGGCAATATCAGAGTCTATAAACAGTCCGAGTCATATAACAAGAAGCCAAAACAGAGTCCTTGGGCAGTCCGGGTCAAAAATAATACAGAATAGAGGAGAAAAGCCACAAAAACACTCGGAACACAAACAAACAAGCGCGGGCGATAGCGAGATGTGAAAATATCAAAATGTCAAATGTTATGTTGTATTTTTTTTATAGCTCTGAATGGCAGTCTTTTAGCCGCGCCCAGTCCTACTTTAAATGTAGAAAGTAGTTTTTAATACTGTACTTTATTTAAAACCCGCATAAAAATAAACGTAACAAGCAAAAATAGTATAAGTCATATTAATGAACAATTTAAATCTCTTAATCTATAAAAAAAACATTCACGATTTTATTGAAATTAAACTACAGTTTACGGATTTTATCGCGTTGTATTGGTTTCACTAAGTTATTACATTTGAAACTAAAGATCTAGAAACTATATTTTTAATTTATTACTAGCCGACGTTTCGAATTCTTTACAGAATTCATGTTCACGGCAGACTGAGGTGATATTTGTCTTCTTCTTGAATGTATAAGTTATCTCAAAGTACCCGAACATTTTTCAACTACTGGTGTTACTATTTACGCAGAATGAGCTCACAGTGTCCTTAGGTCTTCTGGTGACTTTGTCCTTCTTGGGTTTCATTAGCCTTATGACAGGGTCCCAAGCTGGAGGAACATTCCAACCATCTTCCCTATTGAAATTAGGGTGTCTTTTAATTTCAATAGCCTCTCGTATCATCCTTGGAAGAAATCGATGTTCTTTTGCGAGAATAAGAAGAATAAGAATAAGAATCACTTTATTTGCTGAACAAAGGTAATCATAGTGGTTTTACAATAATAATGGAACTCTTTGCTCTGCCATATAGACTTGCAAATATTATATTATGTAACATTTCAGGCATTTGTTCATTGCATAAATAGTAAAAAAATCAGTTTAATTTTTATGAGCCTGATCACATGCATTAATTAAAATATATTTTCAATCCAAACATGGCATAGTAACAATAACAAGTCATAATTAATAGTAAATCATGTCAGTAAGTTGTATATAAAATGTCAAAAAATCATATAAAAAGTATTTATCATCATTAAAAAGTCACAATAGTAATTGTACATAGAATAATAAGGTAATGTCACAAGTTCTTATCTGATAGAAATTCGGTGATAGTGTAATAACATTTGTTGATCAGAAACTTATTTAGATGGCCTTTAAACATATTTATGTTCAGATTTGTAATAGTATTTGGCAGTTTGTTGTATACTACAGGCGCCATACAAAAGATACTTTCGTGCATTAGGGTCGTACAAGCTTTTCGTATACGAAGCCTATTACATGTATTGTTTCTCCTATTTCTTATAACTTTATCACCTAGCTTTTCAAATAGGTCAGGATTAGACTTTACAAAAACAGCTGTTTCGTAAATGTACAAGCAGGGTAGTGTTAAAATATTGTATCTTTTAAAATATGGTTGACAACTGTCTGTACGTTTTAGGTTAAACATTGCTCTAATACATCGTTTTTGTGCCTTAAATACAATGTCTTTATTAGTTGAGTTACCCCAGAATATTATGGCATATCTCAGTTTTGAGGCAGCTGTACCATGATATGCCATGAGCAATGCATCATGGTTCAGAGTAGGCGCAAGTTTATAGAGGGCATATGCAGTACTACTCATTTTTTTACAGAGATCCTCTGTATGAGATTTCCAGTTCATTTTGCTGTCAATAATAAGTCCTAAAAATTTTGCAGTGTCAACTTCATTAATTTTAATAGAATTATAGTTTATGTCAAGGTTTATAACAGATGGTCTTTGTGAAAATTGCATTATGTTAGTTTTAGAAATATTTATCTTTAAATTATTATTGTCCATCCATTGTATGATTTTTGATAATGTATAATTAATGTCATATTCATATGAGCTCTTATTTTTGCAATAAATAGCAACTGTGCTGTCATCCGCAAATAATGTTACTGGATTGGGAGTTGTTTTAGGTAAATCATTTATGTATAGATTGAATAATAATGGTGCTAGAACACTACCTTGTCCCACACCATAATTAACATTTTGGATGTCAGATATGTAAGATTCAAGTTTCTTGTTCTTGTGATTTATATTTTTAAGCTCAGTATACTGTTTTCTATTGTCCAGGTACGATTTTATTAAGTTTAATATATTCCCTCTTATGCCGTACATGTCTAGTTTTTTTATTAATATGCTATGATCCACATAATCAAAAGCCTGCGTCATATCGCAGAATATGGCGCAGACTGGTGTTTTACTGTCGACATTTGTTATTATTACATTCAGGAAATCATATATCGCCCGGTTTATGCTCCTATCTTGCCGAAATCCTTTTTGCTCTGGAGCTAGAATATTTTCTTTTTCTATAAAACTGTATAGTTGCTTATATATGTATTTTGTGGTATCTGTGTATCTGTGGTTCATCAAATCGCAGGTAGTGGTTGGGTCCTTGTTCCACATGCTGTGTGTTCCTCCAGCTTGGGACCCTGTCATAAGGCTAATGAAACCCAAGAAGGACAAAGTCACCAGAAGACCTAAGGACACTGTGAGCTCATTCTGCGTAAATAGTAACACCAGTAGTTGAAAAATGTTCGGGTACTTTGAGATAACTTATACATTCAAGAAAAAGACAAATATCACCTCAGTCTGCCGTGAACATGAATTCTGTAAAGAATTCGAAACGTCGGCTAGTAATAAATTAAAAATATAGTTTCTAGATCTTTAGTTTCAAATGTAATAACTTAGTGAAACTAATACAACGCGATAAAATCCGTAAACTGTAGTTTAATTTCAATGTGTAACATTCGCGTAAACCCAAGAAGATACAATTCATGATTGTATCTTGGAAAAAAATATTATTTACTCTGGCAACCTTGTGGCTTTTTGACAAACCAAAGAAATAGCCCTTACGAAAATCCGGAAACCAATACCTAGCTATTTTTAATTTTATACTTTTTTACCTAGCCTTATCTAAATTCGACTAAAATATAGAAAATCGTATAAAAATATTTAATGAATTTTGGTTATAATGAGTTTTTAAGATGCTTTTAGTGCACTGAACTAAAAATCTGCCATAGATCTTTGCGTTCGAATTCAGCCTGTGTTCTGGAAACATTATTCCACTTTGTTTTGTAATCATAAATTAATTTTGATATTTTCTGTTTTGATGATATTGTTAATTCGTCAGTATATAACATTTCAGATACTTTTTCTTTTAGATACTGTAATTTGTCAGAGGAAGAACTATTTTTATAAATGTTAATCAATTCTCGCCTAATGACAGATTTTAATTCTTCTGATGAACTACCTGTGAATAATAATTACATTTAGTTAGTACAGTCAGCGTCTAAGTCACAGAACAGTTTAGAAAGGTTAGAACGGCCTTGTGGGCGTGGCAGGCTCGCCGTACTTGTGAGCAAACGCTCATATGTCGAAAAATTTGATTGACGCTGTCAACAATCGTGCTCATATTGCGACAGCGTACGAAGCTCCGCAAAAATAAAAGAATTATGCCGTCTTGCGCTTTAATAACGTGTCGAAAAAGAAACCAGTTATGTACTGTGGCTCGAGAAGGGATTTCTTTCTCCAGTTAGTCCAAAAACCTTAAAATAAAAATGATATTTGTAATTATTACAATAGTATTATGTAATTAGTAGACAAAAACAATACTATTGCAAGCAAATAAAAAAATATCCATTGCTGGCAATACGTGGGTACCATCTAGTACTACATAGGTGATTGCGCAATGTATTTCGTTCACTGCGAACGTCAAAGCTTGAATTCTGCTAAATCTATGGTGGTGGGTCCGATAGTGTTGTACCTACCGAGTTGTGAACAATGTCGATTGTGAGTTACTTCGTGTGAATGTATTCAAATTATTGATATCAGTAATATTAAGATTAATATAACTTTGTTTATTACTACCGATTAATGTTTATTGTGGGTTATTAACTTAGTATCGCGGGTTACATATCACATATTTTAATTAAGAAAATTGATTGTGACATATGCGTTGGAGCACTGCTGTGAAATGAAATAAATTCGGACCATAAATTTATCGTAGCAAAAGATAAAGGGGGTCTCCTGTATCCTTCAAAAGAACTGATACTAATCTGTAAAATGTCCGAAGCAGTTATAAAGACCGACACAGATATACACCGACAATCTTCTGCAAATTAATAAACATAATATATGTTGACAACAAAGATCTTGCGCAGCTTTGTCGGAACTGAATGATTTAGCAACATTAGTTATCACCAGGTTGGATTTTATCCTAGTGCGAGCCATGTTACAGATCTATCTAAAGCTATCATAGAAAAAATTTTCAATGTAAGATTGCATTTAATTTTAAAAATTCGTATTTAAAAGATAGCAAGCGTATGCTTCTTAATAAATACGTCTTATTTCAGGGACAATAATAGAATCTGGGTTGAAATTTAATTTAAGTTATTGTTCAACATTAAAATATTATATTATATAGTTGTGTCATTTATTTCTTTACAAACTTTAGCTTATGTGGTTGTACACATGAATAGTTTATCACCGACACTGACATCCTAGGTGGACATGATTTTTAACTCTTGGTATTCGGATATGATAAAGGCCATATTGTATCTTCCCCTTTAATTTTATATTATTATTTATAAATATTAAGAAAGGCCACACTATTTGTACCCTATCCCACCATCCCGAAATAAAAACAAACAATTGCAAAACTTAAAGTAACAAAACACCAGTATTATATCGATATAAATAATCGACCTTTTGGACACCGTAACATTAATGAGAGTGTGTGAGTGATCGTCAAGCGCGATAGTTCCATGTGAAGCGAAGTGTTTGCGCTAGTGTGACAACCAATGGCAAACTCGCGATCTAAGTAAGTGCAGTTGATTTGTGTGCGTAATGCTACGAGCATTACGCACGTATTAGTGTATTGCTTGTAGTGGAGATAATCGGCGACACGCGTTCTAATACAAATCAGTTACTATTTCCGTTCTAACCCCCTTTAATTGTTCTGTGGTCTAAGTGATGTATACACTTTAGTATTTCGTAATAAATATGCTCAATCAGCCTATCATTAATTAGATAATTCGTGGGCACTAAAAACTCCCGATCAAAAGAATGAACCCAAGTTAAAGACCTGGAAATATGCGATGATAAAATGTACGAAAAAATACCGTGACTGAAAACTACTAAAAACTAATCATTAGGCAGATATCGGCAGCCAAATCTAAAACCAGCTAAATACTAGCATTATATGCTTCAATGTAATACGCCTTATTTGTCAGAATACGGTAGAATATCGTACTATTTAGCTTATTGTTTCTGCTTACCTACGTAAAAAATACTATCAAGTTCAAGTCAATGGTATCGGTGTTAAGACTTATTTTCGGAAATAGTAACATATAGCAGCAATTAAACATACCTCCAGGAATAGAATCCATAACAGAAAACCACCAAATATTTACAATTTCAAACACAACGAGCGGTAACATGTGCCTTGGAAATACTCGATTTAAGCACGATTTTTTTATCAACTTCAAGGGTAGACTGTTACAGAAATATACCGTGTAAAATATTTCACAAATGCTCTTTAGCTACGCCATCTATTGAGGATTAAGATTAGTGTAGTAAAACTGTTTTGCCGACATTTTTTTTAAAATCATATAATGTCCAGGTTTTAGCAATATTTCGCCAGTGTGCGCCTCTTCATCACGTAGAAGAAGTGGAAGCCCTTGAAGCGCATCCGAGTCGCTCAGCTTTTCTACAGTTTTGAAGGTGGTAGCTGCAGCTAAAAAAGCCTCGACTGCGTCCGTGTCCTTTTTCCCACTGTACGTGATGTTGCAGGATGCAAAAGTTTCCTGTTTGGAAGCCATGATGGTCTGTAGGAAAGTCTGGCACTGCTCGTCTGACATTGCCATCTTCAAAGTCCGATGTGGGAGTCTACGGAGATTTTCTATCTTGATCCCTGGATTCGGCCTTACGTTGTGCGCCAGATTGTAGAAGGAAAACGCCGTAATATATGGTAGAAGTATGTACATTAACTTATGTAGTACAAAATACAACACAATAATACACTACGCGGGGAAGGTATTTATTAGAACTAGTGCACACATGTGCACTAGTTCTAAGAGCTGTCCGGCCAGTGAGGCTGAAGCAGTCCGAAAGCGCAGCGAACGCACTCTTGAGCCGTACACAGTCGGGTCTTCACGCAACCCCCTAGAGGGTTGGCGGAGGCTGGTACAGGGCCTGTGCCCTTCTCCAGCGGTCTCTGGTCGCTGCCCCTTCAATAAAGGGCAGGTAGTTGGGGCGGGCTGTATGCCCTACGGTGTCGTCGTCATCGATTGTTGTGTTTCACAGGGCCGTGCACACTTCACGCCGTCCGGGCGGTCAGCACGAGCCAGGTGAGACCCCCGGCAAACCGGGGGAGGCCCAGCTCCGTGTAGCCAGCGACGCGGACGGCGGCTTACGTGCGGCCTCTGTGAGGTATGTTAGGGGTGTTGTTGTTGTTGTGGTGTAGTGGTGTCTTCATATAGTTGTGTGTGTAGTGTAGGCGGCCGCTGTTGCGGTGGTCGCCCGCGCGCGCACATGATGCACGTATGCGCGTCATACACACAGATGTCGCGCGGAAAGGGGCGGTCACCTGCAACAGTGGGGAAGAGTGGGTTCTACCCGGTTAGAGGTGGCGGTTACCTGGGGGTGACCGTGGTGTCCTCGGAGTCGTCGGGGGTGATGAGCAGGTCTCGCGGCAGCTTCTTCTTGTCCGGGGGGCGAGCGTGCCAGGGGGCCAGGTCCCGGACGTGGTCCCAGGCCGAGGCGTCGGCTCGCTCGAACATCCCCACGGACAGACGGCGGATGTAGGCGTCCAGGCTCTCTATTCGCGTGTCCCGCTTGATCATGGCGTTACGTACGGTGCGGGGGGCACCTACGATTGCGCGCAGCGAGAGTGATTGCTGCGCGCGGAGGCGGGCCTTGTTCGTCTCGCTCGTAAGCGCGAGCCAGGCGGGGGCGGCGTAGGTGAGCCGGGAGCGTACATACGTTTTGTACACCCCCAGCTTGACGCGTAGCGGGAGTCTGGAGCGGAGCACTGGACGCAATAGCGCCCTCGTAGTGCGGACCTGCGCGACGACTTGGCGGACGTGCGACTCAAGGGTGAGTAGGCGGTCGAGAGTGACCCCCAGGTACTTCACCGTCCTCGTCCACGGGATGAACCCGTCCTGTAGTTGGAGTGGCAGTGGATGGTCTCGTTTGGAGCTAAATAGAGTCGCCTGTGACTTACCCACGTTCACCGACAGTCGCCATTGCGATAGCCAGCGGGGTAGGAGGTCGAGGGTGCGCTGCATCTTAGACGCGGCGTGGTAGGCGTTGATGCTTGTAGTGATGTACGCCGCGTCATCAGCGTACAGGGCCAGTTCGGTGCCCTCGGCGACGGGGATGTCGTCGGTGAAGCGTGTGTAGAGCACAGGCGAGAGACAGGAGCCCTGCGGGACTCCGGCGGAGATGGTGTGGAGCTCGGATATCTCCTGTTCCACTACCACTCTGAATGTCCTGTTGTGCAGAAACGATTGGACCGTCTTGACGGCGCGACGGGGCGCTGTGGAGGTGGAGAGCTTGTAGAGCAGACCGGAATGCCATACTCGGTCAAATGCCTTTTCCATGTCGAGGAATACTGCCACGGCGTGCTCGCGTTTGTTACGCGCCGCCGCTATCCGGTGCAGTACCCTCGACAGTTGCAGTGTGATTGAGTGTTCGGCGCGGAACCCGAACTGCTTAGGTCTGGGCGTGATGTGCGGTGTGAGGTGCCGCAGCAGGAGCTTTTCGAACACCTTCGAGATGGTGGGCAGCAAGGTGATCGGCCGATAGCTCTCAGGCTTTATAGTGTTCTTGCCTGGCTTGGGCAACATGATTATCCGGCCCTCTTTCCAACAGGTGGGGAAGACGCCTGTGCGGACGATCCCCGTAAACAGGCGCGCCAGCGCTGCCACGGTACGGTGCTGCAGGCGGCGCAGCGCTGCGTTCGGTATCCCATCCGCCCCAGGGGCCTTCCGGGGCTGGGTCTGCCGAATGACACGTTGCACCATGCCAGGGGAGAAGTAGATAGGGTCCTCTTCGGGAGCTATCGGCGTGGCGAAGTAGTCTCGAAGGTGTTTCTCGACTGCTGCGGTGTGTTCCGTGTCAGCAGTCGGGTTCGGCGCGAACACGCTCTCCAAATGTCCAGCGAGTATGGCCGCGCGGTCTGCTGCTTTGTACCTCGGCGTCCCGTCGGCGTGTAGCAGCGGGCGCACCGGAGCTGGGGTGTTAGTGAGGCGACGACATAGCCGGTGTAGTGAAGGCCAGTCGTCGCTGGTGTCGTCGATAAAGCGCTCCCAGGTCTCGGCGGTGTAGGTCCTCAACTCGTCCTTCACTCTCTCCGCGAGCCGGTTTAATTTGGCTTTCAGTGTGGGGCTACGGGAGCTCTGCCACTGCCTTCGAAGGCGCCTCTTGTCTGCGATCATACGAAGAATGCGTGCCGGCAGAGGAGTGAGTCTCCTCTGGGTGGTGGGGGTCGTGGCAGTCACAAGGGCGCCTTTAATAGCGTCGGTGATCTCCGCTGCGAGCGTCTCGACGTCGGCCGCGGAGTTGATAGGGCGAGTTGGTGTGGTGGTCTCAATCGTTTCTGCGAATTTGGTCCAGTCCGGTTTGTAACATGGCGCTGGAGGGACGATCCGCGTAGGCTGCTGCACGACGACGAGTACAGGTTGGTGATCCGACAACAGCTCGTCGTCGAGTACCTCTTGTTGTATTTGGCAGTGCGTCTCATTATGTACGATTATGTCGAGTACGTCGGGCATCAGTGTGGGGTCGTCCGGGTAGTGTGTGGGTACCTCCGGTCCCGCGACCACGTACTCGTATGACTCGGCGTCTTTAAATAGTCGTACACCAGCGTGGTTAGTGTTCGACGAATTCCACGCTGGGTGCTTACAGTTTAAGTCGCCCGCTATGATAACAGGGTGCGGGACGCTCAGGAGCGACCGCAGCTCGGCGAAGTCTGGTGATATAGCGGGCGGCTTGTAAGCGGCGTGGAGGTGTAAGTTGGCACCGCCTAGGTGCACTTCGACACCTAGCGTGTATAAGGTGTTGAAATTCGGTGTAGGTAGCGGCTGGTGTACGACTCATCGCTTGATCAGCACTGCCAGTCCGCGGTAGCTCCTTCCCTCGGGTGAAATTTCGTCCCTCCGATAAACGAGGAAACCTGGGAATCGTGGTTGGTCTGCAGGTCCCAGGTGCGTCTCGTTTATTAGCGCCACGTCAATGTCCTGTTCCTGCAGTAGAGGGCGGAGTAGGGCGGCCTTCCTGTTCAGGCCGCGGGCATTCCAGTGTACGATCCTCAAGAGCTTACTATTCATTCTGAAGAACAAGGTCCGCCAGGCCCTTGAGGATGATGCCTACGATCGTCTGTTTGTCGCGGCCTTCGCTCATAGCGGTGAGCACTTGTTGCAGTACCGCGACAGCGGCCTGAACGGTGCCGGAGCTCTTGGTGCCTTCGCTGGCGTGCGGGACCTTCGCCTTCTTCCCCTTTTTCCCCTGGGGCGCGGTTATACCCGCGGGGGCGGCGACTGTGTGAGCTGCCGGCTGGGGTGCTTCAGCGGGGGTTTTTGGGGCCTTCCCGGGGCCGCCCTTTCGTTTGGGTGGTTTCTCCACGGTAGGTGCGGGTGCGGGTGTGGTTGCGGGTGCGGGTGTCTCAGAGGCGGGTGCGCCTCGCCTACCGCGGGCACGGTTCCTCCGCCCTCTCTTCTTGCCGGCTGTTCCACGAGCTGGGGGGTCGTTCGCCTTCGCCATCAGTGTAGTCCCCTGTGCGGCCTCTCCTTGGGGTTGCGCGTTCACCGGTGCCGGCCCTTGGCGCGGCTCGCCGGTAATGGCAACTGTCCCGGCCTTTCTGTTGAGTGCTTCGCGCTTGAACACGGGACAGTTGACATGATTGGCGGGGTGTTCGCCCCCGCAGTTGGCGCATGTCGCTGGCTCCTCCTTGGGGCGCGGGCAGTCTCTAGCCGTGTGCTCTTCACCGCACTTTACGCACGCCAGTGTGCGGTGACAATTGTGGCTAGAGTGCCTAAACTTTTGGCAGCGGTGGCATTGTGCCGGCCTCCGCTTGCCGCGCCATAGTTCAATGCGTACGCCGGGTATACCAAGCATCTCGGTAACGCCAAAGATCCCCGGCGTAGTGTCCTTGGTGCGCCGGATGAATGCCAGGAGTATACACCCCGGCCGGTCGCGTCGAGCCCGGATAGTGCGCACGTATTCCGGGTCGTACCCCAGCTCGCCGAGTTCGTCTTCGACCTCCTCCGGTGTCGCGTTGCGAGGCAAGCCTCGAATGGCTACCTTGAGGCTGCGTTCTGCGGGGAGCGAGTAGCAGAACCACGAGATGCGGTCCGTCTTCTCGAGCTCAGTAAAGTACCGCTGTAGTAGGCGGTACTCGTCCTCGTCTTTCGGCGTGAAGCGGAGCCCCTTGCCGAAGGCGCGGCCGTTGGCGGCTCTGCCGAGTTGTCCCTTAAGCGCCCGCATGTGGTAGGCCCAGTTCGGTAGGTGTTCAACGATCACCGGAGGGAATCGCGGCTTTTTCTTATCACCTACAGCCGGGTCGGCGGTGTTGGCGGCGGCGTGCGTGCCGGCGGCGGTGCCGGGCGCGGAAGCACGGTGCGCGGGCGCGGCCGCGGGGCGCGCGTTGCTGTGGCCGGACACGCCAGCAGCGAGCGGCGGCGCGGGCGCGGCCTCGGGGCGCGCGGCGGCGGTACGAGCGCTCGCGGGCGCAGCGGTCGACGCGGGCGCGGCGGTAGGCACGCGGCGCGACGTTGGCGGCGATCGTGCGACGTCCGTGTATAACGGTTTAGACGCCGGAATTTTTTCACTCTCACTTATAAAAATTTGTGAGGTACTCACGTTTTTTCCGGCGTCGTCGGCGCGTGGGCGCTTCGGCTCCTCGGCGTCGTCCTCGTCGGGGCTGCGTTGACGGCGCGCGGGCACAGGGCGCACCGTCTCGGGTGTGGCGTCTACGTCCATCTTCACAAGCGCCGGCGACGAACTAGAGCGCTGTAAGTTCGCCGACGCGCACATAGTATGGCGGCGTCGCTTTATATGCAGTACTACGAGGGGAGTTCAATGTATTCTCGGTATAGGTATGAAGGAAAAGGCGGAAAATTCTGAATAAATTTTATTTTTCAATATACTCCCCTAACATCTCAATACATTTATTTGTTCGTGAAAGTGACTTTTCAATTCCCTCTGAAAAATATTTTTCTTCATGGCCCGAAAAATGTTCGTTTATTGCTCCCTTCAACTCTTCATCGTCCGAAAAATGCTTTCCACGAAGGTCTTTTTTAAGATTAGGGAATAGATAATAATCACTAGGGGCCAGGTCCGGACTGTAGGGTGGATGATTGATTTCTTCAAATCCGTACTCCCGCACAGCAGCCTAGGCAAGGCGCGCCTTGTGAACCGGCGCGTAGTCGTGAAGCAGCAACACACCTGCGGTTAATTTTCCACGACTTTTTTCTTTAATTGCCTCCTTTAAATTACGCAAGGTGGTTGCGTATGATGCAGCAGTAATACTTTGACCTTTTTTTGTGTACTCGATTAGCAAGATTCCCTTAGAATCCCAAAACACCGTGGCCATAAGCTTTCCTGCGGACGGCGTGACTTTGAACTTCTTCGGCGGGTCTGATCCTTTTTTGTGCCACTGCATAGACTCTTGCTTGCTCTCAGGGTCATAGTGATGAACCCACGTTTCATCACCAGTAACAATCCGATCGAAAATACTTTGCGGATTTTCACCACAGAGGTCCAAAAACTCCTTACAACAGTCAACTCGCACTTGTTTCTGTAGCGCGGTGAGCATTCGCGGCACCCATCTTGCACTGACCTTTGACAAATTCAGGCGCTCATGAAGGATTGTGTGAATGCTACCCACGGATAGCTTAGTCATTTCTGCTAATGTTTTCACTCTTACACGGGCATCTTCAAGTACAAGTTTTTCGACTAATTTGACGTTTTCTTCAGTAGCGGCACAAATTGGCCCACCAGCGCGGGGGTCATCTTCAATGCTCTCTCTACCCCGTTGAATTCACTTGACCACTTCTGAATTGTAGATAATGAAGGCGCAGAATCTTGGTAAACAGCCACCATTACTTCATGGATATTTTTTTGAGCTTTTCCTTGTTTTGTGAGGAATTTTATCACTGCACGATGCTCGATTTTTTTCATCATTGTCGAATCAGTCATCATAGTTGTCTTTTCGCAATGATATCTTGAATACTAATGGTGGCAATTAAATGAAATTTTGTATTTATACCCTCAAAGAGTGTCATTCACTAATGAGATAATTAAATTACCCTTATCATTAGTATATCACATCGATACCGAGAATACATTGAACTCCCCTCGTAAGTCCGCCTTATCGTTATTAGACGAGTTAGCGGAGGCAATCGATATTTCCGAGCCGGTTCGCGATGAACACGCGGAACGCGGAGCGGGCGAGTCCTTAGCGGCGACCCGAGGGGACTCTGCGGCCTGCTCGAGGGCACGATCACGCGCGGCGGACGTGCGCGTCGGTGATGCGTTGTCCACTGTGTGGGCAGGGCGTGGCGCGGCGGCGGGTTCGTAGGCGCGCGCATGGCGGCGGCGCTCGCGGTCGACTGGAGATGCGACTGATGCGAGGCGCGGACCGTGTCGCGGCCCGCGCGCACCTCATCCCGCGGAGACAATCTCGCTTGCGCATTGGTAGGCGCACGGGAGGCTGTTGCGGGGCGTGCGGCGGAGGCTGGCGCTGAGACGCCGGCAGTGCGAGACAAATGCGTATTATGTGTACTCACTTGTTTGCTCTGTGTTTTTGTGGTGACGGCGGCGGCTTTTTGGTGACCTGACGGTGAACGCGGCGCCTGGATGGACACCGGTGGTAAGTTGTTGTCATCTTCTTCGTCTTCAGTTTCAAGTTGGTCGTCGCCAGAGCCCTGAAAAGGGCTTGGTCGACGTTGGTATGTCGCAAGGACGCGGCAGCTGCGACCGTTCGGCGTTCAAATTTATTTGTTCGCCGGGTTTCTTGAAAGTTGACGATCCGTGCAGCTAATGTGGGTATGTAGTACGTACGTGCTCGGGACGTGTTAACTAATCGTAGCTCGCGTAGCTAATCCCTTGAGCCGTAGGCGCGCGCGTCGGTGTTATATAGCGGCCGGCTCGTAACGGAGAGGCCACGCTCCGCCCACTCAGTGAAGTCTAGCGTATCGAAGTAGTGGCGCGTCGTTTAGTTGCTACAAAGTTTATTTAATTCTGTAACAAAGGAGGTAAAAAGCATCTCTCTCTGCGACGCAGCTGGGCGGCGCTTCGCCGATACAAGAGTAGTGAGCGCTTTTCGGTCGGTAAGGTCTTCGATTATCATACCCGCTCGGTTGCTTCTGGCAACGATCGTTTCCGATACTAACACCGCAGACTTTGCTCTTGGAAACAATCGTTGCCAAAACTTAATTTCCATTAAACGACTTTAAACTCTATTTTAAAGCATCTAAAGTCCTTCCAAAACGTTTTTAAACCAATGGCAGATTATATATCTAGCGTCCGAATGCAAGTTTGCAACATCATAAAAGAACATTTTATTTAAAAAATTTGACTGAAGTTTAAAGTAGCCATTTTGAGTTTTTCTGTGTGCATACTAACACCCTACTAACTACTGTACTCCTATAAGTATGTTCTTAGATAATTTTCTATTATTAATTATAAAACTTTTAAGGCAGGGGATGGCTTATCACCGGTGTGAAATGAAATGAAATTTATTCGCATAAAATGTCAGTAGATATAGATAGAGTATGAATAAAGTTTGTGCTTATACATTTTGTCAATTACGACATGCAAATATTTTAAGTCCTTAATACTAAGTAGAAGAATAAAATTACTAAATTATATCGATATTATTAAAGAAATGTCATTTTTAAATTGTACATATTATAAGAAATATAATAATTATTTTAACAATTCTGATAGCGAGTAAAAAGTTTTTTCTAATTACCATAATTTTAACTTTTTACAGAAAAGGGGAAAAGGCATTTTTTTTTTATATTCTCAGGTATGGCATTATAGATACGCCCAGAAATCGCAGTACAGTTTTTTTAAGTACAACGTTGTTCTTGGTACTTTAGGCAACACTATCCTGTCTGGATTCCTAGTATTTCGGCAGACGGCAGACGCAGCAGACGGATTGCCTGATGGTAAGCAATTACCGCCGCCCATAGACAAAAGCAACACCACAGGAGTCACAAGTGCGTTGCCGCCCCTTGGGGTTGGGAAAAGGGATAGGATAGGATGAGGAGTGGGATCAGGGAGAAGGGATAGGGAATAGGGCCTCCGGCACTCTCACTCACCGAACGAAACGCAACAGTTTAGGTACTGTTACTTTACGTCGATTTTCTGTGAGAGGGTAGTACTTCCCCGGTCGAGCCGGCCCATTCATGCTGAAATCAGCAAGGCTCTACTACCTTGAAGCATATAGATCTTTAGCTTTTTTAAACATATCAGGGTGTAATTTTACAAACTTAGCTGTCTCAAGGATGTACATACTTGTAAGTGTTAATATACGTTTTTTTTTTTTTAATAAAGGTGTGCGTACAAATATGAGTATTTAAGCTGCCTTTCTGTGTAAAATGTTACAAACATACATCACATTTGTATGGCTTGTCACCGGTTTGCAGTTGCATGTGGCTGATTAAAGTACTTTTTTGGCCAAAACATTTCAAACAAACATCACACTTGTATGGCTTGGCACCGATGTGCATTTGCATGTGCCTGATTAAATTAGCTTTAAAGCCAAAACATTTCATACACACATCACACCTGTATGGCTTTTCACCGGTGTGAATAAGCATGTGGTTGTTTAAATTACTTTTATAGCCAAAACATTTCATACACACATCACACCTGTATGCCTTGTCACCGGTGTGAATACGCATGTGCCTGTTTAAATTCCTTTTTCGGCCAAAACACTTCATACACACATCACACCTGTATGGCTTGTCAGCGGTGTGTATTCGCATGTGCCTGGTTAAATTACCTTTTAGGCCAAAACATTTCATACAAACATCACAACTGTATAGCTTGTCACCGGTGTGAATACGCATGTGCTGGTTTAAAACCCCTTTTTGGCCAAAACATTTCATACAAATATCACACTTGTATGGCTTGTCACCAGTGTGAATACGCATGTGCTTCTTTAAATCATATTTTTGGCCAAAACATTTCATACACACATCACACCTGTATGGCTTGTCAGCGGTGTGTATTCGCATGTGCCTGGTTAAATCACTGTTTTGGCCAAAACATTTCATACAAACATCACACCTGTATGGCTTGTCAGCGGTGTGTATTCGCATGTGCCTGATTAAACTACTTTTTTGGCCAAAACATTTCATACAAACATCACAACTGTATAGCTTATCACCGTTGTGCAGTCGCATGTGGCTGTTTAAAGAATTTTTATGACCAAAACATTTCATACACACATCACACTTGAATGGCTTATCACCGGTGTGCATTCGCATATGCATGATTAAATGATTTTTTTGAACAAAACATTTCATACATACATCACATGTGTATGGCTTCTCAGCGGTGTGTATTCGCATGTGCCTGGTTAAATCAAATTTTTTGCCAAAACATTTCATACACACATCACACCTGTATGGCTTGTCACCGGTGTGAATACACATGTGCTTGTTTAAATCACATTGTTGGCCAAAACATTTCATACAAATATCACACCTGTATGGCTTGTCAGCGGTGTGTATTCGCATGTGCCTGATTAAACTACTTTTTTGGCCAAAACATTTCATACAGACATCACAACTGTATAGCTTGTCACCGTTGTGCAGTCGCATGTGGCTGCTTAAAGAACTTTTATGGCCAAAACATTTCATACACACATCACACCTGTATGGCTTATCAGCGGTGTGTATTCGCATGTGCCTGGTTAAATTACCTTTTTGGCCAAAACATTTCATACAAACATCACAACTGTATAGCTTGTCACCGGTGTGAATACGCATGTGCTGGTTTAAAACCCATTTTTCGCCAAAACATTTCATACAAATATCACACCTGTATGGCTTGTCAGCGGTGTGTATTCGCATGTGCCTGATTAAACTACTTTTTTGGCCAAAACATTTCATACAAACATTACAACTGTATAGCTTGTCACCGTTGTGCAGTCGCATGTGGCTGTTTAAAGAATTTTTATGGCCAAAACATTTCATACACACATCACACCTGTATTGCGGCTTGTCACCAGTGTGAATACGCATGTGCTTGTTTAAATCATATTTTTGGCCAAAACATTTCATACACACATCACACCTGTATGGCTTGTCAGCGGTGTGTATTCGCATATGCATGATTAAATGATTTTTTTTAACAAAACATTTCATACATACATCACATGTGTATGGCTTGTCAGCGGTGTGTATTCGCATGTGCCTGGTTAAATCAATTTTTTTGCCAAAACATTTCATACACACATCACACTTGTATAGCTTGTCACCAGTGTGTATACGCATATGAGGGCTTAAATGACTTCTTCGGGCAAAACCTTTCATACAGATATCGCACTTGTATTGTTTGTCGCTAGTGTGCATAACAGTTAAGCTTGTGTCACTGTTTGACCATTTATCTGATACGTCACCACTATATAACTTCTCATTATAATGTTTACGTAGATGTTGAATTATATTACGTTTATGACGGTAGAACTTCTTACAAACATCGCATTGATACAGTTTTGCGGCAGTATGTACACGTGAATGTTTAGTTAAGGCAGACTCATCAAGGAAACGTTTATAGCATACATCACATTTAAATGATTTCTCAGCAGAATGTTCGCGAATGTGCGTTTGTAAGAGATCCTTGTCGCTAAAGCACTTGTTGCACGTATCACATATATATGATTGTACATTACTACGTGAACTTATATTAACATTATCGTCTCTATGTATTTTGTGTTTGACTTCCTCTTCGGTGTCATCGCTGTGTGGCGTTGAAGTATTATCTGCAAGATGTTGTGTCTCCTTGTCGAGGCGCCATGTTCTACAAGCAACTATAAATACATAATGAAAAATTACATAACGTAAAAACATAAAATACCAATTCACGCCAATTATAACTAAGCTATAGTCCGTGCCACGAGAACATGGACTTTTTGTAGACAAAGTATTTCTACTAAGTGAGTTAGACAGTTCAATCAAAAACAAATAATGACAAGTTCAATGAGATAAGTATATATATATATAAGTGTCATGGAAACTAATATGTCAATTGATCGACTTTTTATCGATATTTGCGCTGTCAAAAGTGTCGTTTGATGTTCTGTTGTACTTGAACGCGTACGACGCCGAACGTCAACATTGGGCGTTATTCCATTGAAATTATAAATTCTTGGGCTTAGCCTTAGATAAATGATTGGTATAGCTTCGCTACCCTTCTCATGGTGAGAAGAGGCCGTGCCCAGCATTGGGACAGTTTATATACAGGGCTGATGATGATGATAGCTTCGCTATACTAGATACCGCGCTGTCTAAGAAAAATAGTTCAGTGAATGCGGCAACTCATTATGGTGAAAAGAGTGTGAAAACAAGACCCATCCGTGAACAATAAGCTATTAATTTATTCATAGGAAACTCAACAGCTTAATTATTTTAGGACAAAAATTTGTCCGTGTGGTGACGGATTAAGAATACAAAATGTCACCATCCCATATCATCCCATGGGTGTCGTAAGAGCCGACAGAGGGACCATACTATACAGAAAACAGCACTGTAAGAGAAGGAAAACTTGAAATAAACCCTATACCAACCCGTTTGGCCAGCGTGGTATAGTAGGCCAATTCCTCCTTTCAAAGGAGAGGCTTAGTCCAGCAGTGGACTGTAAAGGGCTGATGATGATGATGATGAATTATTTTAGGCTTGTGTGACGTATGTCCTAAAATTCTATTAGTGATTGATTCGTTCCTCTATTAGATGTCAAACCGAAACAACAGATTTTTTTCTTCAAAAATCGGTCAGTAGCATTACTAACTACGGCTTTTTTAAAACCTTTTTGAATTTGACGTGAAAACACTGTAAACCATCATGGCGGTTGATTGATGTCACGATGTGCAAAACAAACCGAGAATGTAGTCTGGTCTGTTGTACCATAAAGTAAGAAAGTAATAGAGACCGCATTAAAACAGCAACCTTACCCAATATATTTACTTCACTCTGACTTAGGATTTTTTTCTCATGTAAGAGAAAGATAAATATACAAATGTCATTTCGAATCTTCAAAATTGTCGTAAATTTTAACTAGACTAGTGATGTGCTTACTCAAAATGAATTTCGATAAAATATCGATAATGTTTGCAATAAATACTCAGAATGAATATCAATTGAATGTTAAGAAATCCAGCTTATATTTAAACACTAGTAAATAAGTTACGATAAAAATATATATTTTTAAATTACCTTTTTGAGGTGAATAAAGCAACTGATATTCATAACATCACTAATAATCACTACCTATATGCAATGATAGGGTCAATGACCAGATCATTACCACGTAATGGTTTTCGAATACAAAACCACGTTACGTATTTCAGACTTTTGAAAATTATCACGATTGTCAAGTTTTTGTCTAAAATCTTCCAAACTAAATTTGGCCTACTCAAATTGAAGGGAGGCACGAGCCCAGTATGCTCAGTTACATAATTATATTAAATCAGCAATCGAGAGCATGCTTCAGTAATAAGTGAGTTAACAAATAAATTAGAAATAAAATTTAACGTCAAGGTCAATTTTAAATAAAATATTTCACACATAATGAATCACGTTTATTAAAGGTAAAATAGAAAAAGTCACTGACAGTGTCATTGGCTTAGTTAGAAAAAAAACTCAAATCTTTACAAAATCATATTATATATACAGGTCAAATTAATTACGCCCTTATAGATACGCCTAGGTCTAAAATAAGTGAGAAATAAAATAATTTAAAAGAATTAAACCAGGAGCCCGCATGGTGAGTAAGAAAGAACATAAAATTGTGTGCGTACTTCTAACTGGCACCGAACTCAAAAAGTGTTGTTGTTAAAGATATTAGTTTTTCTGCTGCCTAGTGCGAGCTGCTAGTCTTTAGATGTTGGTAAAGGCTCTTGGCGATTAGTCCATTTACTGACACAACTATCGGCACAATGATCGCCGAGTTCAAATCCCACATATCGACAATCTCATGAGCTGGGCCCAAATATTTGAACTCCTTCTCTTTTTTTGCTTTTACGAGATTGCTGTCATGCGATATGGTAATAACGTCTATCAATGCGAGACGCTCTACTCGGTCGATCACTTCAATATCAAGCTTATTGGCTACAATATATCTGTCTGTAATGATAGACCTATACCAGGACAACAACGTACAACCATTTCTTCGAGAACTGGGTCGGGCACAATCTGTATCTGTAGTACGGTGAACCAATGAGATTATATTTAAGGACTAGTTGCTGATGGATTATCTTGGCCACTTGATTGTGTCTATGTAAATACTGGCCATTGGCAAAACTCGAACCACCGGATACTATATGTCTGAGAGATTCCCCGGGCTGGTGACATGCCCGCCATATGTCAATCGCATCGTCCCTCAGTATATACTATCGGTAGTTGTTTGTCATAACAACTTCGTCCATAATTGCGAAGACAAAACCTTTGGCTTCAGCGAAGAGAATAATAGAAATAAGAGAATAGAATTATAATAAAAATTCTTACACAAACTTACAGTACTGCAGGTTTATGTAAGATCTGAAGCATCTATTAGACCTCGTAATACTTTTAACATGGTTATAACCTGGTCATAAGCTCTTCTAGTTTCTAGACTGTGATATCCAAGATATTCTAATAGAAACTTTGTAGGGTAGAGATATGGGTAGTAAGCCCAGAGATCGTTTGTATAAAAATCATAAAAACGCTTTTTCCAACATAAGTGGATTCATGTGGATTCCAAACACAAGAACTTGTATCAATCTTGCTCCGGACCGGCGTATTGTAAAGCATTCTTACTACATGTTCTTTTCGAAAATCACGCGCGTCCCTCCGAAAGAATTATCAATGTTTCAAATAAACTTCTATTAAATTTTGACGGGTAATGGGTCCCCACTACGGTGACCTATGTCAGACCTTTGAGTGATGGGATCCCTTTGTTATATTCGACTTGACAGGTACAAAGATTGACGCTTAAGTTGTATTTACTACCAAAACGTCAACATGATTGGTGTACACTGTCACAAGAATAAATATATTATTTTTAGTTTAAGAATCCTAAAATCTTGCCTTTTTATAATATATAATAAACTTTATTGATATCTACAAGTAATAATGAATCTGTAGATACTACAATCAAACCGATTTATTCTTAGTGGACACAAGCTTATTGTGTTGTGGAGGAAGAAAGGTGTTCCTCCAACTAGAGGGAGGATCCTCTAACCAGGCTGGGTGATCGTGCCTGGTGGACTGTCAGTCCGACGAACGTATTTCAGATGTTGTATATATACAACTCGGCGTACGAACTCTGTCTGTGCGATTCAGCACAGTCAGCACATTGTTTCCGAGGAATTGTGTCCGATAGATCGGCTGCTCTACGGAAAAACAAAGTAATTGCAGTCAAGCAAAATTATCAGGAGGAGCAAAAAAACGAAAATCACAAATTTAAAACGTACTGCCGGCAACTTAAGTACTTTGTTATTTCATATTTTGTAAAATAATTAGTTCTATTTGTTTCAAAGCAATTTTTTGAGTAATAAAGGTGAACGCCGACTTGGCCGCACCGCACGCGCCGCAGTATTCGCATTCGAATTATTTATATGAAGTTCTATGCAACCTCGCACACCCACCCGCGCCGCAGTCGCCGCAGTCGCTGAAACGACCGAACTCCCCAAGCCGCAGCTGATGACGTCACCAACACCGGTCCGCACGCAGCGGACGCTGCGGCTAGCGCGGCGCGGATGGCGCTGAATGAAAGAACAGTGTTGCCAACACTGATTTTAAAAAATACGTAGATCAGAGTTAAAAAGTACGTAGATCTACGTACTTTTAATAATATCCTAGATAAAGGGAGTAAAAAATTGTAAAACGAGTGTTTCAAACATCGATTCGAGCTTGTAAGCAAATATTATTGACTTAAATTGATCGATATGTTTTAAGTGTGTACTTGTTAAACTAATTGGGTACGAATAAACATGCAACAAAGTATTAGCTACGTCCATTATTACGTGTGGTTTGTGTTTAATAATGCTTATTTCTTAGTAAAATTCCGTTATTTTGCTAATTTGGTAATTTGCTGCAAAATACGTAGATTCTGGGCCAGAAGTACGTAGGTTCGCGAGAAGGGTCCAGAATACGACGACGACGACTACGACGTAGAGCTGGCAACGCTGTGAAAGAAATCAAGTGCGATGAGTGCTTCGACGGGAACGACTGCAGTGACTGCGGTGCGGATAGATGTGCGAGGCCATTAACAAAAAGCGATGACTGCGGGGACTGCGGCGACTGCGGTGCGGCCAAGTCTGCGTTCACCTTTATTGGTAACTTTCCTTTTAATTGAAAAAATATTTTTCTATAGACATAAAATTAATTTTAAATAAAAAGAACAATTCAGTAATAAAGTAACTACAGTCACTTTGTTTTTTAAATAATTTTAAAAGAGATGTACTTGTAAGGTCTTAGTTTTAATAACAAAGCAAATGCATTTAATTGTTTTTAACAAAGACAATGAAACCATTTAAACATTACTTTATCTACAATAAGATTTTTTGGCTTTTGCTTTTTATGAATCACATGTAAGAATTGTAAAAAACTAGTTCATCTTAGGATTTATTAAGATAAGTGTCACTCAAGGAATACATATAACGGTAACCTAAAATAAATTCAAAAATCATAGATATAAGTTACTAGCCTTTGCCCGCGGCTTCGCACGCGTTAAATTCGCGGTAACACATATCTAGTCGCAAGTTGTGTGAAGACACTTCTGATTATTCTAAAGAGTCAGAAGCTCTATAGGGTAAAAAGTAACTCGGACAGTATCCATGACAAATATCAAGCCATGTTTCAATACGTATTCAATATATATCTATAAACACTTTCGCATTTATAATTTTAGTAGGTAGAGAAAATCGTTTCAGCCGTTTGAGCGTAGTATATAATTATATTATTAGTTTAGATAGGTATGCGAACAGTGTAATCATCGATCACAATATGACAATATTTTTGATGTGACAGTACTGAAAGATAGCACATGCGCAGCACTCAATTATTCGCGCATGCGTTCTTACTTCCAAGAGGAAAATTTCTGCCGTACAAATTTCTATCCTCCCTACAATCCCTCCCAGTTTAATTTTTGAAACTTATGGTAGCCTATGTCCGTCTCCATTATCCAATATATCTCTATATTAAATTTCAACCAAATCGGTTCAGCCGTTTTCGCGTGAAAACGGAACATACATACATACATACACACTTTCAAATTTATAATATTAGTAGGGATAATCATATAAGAAGTATTCTATCAATCCGCCTATCGCAGTCCACTGCTACACATAGGCCTCGCCCAACACGCGCCACAGTACACGGTCCTCAGCCTTCCGCATCCAGTCTGTCCCAGCCACCTTTTCCAGGTCGTCGGTCCACCTAGCCGGGGGTCGCCCTACCTTACGCTTGCCGAGGCGTGGTCTCCACTCTAGGACACGCTTGCTCCATCGGCCAACAGTCCTTCTTCAGATATGGCCAGCCCACTGCCACTTGAGCTTACTGATTCTGTGAGCTATGTTGGTAATTTTGGTTCTTTGTCTTTGTGATAACGTTTCGGATTTTATCCTTCAAAGAGACGCCAAGCATAGCCCGTTCCATAGCTCGCTGCGTGACTTTTAGTTTGTGGACTAGTCCCACTGTGAGTGTCCACGACTCGGCACCATACGTCATAACAGGTAGAACGCATTGGTTGAAGACTTTGGTCCTCAGGCATTGCGGTAGGGGCGAAGAGAAAACTCGACGTAGCTTGCCAAATGCTGCCCAACCCACTTGGGTTGGGCAGTGTTTGGCAAGCTACGTCTCAGTAAGATCCAGTTGGATCCTGCGGTGGATTTTTTTCTCGAAGTTGTTTCAACCAAGCTGGACTACTTGACCGAGGTAGACATACTCTTGAACAACTTCAAGTATCGATTCGTCGTCGAAATGGCCATTGTGTCCCGTCAGAGGGCCACAGGGTAGGGACGTAGGGTGAGGGTCCACATCAGCAGTTGGAATTTATTTCGGCTGTTGATGTGGTTGGTGAAGGCTATACGGAGGGCGCAAGCGAAGGATGACGGCTAGAGTTGGTAACTCGGCTCAGGCCGTTGACCCAAGCGGGCGCCCGAAGTCGTGCTGTAAACCAGCCCCGCGTTCCTATATCCCTCTGGTAATCCTAACGTCCGGTATGACGTTCCCTGATGCGGGCTCCATGGAGGGTGGGAAGCCAGAGGGATGAAGTCTTAGTAAACTCGCATAACGAAATCCCATTAATTACCCCAACTGCGACGGTGGCAGCGAAAGCTGTGCCCGCCGCATCAACTAAACAGATGGTTGACGCCGTGGCTTCGGCTGCAGGTGTTAAACCATCCCCCAAAGACAAGACTTTAGCGCTGGCTAACGCTAGTACTGGTCCCGTCCTTACAATCGTCAGCCTGTTTGAAATCAAGCGGGAAGACTGACTCCTCCTTCGCAGGCTGGCAAGTGGTAAGTCACCGCAAGGGCAAGGGTAAGGGCAAGACCACCAATCCTGCCCAACACCCGCCCACCACACAACCGAGTGGCCCCGCTGCTACCAGCTCTGCGAAGAAAAAGAGGGCAAACAAAAACAAGAGACAGCGCCTGGCAATAAGGCGGAAGGCGGCACAAACCGCTGCCGCAGCCGGTGCTGCCTCTACAAAAACAGCGGAGCAGGCCGCTGTCGCAGGTCCCAGTAATGTGACCAGCGTGCAGCCTGCGCTCAGCAGTAGGGGGTGCACGAAGGCCGGAGGCAGTACGGGGAAGCCACCTGCCGCCAAGCGGCGGGCTGGTCACCCTGGACGGCATCCAGCCCCAGCACCACCAGGAAATACGGCAGGTAAAACTGCCGAAAACAAGGAAAGAGGTGAGGCCAAACGTGCTCTCAACGAGACCAGCTCGCCTCGAGGGGAGCACAAGAAGCTCCCGCCTCGACTCCTCCACGATACAGGGGAAGTCCTATGCACAGGTCGCCAAGGCATCTCTGGGCGTTGCAGTAACATGCAAGCGCACAGGGAACTTGTCGAAGGAGTTCGTGGACCGGATACTCACGGAGATTCAAAGGAAGATCCTGAGTGACGTCTGGTCGACTAAAACCCCAAAACGCCCCGCCCCTGCGTTCACCGGGAAACCCATGCACGCGGACGGGGTTCTCAAACTCTGGTGCGCCGACGAGGCAACACGTACCTGGCTGACGGAGGCGGTCTCTCTCCTGGTCCCACCACCGGGCTTCGAACTGGAGGTCATGGGCCAGGAAGAGGCCCCGAAGAGAGTGCGGTGCGGCGTTGTCGTTCCCAACGAACAGGGAGTCTGGGACGACGTGCGCGACGTGGGTCGGGCTCTGGAGTTCCAGAACCCCTGGTTGGCGGTCGACAAATGGTCTCTGCTGCACTCGAAGAGACAGTCAGGTGGGTGGTTCCTGGTCGTGGGCGTCCCGGAGGAACAAGTCCCGGTCCTGGTGCAGAACGAGCGCCGTCCCGCGTTGGGGCTGGGTGCAGTCTACGTCCGGTTCCGGGACTCTACAGGAAAGTATGTCGACCATCCTCCGGGATGCCACAACTCCACACAACAAGCCTCAAACACCCAGTCAGGGTGCTCCGCGGAATCCGGCCTGTCAGAGTCGGCCGCGTCTGGCTCGGGGGCTGGCCCGTCAGCCGAGGGTAACTCGGAATATGAGAGCCTGCTCCTGAGTCCGGTGCGGCGGGACGACGGGGTGGAGGCTGGCGACATCCTGGCTGGCCTAACGCAGCTGAAGGTCGGGAAGGAGGGGACATCACCCACAGATGAACCCTCTGCCTAATGACGTCAGCTGTCTACAAATCAACCTCCATCATAGCCAAACGGCCACTGCGCTACTCCGCAAATGGATGGAGGTCCAACATTCAGCCATCGTGCTCATCCAGGAACCTTGGATAAGGTGTGGCCTCATTAGAGGCCTCTCCAGCCTGGGAGGTAAGATTTACTATTCTACTGACCACACACATCCAAGAACCTGCATACTTACAACTAAAAACATCAGAGCCCAAGCTTTAACGGAGTTCTGTTCCAGAGACATCACAGCAATACGAATTGAAATAATACACCAAGGAGTATAGCGGTCGTTTTCGCAGTGGTCTACATGCCCGAGGCCGAAGACCCGCCTCCGTTCGACCTCACGCGTCTGGTTAACCAGTGCGAGAGAACCAATACGGAGGTCGTAATAGGAACGGACTCCAATGCCCACCACCAAATGTGGGGCATGGACTGCAACAATAACAGAGGTAAGTCACTGGTTGAATACTTATTCACCACTAATCTTACCCTATTAAACACACCTTCGTCACTAAACGTAGTCAGACAATTATCGACTTAACTCTCGCAACAGAAGGAGCGGCTGAACGCAACAAGGGATCGCACGTCTCGAAAGAGGCATCATGCTCAGACCACAGATGGATCAGCTTCTCCATGAAAGTCGATATACAGCCCACACAGCCCCGCAGGAAACTACACAACACTGACAAAGCAAAGTATGTCTTACTACTTAAAGAGAAACTTACCCTTACGGCCACGCCGCTGGTACTGGGTGACACTGAACAGATCGACGATCAGGTATGTATACTGACGCAGTCGATGCTAGACAGCTATTATGCAGCTTGCCCGGAAACCACTCCGCCTTAAACCCCGGGGAAACAACCCTGGTGGGGCGCTGAACTTGAACGTAAGCGCAAGAAGGTAAGAAAGTCTCTAAATAGAGCAAAGAACACAAGCGCGGACGCAGATTGGGACGCTTATAAAGCGGCCAAATCAGACTACAGAAAATGCCTCAGATTCAGACGCACCATGGGATGGAGAAAATTCTGTGGGAGCATTGAATCCTGCCAACAAGCAAACCGGGTAAGGAAACTACTGGCCCAGCAACCAACGGTTGCACCAGGTACTCTCCGTAAACCGGATAACACATACACCACATCGGAGGAGGAGACAAGACGCGTCCTACTTGAAGCTTACCCCAAATGTAATTTTACCGTAACTTATAATTGATTTTGTTTAAGTTCATTCTGTCGTTTTCATCATACTACGTGGGACACTCAGAAAGTTTTGCGACACTAAAAAACATGTTCTATAAGTAAATATATTTTTATTACATCTTTTCAAAGTACTCTCGATCAGCCTCTATACAAAGTTTCATGCGTCTGAACCAGATTTCAAAACACTTTTTCCAGTCCGCCGCAGACACCTCATTTACAGCCTGCTCGAACTCTGAGAGCGCATCATCCGGCGACGTAAGTTTTATTATTTTGAGCTGAGTTTTATTTTTGGGAATACGAAGAAGTCACACGGTGCTAGGTCAGGGCTGTAAGGAGGGTGACCCAGGAGTTTGACCGGTGTGCTGTCTAGGAAGTCCCTCGTTATGATTGCGGTGTGGGCGGGCGCATTATCGTGGTAGAGCAGTAGTCCGCGGAGCCCTGTGTTTGGTCGCTTGTTGCTCACAACAGAGAAAACTTCTGCCAAGCATTTGGTAATATATTATTCGGTGTTAATGCTTCTTTGGTTTCGTAAAGGAATAGACACCAAGTAGCCATTCATATTGAAAAAGCTCGCGATCAAAATCTTCCCGCCGCTTCTAGGTCGCTTTACTTTCGTAGGCGTTGATTCGTTTTGAAACACCCAAACCGTCGACTGGCTCTTTGTTTCTGGATCGTATTGATAAATCCAGGATTCATCACCTGTAACGATGTCATAAACACGCCGAGACGAGCCTGCTTCAAATTTGTCTATCATATCATGTCACCATCCCACCCTTGCCTGCTAGTGAACATCGGTGAGGTTGTGCGGCACCCGGCGTGAAACTATCCTCCGCACCCGTAGATGCGCGTGTAGAATCTCGTGAAGGCTTCCTGATCCAATCTGCAGTATATGCTGAATCTCCTGGTATGAAACTCGTCTATTGTCTTGCTATCATTTTTTTCACTGCTAGCACGTTTTCTTCCGTATCAGCCGTCAAAGGGCGACCACTTCTTTCTTCATCCCCCAAAGTTAGTCGACCGCGCTTTAATTCATTATACCAACGATAAACGGTTGCCTTAGAAGGGCATGCATCCATGAATGCCATTTGAAGTCTGTCGTACGATTCGTCCGGTTTCAGGCGAAACTTAAAATCGTAGAATATCATAGCGCTAAAATGTTCTCGGCGCAAATCCATTTTTCAATGAGACTCGGTAATTTTAATTAGCTCGCAAAAAATGTGGAGGGAAGTTTTGAATTTAGAACGTACCAATTTTTACTTATAAGTAATCATATTTAAAAAAAAATTATAACTGGCCAGTCTCACATACATAAAAACTTTTTCTCGCAATACTTTCTGAGTGACCTGGTAACGTAAAATCAGGATGTCTAAAAATTTTATTGCGTTTTACTGACTAGTTGTCTGTAATATTATTCATTTGTAGTAAATAAATTCAAATTTCAGGACAGATTATTTATTGCTTGTGATTAATAAAATATCAAATATAGAGTACCATCTACATATGTACTTTATCATTGACTATTATTGACTTTAATTTACAGGATAACTTACGCGTTAAAAACTACAAAAGTCGGAATTCATGAAAATTCTTTTGGACAATTCGACCACAAAATCAAATATATTTTCGTAATAATTTAAAAATTATCAGGCAGTCATAAAAAATAATAATATATGGCAGCGATAGCCTAATGATCCCAACAGACTGCCGTGCAGAGGGTATCGGGTTCGAATCTGGCGCGCACCACTGACTTTTCGGAGTTATGTGCGTATTGAAATGTTAATTATCGCTTGTCCCGTGCCTCGGAGAGCACGTTAAGCCGTCGGTCCCGGTTGTCATGAAGATCGTTGACAGTCGTTACAGGGCGTCAGTACCTTCTAAATAAACTGACACTATTCTAAAACATGGTATATCGCTATCCCTCTGGGTTGCTGAGGTCAGACAGGCGTTCGCTCAGTGGAAAAGCTAATAATCAGTCAAATCCAGTTAGACTAGTAAGCGGACCCCGGGTTGAAACTGGGATAACGCTAAGAGAAAGAAGAGTAAATTGAGCATTGAAAAATAAAGACCGTACAAAACGTATAAAAGTTCACTAAAGTTTAAAATCTAAAACACAACTGTTTGAAATAAAGGTTGTGAAGCTCTGAATGTGTGTTTACAAAATGTCTGTCTTCTCGTGGCACCAACTATAACGTCAATCTTGAACCCGCAACCTCGAGGAACTGTGTCCATACGTTAAGCTACTAAAGTATACTAAGTAAGCATCAAAGTATACTAAGTAAGTATACTTAGTAAGTAGATGAAGTCTAAATAGGAGGAATAAATTGTGTAGAAAATGCTCTATACCTGAGTTCGTTCTAGATTTTTGAGAGCCAATTTTGTGGAATATTCGGTTTTCCCTCTATGTGTATTACTTGTAAAACAATGTTATTATCAATGGTAGTGAAGCATCTGCCTATCGAGTTACAGAATTTCATAATTTTTCAGGTAGTTTTACACATGTTTGGTATGTTGACCAACATCGATTAATATAATTTAAAATTATTGAACAATTGAAATTAAACGGTAACGATAGCAATGATGAAAGCGTTATTGGCGTGGATGAGATCGTGAAGGCACTGGGAAGTATGAAAGTAGGTAAGGCTGCAGGATATGATAGGATTACAGTCGAAATGCTGAAGGCTGGACAGGGCATCATAGTTGGTCAGTTGCAGCGGTTATATAACTTGTGCTGGAGCACCGGCCGAGTACCTAATGACTGGGCCACAGCTGTAGTTGTGCCTCTTTATAAAGGAAAAGGCTCGCAACAAGATTGCAAAAACTATAGAGGCATTAGCCTTCTCAGCATTGTTGGCAAATTGTATGCAAAGGTACTTATTGAAAGAGTTATGGAAGTAACCGACAAGAAAATATGGGATGTACAAGCGGGATTTCGAAAGGGTATGGGATGCACGGATCAGGCTTTTTCCTTGCGAAGCATAGCCGAAAAGTTTTTGGCCAAAGGTCAAAAGGTCTATTGCGCATTCGTGGATTTGGAAAAGGCTTACGATAAAGTGGTGAGGAATGAAATGTGGTCGGTGCTGTTAATGAATGGAGTGGACAGCAGCCTCATTCGAGCTCTGAAATCCTTTTATGAGGATTCTAGAGGTTGTGTGAGGATAAACGGGGCATACACTGACTGGTTTACCATCGAGAAAGGTGTTAGACAGGGATGTGTAGCGTCGCCGTGGCTGTTTAACCTCTTCATGGACAGTTGTTTGCAAGATTTAAAACATAGTGACTGCGCAGTGGCGTAGCGTGGGGGGGGCCGGGGGGGCCATGGCCCCGGGCGGCACATTTAAGGGGGCGGCAAAAGACGCCGCGAAAAAAAAAATTAATATATAATAAATACTTGGCGCGCGCACTGACACGATCCCAGTAGGACCGTGCGGCGGCGCGGGCGCAGTAGAAAGAATAACAATCGAAAACAAAATCATCATGATTTTCATTACGTGAAGATTTGCTTGAGTAGGTTGCAATATTCCGGTGATGTACGAGCCTATTATGAGTAATTAATAAATCCATTTATCAGGGCTGAGCCGCCCCTGTGTGCGATGTGTGCCGCCCCTATTGCCATGGCGCAACTGGCGCACATAGGCGCCAGGGCAATAGGGGCGACGCGTATAAAATAATACATCATACTCTTTACAGTTGAATTGGGCAGAAAGCAGGTACAGGTCTCCTAAGACAATAGTCACACCTGCGTTTTATATATACGCTTTTTGAACTTTGACTCCAATATTTATAATATTTGCATTAAAATCAAAGCCGATTATTTCACATACTACAAACGCCTTTTGCTAATTTTTGGACGCAACAGCCCCAATTCCCGGCAGCTTCGTTATTCCCGGCCAAGGACGTGGTGGCGGGTACGTCGGTGCATGTGTTCTGTAAGACTATCGGGCCACGGCAGGCAACCAAAATAATTTATACAGCATACCTTGCGTCTTACAACGAACATAATCTACGGCAAAAGAACACCTCGCCGAGCTCAAGGTAGAATTAAGTCACATAACGTGGCACATACTGCGGTTATCAGAAGTCCGATGACAGGGGGAGGACACGGTAACTCCAGAGTCAGGTGACTTTTGCTACCATAGAGAAGGCGACCTACTCTTGGGGTGGCGTCGGTTTCCTGGTCTGGAGGAGGTTTGTGGAAGTCGGTAGGGTGTCGCCCCGGGTAGCGTACCTCGTACTTAAACTCACCAATAGGAGCGGTCTAAAGGTGATTTAAGTAGGTATATACGCGCAACTCAACTCACCCTTAGGCCTTACGAGATGGCTGAGGCCATGTACCAGGACACTGTTAAGGCAATACCTAGTAAGACCAAAGCTCAGTACTTCAACGCGAAAGTGGAGTACAAGAACTCGGCGAAACGAAAATCGGAGGCCACGGCGTGGGGCACGAGAATCATATGGCCGAATGCTAGTTAACTACCTCGTAGCAGAGGGCCTTTTCTAAATGAACTCCTTTTGTAAGAAGAAGCGTCACAGGCAGTGGACGCCAAGACGCCAGTGGTGGCCAAACCGCGATAATGTGACAAGCAAGGTGAAAGCCTACATCAAGACGGACTGAAACTTAAAGACGGTGATCAATACGATAAACATCTGAAGCGATCACAGACGAGTACGAGGCTCTCTAAATATTAACCACAGAACTGAGAAGGCCCAGTGAATGAAGCCTACTCTCAGATTTACATTGACTCCCATCCTCAGCATTAAGCAGAAGACAGCCGCAGTGGTCATGGTACTAGGAGATTCGTCTCGAAAGATCTGCTCCGCATAGAGAAAAAACAAGCAGTCTAAACTGCCAGCCGAGACTCTCGAACTGATGAGGAAAAGACGTGAGGTGCCATCCTGTCGGCTATCTTCGCCGGAAGGAGAGGCCGTAAAACGACAAATACGAAATCTTACGCAACGAGACCTACGACGCATTAACACTCGGGCTATCGAGGCTGCGATCGAGAAAACCCCGTCATCAATCCCCGGATCATAAGTCTTCGCTCTGCAGTCGAGGTGACACAATCAAACGACACTACAATCGCGGATGGCCGAATCGTGAACTCAATGTTCGAGATTCTCGAAGACGTTGATAGGTTTTATCGACACTTGTTTACCTCGCGAGCAGATCGACGACTACAGTGCCCTACACACCACTACACCGAAGCCGTCCCGAATGTCAAACAAAGTGAGGTGAGGTCGGCTCTTAAAAATAACAAAGCATCTAGTGATGACGGAAATTCATCGACATTTAACTTGTTAACATCTTTTTAGCCGTCTAGGCCTAGACTAAGCTATACATATCGAGCCTGTTATGGAAGAACATCGTAAGCGACAAAAATACAATTTTACATGAGAGGTATTTTATTGGTTATTTTTTACTTGCCAATAAGACACTTCCGATTTTTGTAGTATGTGCAAAACACGTTAGGATCTACGTATAATCAATCAAATAATTACAGAAAGAGTTACATAATGAGAACTTTTGTCGCTTAATATAAAATTGACGGTCGTGATTTCATCATGTTTTTCAAAATTCGTCATTTACGTTATTACTTTTCTTTATTATTAGAGGTAATTATTTCATATCAGGTATATCGATGTCAATTATTGACAGTAAAACAAAAAGACAATATGCATAAATCTATTTATTTGAATAGTTAGACAATTTTTATTTAAACGACTTTCATTATTATCAATAAATTAATAGAATCAATCATTCGTCCTCTTCGAGAGTCTTTGAACGTATTGACTTCAGGCTCCGCAATGAGTGTACTGTCTCTGACTGTCAGAAGGGCTTTCGCCCAGGACTAGGGACTATGGACCCCATATTCGCTCTAAGAATGCTGGTAGAGAATTACAGAGAAAAAAGGAGAACTCTACGCCAAGCTATCTGGTGGGCCTTCGGTCTCAAAAATGTGTCCAAATTATATATCGATATTATCAGAGATATGTACAATAGTTCCTTATCTGAAGTGCGGACCGCTATTGGAGATACTTCTTCATTCCCCGCAACAGCTGGGGTACACTAGGGCTCTGCTTTAAGTCCCTTTCTATTTATAGTGGTTCTGGATACCATAACGACCACCATCCAGGAACAGCCGCCATGGCTGATGATGTAGGTACGCTGATGACATAGCTCTGATCGACGAGAGTAGGGACAACTTGGAGCGCAGAGTAAATGTATGGAAAAATGCTTTGGAAAATGGTGGTCTGAGGTTGAATGTAGCGAAGACTCAATACATGGGCGGCTGTAGTGATGGTCCCTCTACTATCCACGTAGGTACAAATGTATGAAAATGCTGTAAAAACTACTCAGTTCAGGTACCTAGGATCTGTACTACATGAGTCAGGCAATATTAACCACGATGTCCGAGCTCGTACTAGCGCAGCATGGGCAAAATGGCGCGAAGTGACAGGTGTGGTATGCGACCCTCACATGCCCCCTAAATTCAAAGGACTGATATACAAATGTATAATTCGGCCCGTACTCCTTTATGGCAGTGAGAGCAGCCCTGGACAAACACACTCAGGAGCTCCACGTCACCGTAATGAAGTTGCTGCGATGGATGAACGGCGTTACAAGAGCCGACCGTATTCGTAACGTCTACATCCGCGGTAGCCTTGGCGTCCGTGACGTGGCGGATAAACTCCAGGAGAGCTGACATGGTATGGCCATCTAATGCGCAGACCGGAGGAGTATATAGGTCGAAGATGTCTAGAGTGGGAAGTACCCGAAAATCGGCCTCGAGGACGCCACAGGAAGCGCTGGATCGACATCGTGAGAAGCAACATGAGTACCAACGGATTGACTTTGGAGGATGTAAAAGACCGAGCAAAATGCAGAGAACTGAGTAGGAAGGCGGACCCTGGTATAGACCGGGATTAATAATCGCCAGGCAGAAGAAGAAGATTCGTCATCCCATTCTTCCGGTAGTAAGTCTCTTGTATTATCATACGGTAAGGCAAGATATTCGTGCGCATATTGTGCAGGAATTTATACCCTTGTCACACATTTTTTTTCAAATCTTAGGTTTAGCAATGGGTATTCTTGCCGAGTATGCTGCCGTGGGTGCCTGGAGACGCTGACGACTTTGGCCAGATCTAATTAACAAGCTCAGATTCACGCGTTGGATTTCGCAATCAGTACTAAATCCGTAATTAAGTTCAATTATTTTTGGCATCTCTCTTTGAAAGCAAGCTGCTCTTAGCTTTGTAACTGCAATTTTTATTGATTTTGGAAATGCAAATTTTTCCAATCCAAGACGACGGCATTTTCGAGCATTATAATTCCATAATTCTTTGGATGGGTCCTGGCATTAGAAATTGACGTGGGCCATTGGGATAGTGCCCAAACTGTCCTTCCTTTTATGAAGATTAAAGGATTAAAAACATTTCAATGTTATAAAAACTCTAAATGAAATATAACTTAATTCAAATAAATATGCAGTCAAACAATTATATTAGAAAACTTCCTGCAAATAAACAAAACGCACCAGATTTTGGGTATATCTTAGAAATATGTTTTATCGTAAGTGACAAACGTTACTTACGATATGTGGTTACGATAATTCTGATTGTCTTAATATTTGAAACTTTAACTTTTGTCGTTTGCGATACTATATATTGTCTGTTGTAATTTTGACATTTATGCAAATATGGACCTAAGAGTCTTTGGGTTAGAGTCTAAATCATTTTAGCTGTACGTTACGATAAAAAAGTGAAATACCTATATTCTGTCGGTTACGATGTTTTTTCATAACAGGCTCGATATATTACAGCAGAGAAACGGCCGATGCTGTGCGCGACCCATTAACACCGCTGAGAGCTGCCACGTTTTGCGGTAAAATTATTATACCATAATTATGCTCTATGATATTCGAGCAACTGAGAGGGATCAAATGACAACATTTCTTTTTTAATCCTTGAAGCCGTTCAGCATGTAAAGCCAGAATAAAGGACATACTAATAAACATACCAAAACCCGAAAAACGTTATACTTTTGCAGAAACATTGGGGTAAAAAGGGGGCGGCGAATTGCCGAACGGCCCCGGGCGGCAGAAACCCACGCTACGCCACTGTGACTGCGGATTAAGGATGAATGGGTTACTCGTCAAATGCCTCCTTTATGCTGATGATCAGGTAATACTTGCATCTTCAGCGGAGGAGTTGCAGGAGATGGTAGCAATCATGCATGGTGCGTTAGAGAGGAAAGGAATGAAAGTGAATGTAAGTAAAACGAAAGTTATGGTTTTTGAAAAGGAGGAATGCGTTACGGCTTGTAATGTTTTGATCGATGGACAGCGAGTGGAACAAGTGAATGAGTTTGTTTACTTAGGTACGTTGTTTACAAGAGATGGTAAGAATGAAGAAGATATTGAACGGAGAGTTAATGCAGGTAATAGTGTGAATGGAGTTCTGAAAGCGTTTATGAACAGTCAAAACGTGTCCAAAAAGGCACGTTTGGCTGTACATAGAGGTGTGTTAGTGCCTACCCTTATGTATGGTAGTGAAAGTTGGGTATGGCAGAAGAGATTTGAAAGTAAAATAAATGCTGTAGAAATGAGAGCACTGAGAAGTATGTGTGGTGTGTCTTTGACCGACAGAGTAAAGACTTGTGTGATACGAGAGTGGTGTGGGGTAAAAGAAGATGTAGTGACAAGCATTGAGAAAGGCATGTTAAGATGGTTTGGGCACATGGAGAGGATGGATGACGATAGACTGACAAAGAAGATATATAAGGCAAGTGTGAATGGAACAGGACAAAGGGGAAGACCTAGGCGGACGTTCTCTGACCAGATTGGAGACATCCTGAAAAAAGGACAAGTCAGAAGTACCCTTAACAGAAGAGCACGCATGAGAAACTTGATGGGAGTGAGTGAAGCCAGTGAGGTATGTCAGGATCGTTGCAAATGGCGTTCCAAAGTCTCTGCCTACCCCTCCGGGAAACAGGCGTGAGTCTATGTATGTATGAAATTAAACTATAGTTTACGGATTTTATCGCGATATATTGGTTTGACTGGGATTACATTTAAAGTGTAAGCGCATTCCTAGATCATCTTAATTTTATTAATAACCAAATACACTTCACATTGGAATTTGAGGCAAACAATTATTTAGCTTCTTTAGATGTACTTGTTATCAGGAATAAAAACAACTCTTATAGCCACACTGGGTAAAGACCCACATAGATAGGTACTTAAACTTTCTTTCATATTAATCTCACAACCATCCTAAACAGTTAGCTAACGTAAGAATGTCTCTGTTTCAGAGAGCCCGAGGGCTCTGTGTAAGAAACACCTGGACGCTGAGCTTCAACATGTCAAGCAAGCCACTTTAGAAAGACAACTTGCTGTCCTCCCATATATTAAAGGCGTGACCGACAAGATTATCTAGAAGCGAGCCACAATCAAAACATACAACAAGCCGCCAACAAAGATTTGTCACGTCTTACCATTTGTCAAGTGTCAGTTGTGAACAAGGGCTCTCATACACGTGACATTTGACACTACTTATAGAATAAATGAGCAATTAAAACTATTCAACAACCGGATCGATACAAAATTTACCTCAGTGGGCCACTTGCCAGCTAGTTATTTTTTAGAGGTACAACTGGTCCAGTCACAAAAATACATTCGGGCGAGTGCGCCCGCAAAATCTGACTAAACGGTTCAACTCGCCTGCGGGTGAGATTTCGAGCGGGCGACTTGTCACCAATTTGATGAACTACTGATACTTGCAAAATAAAACCGTTATCTACTGGGGACGATCCGTGAGGCTATTGACATTTAAATACTAATTTCAAAGGGTAGGCAATAAGATCCGTAAACTGTAGTAACCCAGATAACAATGCAAACTTGCCAAACTTGCAGCAAGTTTAAATCAAACTTGCTAGTTTCACTGTGACAAACTTGCATGAAGTTGGTTTTTCAAAGGATTTGGATGACGACGAGCACAGGTTGGCGGTCGGTCCACCTCCTAGATACAGCAGGAGGTGCTCGACGACCAGCTGTTGTCGGACCACCAACCTGTGACTTGTACCTGTGCAACCTTTGCAAAAGCAAACTTCATGCAAGTTTGATGCAAGTTTGTCACAGTGAAACTAGCAAGTTTGATTTAAACTTGCTGCAAGTTTGTTGCTATCTGGGGAAAAAACTCAATTTCAATATGTAACATTCGCGTACATCTAAGAAGATATTATTATTGAAGAAAATATTGGACGAAACATTCACACTGTACCACTGTCGCCTAGTTCTCAATATAAAGCAGCGCAGTAGTATCGTCATCGATTAGAAACAAGGAGCACAGTGTTGTAGTTGCACGTGCAGCATTAGATTTAGTGGACAACGACATGCAACACTCAGTCAGTCAGTCAGTCAGACCATATGCTAGAGATTTCATAATACATTTGACACGCGCCAACTTACTCGTCCGCTATGTTAGCACGCGCGTGACACTGTGTGTACACATGTGTGAGTGTGTACTGTTATATCTACTTGTGTGTACTTACCGACGTGCTTGTGTAAGTGCTGCTGCGCGGATTCAGCCCCGACGTGCGGCTCCTGACTCGACGCCTGTGTATCAAACATTGGCGCTTTAGTTACACTTAATACAAAGAAAAGAGTCCTGTCTAGGGTATAATTATTTTATTTTTTTTACAGACTCACGCCTCACGCCTGTATCCCCCGCTGTAGTAATATTACACCCACATTTCGCCATGAATTTTTAGGTCCCACATAATAGGGGGCGAGCCTAATGCCTACCGGGCACATTACTCCATGCAGCTACTGAGAATTTCCTAACGGAAAAACCCAATAACACTTTGCCCGACCCGGAATCGAACCCGAGACCTCCTAATCCCACGCGCACATTTATGGCGCGAGACCAACGAGGCAATCTAGGGTATAGAAACATGGAAATCCCGGCACCGAACATAACGGGCTTTCCGGTTTTATTCAGTTACAAAAAAAGCCAGGAATCACAAATTGCACCCGGTAATCTCGGGATTTTTCGGAACAAAAAACAAATGCAACAAGAAACTTTTTAGATATTTTTATCTATTTTAGCTAAATTTAAGGAACTTACAAAAAGAAAAGAAAAGATATTTCAAACTTAATTTTACTTTAAAAAGTTCTCTATCATCATATCAACCGAAAGACCTCAACTGGACATAGGTCTCCCCAAGGCCCTCCATATGAATCAATCGTTAGGCGCTATCTCCATCCACTGCCCGCGATTCCAAAAAATCGTCAGTCTACCTTGTCCGTCCAGGAGCCTCTGCTACGAGATGCGTGGCGGCCCCTCTCCACAACCAGAAGTTTAAAGGTAGTAGAGCCTTGCTGATTTCAGCACGAATGCGCCAGCTCGACCAGGGAAGTACGACCCTCTCACAGAAGATCGACGTAAAGTAACAGTACCTAAACTGTTGCGTTTCGTTCGGTGAGTGAGAGTGCCGGAGGCCCTATCCCCTATTCCTTCTCCCTCATCCCACTTCTCATTCTATCTCTTTTCCCAAGCCCAAGGGGTGACGACGCACTTGTGACTCCTGTGGTTGCTTGTGTCCATGGGCGGCGGTAAATGCCATCAGGCGATTCGTCTGCTCGTTTGCCGCCTATTGCCATAAAAAAAAATACTTTTCTGCTCCAACGGCCATCGATTCTTCTGGCTATGTGCCCTGCCCACTGCCACTACAGCTTGTTTATTCGGAGAGCTATGTCCGTGACTTTGATTCACCTACGGATCTCCGAATTTCTTATTGTATCCGATCTCGCAAAAAAACTCCGAGCATAGTTCTCTCTATCGCCCTAAGAGTGACTTCTAGCTTGCTAATGAGGCGCATTGGGAACGGCTATGTCTCCGTTTGCATTCCATATGATAACACTGGCAAGACACACTAGACGTGAAGATATGCCGAAGTTTCCCGAACGTTGCCCAACCGAGTTGGATTCAACGATTGACTTCTTTCTCGAAGTTGGACCTTAGATAGATTCTGGATCATTTGTCCCAAACTGAATAGGAGCAGGTACGAAATGGATGTTACACAAGATTTTCGTCTTGTCCATGTTCATCTTAAGCCCTACTTGTTGGAAGATGCTACAGAGGCCACTGGGCACTGGTCCTGGAGACGGACTGACATGGTAGCGTTTTCGTACAAACACTTCAGCACTTCGATGTATCGATAGTCGATCTACCACCGTTGGAGACTCCAGCACTTCCCAGGTTTTTATCGAATTGAATGCTATCCCATAGTCCACAAAGGCCAAGCATAGAGGCTTGTTATAGTCCTCGGACTTTTCTATAACCTGCCGCAGCGTATGTTTGTGTTTAAGGGGAACTCACTTAGCGGAAACCATCTTGGCTTACCCTCGAGTATGACAGAATTAAAAAGCCTAAGAAGCATTTCCAAAGCGGGTAGGCCGTCAGCTTTCAAAAGGTATGTCGTGTTCCGTCATTTGAACTGTTTAAGGTTACACTAATCTCGTGCACGCTGACATCCTTTCGATCTTCTCCAAGAGCTGAGGTCTGGATGACATAACCCTGCCATATGCCCTGCCCAATAGACAGATATCTCTGGAACACTTTGGAGCCCTTGTTCCGCTCAATCGACTCTAAGTTTTTTCAACGGAGATAGCGTCTGTCTATTGTTGCGGCGATATTTGACATGTTACGGACCCTGTAGGGCACGGCAACATACATAATTCTTTTGCACCTCACTAGACATGCAAGCAAATGCGCCAAACACCCTGTATAGATAAGAATCAATCATAACACTAACCTCTGGCTGTTCCATCTGTTCCTCATGTTTCATATTTAAGGTATTTATTACTACAATCGGTTGATGTATCCATGGTTTGCTTTCACTTACATCATCTGCATTTTCTGCCCTATAAGAGAAATTTGTAATTATTTAATATACTAATTAAAATCATAACAGACGGTTATAAAGTTGACATCCTGATTAGGTAACAAGTGGTGAGTGCAGCCTGGCGCAAGTTCCTAAGAAAAATCCGAATGTATGAAACGTGCTATCTTTTTAATGGCTACTATTATATGTATAAAACGTGAAGATTGCATCCTTCACTATGTACCCTTGGAACAGTATTCTTTCAAAGTTAGACGGGTTATACGTACATCACCGCCTTGGCTGTCAATAGTGTCAAATGTCACAACTGTCACATTATTATCCAGATTGAACTTTGCCGCGTTATGTAATTTGTTTATTAAACGTAAAAAACATATTGTAAAAGTGCTTTATGTGTACCAAATAAATTTGATTTTACACTTCTAGTGTTAGTGTTACTATATTTATTTGATTAGCATTGAAAGGAGCGCAATGAAAACAAGCAAAATAACGTGTGAAATATGGCCTACAACAACATGCCGGTCAAGCAATGAAAAAAAGGGTAGGTATTTATGTCAAAATGTCCCTATATAAAGATCAATGAATATTTATAATGTTATATAATGTGATATATTTCAATGAAACATAAAATATAAGGTAATATTCTAAAGTTTCATATCCTAGTACTTTGTAGGTAAACAATAGTGCTGCCTGTCAGTTATCGATAATCCGTTATTAGAAATTGGCACAAGGACTAAAAATTCTATTCTTTTTTTCTTTTTAGATGTAAAAATGGGTAGCTGCAACTGGAAACCAAGACTTGATTTATGTGCCCATTGAAAAATTACATCAGTTGAACTATGTGTGTGGCAAGTATTTTAAGCCGAAAGACTTAAAAAAAAAGGAACAAAAGTCAGAAAAACAGCTGTGCCTTGTATCTATAGACATTTCTTTAAATCCTATTACAGAAGAAATGTTGAAAACCTTTCCATTACATGTACATACATATATCTTTTAGTTCTGCGTATTTTTCTTCGCTAATCTAGAATAGATTTAGAAAATAGGTTAATTTGTTTGAATAAACACATAAATATTAAATACATCTTTTATTTGTGTTGGAAAAGTATTATTCTAGTCGAAACATAATTATAATAATTTCTTACCGAATATTATCGATATCGATATTTCGTTAATCACTAGAGGGTACATCCCTATATTGACGACTATGACAATGCTGACAACATAAAAACGATGTCAATTAGTATCTTTATGTTGGTACGAGTTCTCCCTGCACGTTTCATACAAAGCTGAAAGTCTCGCATGATCTATGGCACATCCGCCTCTTCTTACGTAGTATTTGTATACTCTTTGGTGAGTGCTTCAAACACAAAGACATAGGTACATACATATAAGACTTAGCATTCTCCTAAAAGCTGTTAAACAATAATTATGACCAAAAACATGCAAAAGAGATAACCTTAAAATGTTATAATTATGTCTAATGTTGAAATAGTAAAAGTTACAAATAATTATTGTACAGTATAATCATAGTTTTTAACTAAAAAGTGCCTTATGTGGACATTAGTGTCCCAATGAGGAGCTTATCGGGACACCTGGCAACACTAGTTGAATCTGAGTGTCCTTTGTGTCAATTAGACATACCTACTTATTGAGTTATAGTACACTAGCTCTTGCCCGCGGCTTCGCGCGCGTTATATTCGAGGCAACAAACATTTACTTTCACTCTCAAGTTGTGTGAAGGCACTCTTGATTAAATCTCTATAGGGTATGAAGTAACTCAGTCAGTATCCATGATATTATTTTCTATTATTGCCTACCGAAAGGTAGGTCCATAATAACATCACCTTGACTGTATGAGTCAATGAATACAGATTTACAGTCAAAAGTCACCGCCATGTTCCAATACATGTCCAATATATATCTATAAATACTTTCGCATTTATAATATGAGTTTATATATGCGAACAATATAATCACCATGCACAATAATAATATTACAATATGTGTTGTGACAGTACTGACAGATACCACATGCGCAGCACTCCATACTACAGCGCATGCATTCTTACTTCCAAGAGGAAAATTTGTGCCGTACTAACTTTTACCCTCCCTACAATCCCTCCCAGTTTATTTTTTGCAACTTATGGTACATTGGACAAACCAAGAGAAGCATAGGCATTCGACTAATGGAACATATAGCTGACATTAAACACAAAGGCTCGACGAAGTCTGCTGTGTGTGAACATGTAGAACAAGGAACCAACCATTACCTGCAATTTGATAAACCACAGATACTGGCAAAAGAACACCGCTTTATTCCAAGAATGATACGAGAAGCTATTAAAATTAAAAAACATCCTAATTTCAATAGGGAAGATGGTTGGAATGTTCCTCCAGCTTGGGACCCTGTTATCAGGCTAATGAAACCCAAGAAGGACAAAGTCACCAGAAGACATCAAGACACAGTGAGCACATTCTGCGTAGATAGTAACACCAATAGTTGAAAAATGTTCGGGTACTTTGAGATAACTTTTAAATTCAAGACAAAGACAAATACCACCTCAGTCTGCCGTGAACATGAATCCTGTAAAGAATTCGAAACATCGGCTAGTAATAAAAATGTAGTTTCTAGACCATTCGGTTTAAATGTAATAACAAGTGAAACCAATATAACGCGATAAAATCTGTAAACTGTAGTTTAATTTCAACTTATGGTAGCCTATGTCCATCTCCATGGTCCAAAATATCGCTATATTAAATTTCAATAAATTCGGTTCAGCCGTTTAAGCGTGAAAACGGAACATACATACACACTTTCGAATTTATAATATTAGTAAGGATGTCTGTGTGTACATGATTACCAGTCTGTACTCACCTGTGTTCTTCTTCCGCAATATTTTCTTCATAATCAGAGGATATAGGCTCGTCTTTCACTTCTACACTCTCTGTTTCAATAATATTGCTCAGCATGTCACTCTCACATTTTATTGTATCGGTTTGCTTTCGCAACTGAAAATTTAATTATCATTGTTCACTCTTGAGATGTTCACTAGACTAGTGCCCTTGGGTACTTGGATGCCATTACTTAATATAACTTACTTGTATAGGTTGAGTGCTAAGAATCTCATAGTACTGAACATTTGAGCAACTCAAGTGGCTCTGGCTTTTGTCAGCTTCAAACTGAGAACAAACATAATATGTTACATAAGAAACAAGAGATGCTCACTCATAGTACAGAGCTGGCATGTCAAAACACACTCACCGGAACACTCTGCAGCACATACTGACACAACATGCTGTGTGATCTCACTACTTTACTTCTGAATCTGTTATATTTGTGCAACAATGCTGAACATTCATAGCACAGCCACTGAGGTAGTCCATCTGTAGGTGAGATCTGAAATAAAGTGTTAGTAAAATCAGCTCATTCAAAGAATTGTGTTTAAATTAAATTACTGCTGCATTTTATAGTTTCAGGAGAAAGATAATTCATTTTGAAAATACTAAATCAAACTATGATATAGGTTGCCTAAAGCGATATAAGTACCTACTGGTTATAGTACTTAAAATATATTTAAATTGAATGATCTAGAACTACATTTTTTTATCAACGAGACAGAAGAAACATTAGCTAGTAAAGCAATTTTTCAGTTTCTTTACATGAACCATGGTCATACAGCATACTACATAATAACTAAATACAGGATATGCATTCATTAAATGAAAAGTGATTACAAATAGAATTAAGGACTGGGTTAGTTGGACCCAGTAGCGAGTCTTCAGTATTAATAAAGGCCAATTATATTGTTGTTCTAACAAAATTCATTACTCATAAAGCAAATAGTTCTTATTTGAATTTTGAGTAATGAATACCTATTATTGCAATGTGATTTACAATGAGACAACAGAACTAAACGTCAAAATGCTGAAACTAAATGCAAAGAATGCAGGTACATAATTTTAATTAAAACAAAATAAATATGGGTACATAATTGTATGAGGATATTTTGAACCTTTGTAACTTGAACTTGAAAGGGCGGTAATAACTGTATCTTACAAGAATGCCGGTCAAATCCTTGAAAACAGCTTCCAAACGCGTAGCTTTGATCATACGACGCTCAGTCGCCAGACAACCTCTACAAACGCTCGAGATCTGTTCATAACTCGAGCTCAAGTTTGCCATCGCCTCACTGTGAGCTATGCTTATTGTTTCCATTTAAAAAGATACACTTTGGAATTAAAATTAAACAGTTTGCCTAAAACAGCCTGATCGCTATCACTAACAAAAATAATGCCTACATTCATCAATGACATTAGTTAGCTTGACAGTTGACAGTTCGTCTCGCACAGACTTCACCAGTGTTCATCATGTTCATGCTTAGAGTAAGGAAATAACAATATTTGAGAGGGCAAATAGTACAGTACTCGCCAATCTTTATGGCCGCTCTGAATGTAGCCATCATTGGTACGAACTTGCGCATCTTAATATCTCTATGTTGCGCATGGTACAGTTAGGTGGACATGTCATAACCAAGAAAATATATTTTTAATTAGGTATTGAAAATTAAAATCTTCAGTTACGTTGTTAGATTAGCTATATTATATTGTTTAATTACATATTCAATCAAATTCGAGTAATGTAAATTCAGTTAGGTGAAGAGACTTTTAAGCTTAGACTTCTTTCCTTCTTCATAAACGTTAATACGTCAAACACCATTTTCCGTGTTTGGTGACGTGAAACATAAAAACGACCGCAAGGCATGATCAATGAAAATGGTAACTATATCAGTACAAATAACAATAAGAAACAACGATAGTAACGAGAAACAATAAAGAAGTAACACTGAAACTATTCTAAGCGCGACGATACTGTCAGAGCTCAGCGAATATTTGAGTCGTGTAATATTTTCTCTTCCGTGTGTACGAACTGTTATATCCATAATTAGTTCCTAATTAAATGCTGACATCTGCACTATTTATATTATATATAGGGCCATAAGCCACGCGGCCAACGAGTCGCAGATAGACCGCGAGCCGCAGAAGTCCCGTCGTAGCCGTCGTTAACAAGTCAGACAGATTGTCATTTTTTTTCTAGTAAAGTAAAGTGAGGCATTAGGTGTTTGTGTCTGTGTAAAACTCTATTGCAATAAACTGTGGTTCCAGCTGAAATAAAAGTGTTTTTTTAAAAAGACAATCCGCGGCTGCCGCCTAACATTGGTGTCAGAAGTGGGATCTCGTAAGTGGTTTCCGTGCAAACCCTGAGATCCGAATCCGAGGTCGCCGCGCTTTCGTCACGTTGATCGACGGTCAGTCTCAGCCCCTGGAAGCGCTGAGCCCGCATCAAGCACTTCAGCATCGTGGTCGACAGTAAGTCTCCTCCTACGTCGAGCCTGCACCACCGCCACACCACGTGGTCGACGATAAGCCTCCGCCAGCGTCGTGAGCCCGCACCACCACCGTCTCCAGACACCGCCCCGTGTCGTCACCGTCTTCTGCACTCGCCATCATCCAAACCATCACGGATCTTCGAAGCCGTCCGCACATCATTGGTCGCGCCCCGTGTCGTCAGCGTCTTCTGCACTCCACATCGTCACGGATCCTTGAAGCCGTCCGCACATCTCAGGTCGCGCCCCGTGTCGTCATTGAAGTCACCACGGATCCTTGAAGCCGTCCGCATACTTTCGGTCGCGCCCCGTGTCGACATCAATCCCGTTCGTGTACGTGTTATAATTCGACTCTGATCGGACCTCGCGTCACGGACTCGTCAGCGTCTCTCAAGTTACTCCTCAAGAATTCGATTTCCATATAGACTCTAAAACTACATCTTGCATAGGAACAGTGCGTCCAGGCATGTTGCTGATCCTGATACTGTAAGTCTTTTTATTGTTATTCTATTGCATTTTATATTTCTGTGTAATTCTGTGTGTATCCTTCCTAAATCCTAAACCATGTCCGTAAAAACCGAACATGAGAAGGTAACCCTAAATGTACTTACTAAATTCATTAGGCCATATAAGGGAGACCGCGAAACACTTCCGGCTTTCTTAACGAACTGTGACAATGCTATGTCATTAGCAGCACCTGAACAGCACGGCATTTTGTGTAAATATATCATATCACAATTAGAGGGAAAAGCCCAACTAGCGTGCAGTCTAAAAACATTTACACAATGGTCAGACCTAAAATCATTTCTACGGTCTACCTTTGGTGAAAGAAAGCACAGTTCCCATTTATTAATAGACCTTCAAAATTGTAAACAGTTAGCTACAGAAACAGTAACGCAATATTCGTTGCGAATTGAAGCCTGCTTGACCAGAATCCAAGCAGACATCCATTATTCGTGTTCAAATGAACAAGAACTCATAGGTAGAATAGCTGCCATGGAGGATCTTGCCCTAAATACTTTTATAATGGGCCTCAATCCCAACATATCGAATATGGTCCGCTGCCGAAATCCTACTTCCCTAAATTATGCGGTAACACAAGCCGTAGAGGAAGAGAAAATTTTCAATTTAAGCCGCTTATCGCAACGCACAGGCAAATCTTGTACGATCTGTAACAAACAAGGGCATACTGCCAATGAATGTTATAAAAAGAAAGCTAGCTCTCCTCCAGTTCAAAAATCCTATCATGTCCCGAATCCTTCATCTCATTTTCAGGCATCTCCAAGCAATCGACAGTATCCTAATTCCAATCATTCTAATTTTAATAACTCTAATTTTAACAATAAGTTTTGCGCATATTGTAAACACAAGGGTCATGTTATAAACGAGTGCCGCAAGCGTCAATATAACAATCAACACCGCTCCCAGAACTCGCTACCCGATGCCGCGCCTCGAACTCAAAGTAATACCGCCAGTACACGTGTACCGAATAACGCTGCGCGCGTGCATTGCTGTGAACACGACTCCAGTTATGCACCTGTTGATGGTAATAATGAATGCGATTTAAACGCGAATTGATTTCGGATTCGTGCCTGCCGAAATCAATAAATAATAACGGCACAAATTATTTTACTAATTTTAATGCAAACTCTTATCCCAAATCTAATACTAGCTCTTATACTAATTCTTATACTAATTCTTATGCTAATTCTTATGCTAATTCTTATACTAGGTCTTTTACCAATGATCAACAGGATCATTCGGGTCGTATTTTAAGTAAACATAACTTACCAAATCTTAATCCTAATTCTTATACTAGTTCTTTTACCAATGATCAACAGAATCATTCGGGTCGTACTTTAAGTAAAAATAACTTACCTAATCTTAATACTAATTCTTATACTAGTTCTTTTACCAATGATCAACAGAATCATTCGGGTCGTACCTTAAGTAGAAATAACTTACCAAATCTTATTCCTAATTCTTATACCAAATCTTATACCAATGATCGACAGGATCATTCGGGTCCTAATTTAAATAAACATAAATTACCAAATCTTAGTACTAAGTCTTATCCTAAATCTATTACTAGTTCGTATACCAATGATCAACTTAATCATTCGGGTCTTACTTCGAGTCAAAGTAACTCACTTAATCTTAAAACTAGATCTTACACTGAATCCTATAAAATACCTCAGAATAATCTGAGTCTTACTCGTACTAATTCTAAGTCTTTATCTCAAAACGATTCAAACGTCACCAAATCTCAATCTTGTGTTCTTGATGAGGTCAATATAGTGCCAGAGAACTCAAAAGTTTCTGTGCCTATTTTTGAAACGAGTATTAATAAATACAGAATCTCTTTACCTTTTACTTATCTCGTTACGAATTGTTCGCAAAAGCCTCTTAGCTTTCTTATCGACACCGGTTCGAGTGTCAGTATCGTAAAAAAATCTAGTTTGTCAACTAAACCTCGATTAACTGAGGAAATAATCCGCCTCAAGGGTATCAATAACTCTGGATCTTATAATGAAACCTTGGGTGCCTTTGACCTAGAGCTTCAGTTGTGTAAAGAAACATTGTTGCACAAGTTTCATGTCATTACAGATGATATAAATCTCAAATATGACGGTATAATTGGTACTGATCTCTTTCGTATTCATAACGCCAATATAAATTACGATTCTAAGTACTTAAATTTGCGAGGTCATAATCTACCGATTTACTTCGAGAGTAAGACTTACATCATACCGGCGCGTTGTGAAACAGTAATCGAGTGCATGGTGTCGAATGATATCTCGGAATTGCATAACTTACGCGAAGCGCTTGTTTTAGATCACGTAATTAGTGAAGGCGTTTATTTAGCGAACTGTATAGTTAGTCTAAAACCAAATAATCGAGTCAATATCTCAGTTTTAAACACCACTGAATCTGAAATTCGTATTCAAGACTTCAAGGTCACTTTAACTCCTTTAGAATTCCCTGAGTCCCATGAATCTCACGAGATAGTTAACACAGTTTCCTCATCTCCATCTGATCGACGAGAACGCATCTTGGATTTAATTAGACACGATCATCTTAACTCGGAAGAAAGTCAAGCCCTATTAGAATGTTGCGCAGATTTTACCGATATCTTCTATCTTGAGGGAGACCCCCTCACTAGTACAAATGCAATTCAGCACTCTATTAATACAGGCAATGCGCCGCCTATCAATGTAAAATCATACCGTTTTCCCGAGTGTCACAAAGACGAAGTTGACAAACAAATTAGAAAGATGCTCGATCAAAACATCATCCGACCTTCAACCTCTCCTTGGAGCGCACCTGTTTGGGTGGTCCCGAAAAAGATGGACGCCTCAGGGCAAAGAAAGTGGCGCATCGTCATAGATTACCGACGACTTAACGACGTCACCGTAAACGAAGTTTATCCCATCCCTCTTATTTCAGACATCCTAGACCAATTAGGCAATTCTAAATATTTTAGTGTTCTCGATCTAATTTCTGGTTTTCACCAAATAAAAATCAATCCTGCTGACGCTGCGAAAACTGGTTTCACCGTAATCAACACAAATGGTACCTCAGGTCATTATGAGTTTACTAGAATGCCGTTTGGGCTTAAAAATGCCCCTGCAACCTTCCAACGGCTTATGAACACTGTGTTATCGGGTCTTCAAGGTCTGCACTGCTATGTCTACCTCGATGACTGTATAATCTATGCAAATTCCCTGCCTTCTATGATGGAAAAGCTCCGCCTAGTTTTCGAAAGACTCCGTCAATTTAATTTAAAACTACAGCCCGATAAATGTGAGTTCTTAAGACGTGAAGTGAACTACTTAGGTCATACTATCACCGATAAAGGTGTCTCTCCAAATCCCGACAAGGTCAAGGCTGTCTCACAATATCCCGTTCCCAAGAATCCTAAAGATGTAAAATCTTTCCTTGGTCTCATCGGTTATTATCGACGATTTATCGAAAATTTCTCGAAAATCACCAAACCTTTAACTTCGCTCTTGAAAAAGGATGCCGCTTTCCATTGGAGTGTGGAACAGCAAACAGCTTTCGATATCCTAAAAGAAAAGTTAACCACCGCTCCTCTCCTCCAATACCCTGATTTTTCTCAACCCTTCCTCGTTACTACAGACGCAAGTAATTACGCCATAGGCGCAGTACTATCCCAAGGGCCAGTTGGCAAGGATAAACCTATCGCGTATGCTTCGCGCACCCTTAATAAAGCAGAAGGTAATTACTCCACGACAGAAAAGGAGTTATTAGCCATATTATTTGCCGTCAAAACTTTCCGTCCCTATCTTTATGGCAATAAATTCAAAATCATCACCGACCATAGGCCCCTCGTGTGGCTTTTCAATGTAAAAGACCCAGGAAGTCGTCTTATTCGCTGGCGTTTAAAGCTGGAAGAATATGACTACGAAATAGTGTATAAACAGGGAAAGCTTAATTCAAATGCCGACGCGTTATCACGTCACCCGGTACTAGTTACTACACGCAGCAACAGCCGTAACGATCACTCTTACGAACAATATTTTAAACTACAATTTACCAAATCTATTCCTCCAACAAATACACAAATCGAGGAACATACTCAAGCTTTACACCTTACCAAATGCAAGCTGATAGCCTGCCCTACATCCCTAGATTTTGATAGTTCAATGCCACATTGCGAAAACATTTTATCTCAAATTGAAAATTCAGCCGAGATGATCGCATCCGAACGCGAACCTGAAACAATATTTACTACATTATCTAATAATAAACAATACTATTTCTTATTCACTAAAGTTCATCATTATGACGAAACTAATTATAAAACAATATATTCTCTTCTAATAAAATTACGTAACACTATGCTAGATCAAAACATAAACGAACCTGAGCTCGCGATATCAGATTTTAGCGAACCGTTTTCTAAGTTAGTCTATACTAAAATATATAACATGTTAAACTTCATCTTCCATAACACTAATATCAAAATACATATTTACAAAAATCAGCTTATTTACCCTACACCCGCTGAAGTACCCAAAATACTTCAGGAAAATCACGACTCACCCATTGCCGGTCACCCAGGTATAAAACGGATGTTAAGTAGAATCAAAGAAGCCTATTACTGGAAGTCCATGCGTCTAGATATAGAAAACTACGTAAAAAATTGTAAACTTTGCCAGATAAATAAACCCTTACGTTGCTCAAATAAAGCACCTATGGAGATTACCTCTACTAGCACTAGACCTCTCGAAAGACTAGCGTTAGATATTGTGGGAACTCTACCAGAAGCTGGTTTGCAGAAATTTAGATTCATCTTGACCTTACAAGATGATTTAACTAAGTTTACCTGTGCTTACCCCATGATTACATCTACTAGCGATGAAGTTGCTCGTAACCTCATACATTTCATGTCACTATTCGGCTTCCCTAAAACTATACTTACCGATCTAGGTACATGTTTCACCTCAGAGCTTTTTAAACAAGTTACAGATATATGTAAGATCAAATCTATTTTCACTACTCCCTATCACCCTCAGTCAAACGGCGCTTTAGAACGCAGCCATGCTACTTTGAAAGAGTATCTAAAATCATTCGTCAATGAGAACCAAAACGACTGGCATTGCTATTTATCAACAGCGTTGTTATCGTATAATACTACACCTCATACCACTACTGGTTTCAGTCCTTTTGAATTGTTATTCGGTTATAAGCCTGTCATCCCAAATTCACTTTACGAAACAAACGGTAACAACACGTATCACGAGTATGTGCGTGCTTTGCAGTACAGAATGAAGTTTAGCCGCGAAAAAGCTTTACAGAACATCGTAAACAGTAAAGAAACATCAAAACGCTACTATGACGAATCAAGCCGTAGTACTTCATATAAGACTGGCGATATGGTATACATAAAACATCACCATAGGCTACGAAAGGCCTTATCCCCTATCTGGAAAGGTCCCTACAAAATTATAAAAACTAATGGTAATCATAACGTCACCGTATGCATTAATCGTAAACATATAAAATATCATACCAATGAAATCAAACCCGCTCACACGTAGTGTTGTCTCTTTTCAGAACGCTATGGCGTCACTGCCACGCAGAGTCTACCTTAACGCCGATAGTACACAGCCCAGGAATTTATTTCGACCCTATTGATACTGTTTATTTTTATAATGATTACTGGAAAATAATAACGCATATAGATATAGTGTCTGTTGAACCGCATCTTAATAATATTGAAAATTTAATTAAATCAACTTTAGACCTATGTATCAGATCGCAATTAACGGAATTTATGCAATGTAAAGACCTCTTCAACCCAGTAGAAATAAATTTGCAAGCTAATTTGATTAAATTAGATTCTTTGTCTCATATCATATCCTCAGATTCACCAAACAGATTTAAAAGATCAATTGAGTTTGGTGGCGAAATACTAAAGTTTTTCTTCGGTACACTAGATGCTGACGATGCACGTAAATACGACGCCGCTATTGACTCATGTCAACAAAGCGAGGATGAGTTGTACAACTTAATGAAAGAGAATATTCATATTGTAAAGTCTAGCATTAACACATTTAATACTACTATTTCAAGGTTAAACAAGAACGAAATTAGATTAACTGCTCAAATTGATAAACTCAATGAGATCTTAACTCAAACCACTAAAAACAATAACGAAGTATTGTATATATCAAAAATAAATAATTTACTTAATGTCATCGAAGGTTCCTTATTAACTATTTCTAATTTTCTAGATTCTGTCTTAAACTCTATTTTATTTGCGAAATCGAATGTTTTACATCCTTCTATAATTACACCTTCTAACTTATTAGTAGAACTAACTAAGCAAACTCATGTCATAAATAAACGATTAGATTTTCCAGCTCCACTCAATATAGAGACTATTCATACAGTCATAGATGTGTCAAAACTAACTGCATATTACTATAAGAAAAGAATTGTATTTGTCATCCAAATTCCTCTTATCTCTCCTATAAAATACAATGTATACAAATTAATACCATTACCTACTCCTTCCGATCAAACCAACCCTAATACTTTTGCCCTTATTCATCCTACAACCCCTTATCTAGCTATTACAGAAGATAGATTAAATTATGCTATGTTATCAAATTTAAATATAAAGGACTGTTTGAAAATAAATAATGAATATTCAATTTGTCAATTGGTAACTATATACTCTAGTGTCTCTAACCCATCTTGCGAGATGAAATTATTAACAGAAGTAGTGTTGTCATTACCTAAAGAGTGTGATTTCCGATTAGTATATGGTCAAATAGATATTTGGCAAAAACTACACAAAAATGAATGGATTTATGTGCAGTCCAACCCAAATAAGTTAACTGTAAAATGCAAAAACGGTCTGAAAGATCTTTCTGTACTTGGTACTGGTTTACTTCAGTTAACCCCTGATTGTATCGGTTATTCGAAAACTCTACAATTTATACCATCGACCACTATGACGTCAATGTATAATAATAACCCATTTACCTTAGATTTTGATATTACTCAAGATAATTGCTGTAATAAATTCGATTTCGTTAACAAAACAATTCCACTGTTATCTCCGTTATCTTTAAGTAACATAGATTTAGATTCTTTAACGCATACTTTTCATAAATTAGATGATTTGGAAATTGAAATTAATAAATACCAAAATCAATCTCATTTTGTTAAATATTCAACATATTATTTAGGATTCACTTACGCATGTATTGTTACAATAATGTTGTTTATTTTATATAAAGTGTATAATTATTTTAATTACAAAAGTCGCTCATCATGTTGCATCCAAATATTTAATCAATGTAACACTAGGAGAAATGTCCAAAATCAAAATAGAATCAGTAATTCTATTGAAATGATTGACCAACACGAACACTCTTTATCTGATAGCGATAACAACTCTCATCATTCATCTAATAGAAACATAAGTAATTTTTGAACCTAGTTCTAAATATATCTCTATCTTATTTAAGCTATGATTCTAAGATGATTATTATATACAATGTCTTATACTAAATCTTATACAATGTCTTATACTAAATCTTATACAATGTCTTATACTAAATCTTATACAATGTCTTATACTAAATCTTATACAATGTCTTATACTAAATCTTATACAATGTCTTATACTAAATCCTATACAATGCCTTATACTAAATCTTATACAATGACTTATACTTAGTCTTAAACAATATCTTAAACTATGTCTTATACTATATCTTTATACTGTGTTGATATAATTTCTTTAATTTTCTCAATGTTTTTGTAAGCCTCATTTTTCTTGAACTCGATTTCGCTCATCTCATCTCTTGAGATAATGCTTCATCTAAAGGGGGGAGATGTTATATCCATAATTAGTTCCTAATTAAATGCTGACATCTGCACTATTTATATTATATATAGGGCCATAAGCCACGCGGCCAACGAGTCGCAGATAGACCGCGAGCCGCAGAAGTCCCGTCGTAGCCGTCGTTAACAAGTCAGACAGATTGTCATTTTTTTTCTAGTAAAGTAAAGTGAGGCATTAGGTGTTTGTGTCTGTGTAAAACTCTATTGCAATAAACTGTGGTTCCAGCTGAAATAAAAGTGTTTTTTTAAAAAGACAATCCGCGGCTGCCGCCTAACAGAACGTAGCACACTCACACTAACGCGCGGGAGGCGAGGACGCTAGCGGGTGGAAGACAGCGCGCGCGGACGTGCCCTGCCTCCACGCCCCGCGTACGTCCCACCGATACCTGATTTTGTGTTCTGCGCAGCGCAATGCGGCTAGGTTCGGAGCGGCCATAAAGTTTGGCGAGTACTGTACGTAGAGAACATTTCATTATCTATATACATATAAATAAAGTTGGAGTGTCTGTTTGTAATATTAAAATAACCGCTTTTTACTAAATGCATATGGATGAATACACGGTACATATAGGTACCGAAATTATTATTTTTTTAATTTTTGTCTGTCTGTCTGTTTTTTCTTGCTAATCTTTGGAACGACTGGTCCGATTTTGACGGGGCATTCATTATGCTGATGTACCAAGGAGTAACTAAGGCTATGAATTAACTGGGTACGCGATATAGTTCCCTCAGGACGCTGGTGAAACCACGAGAAACAGCTAGTACAAATATATACGAAATCTACATAAACCCACCAAACATAGTGTTGTCTCGTTTTATCTTAGGGATATCTCTGTCAGAAAAAATTGATAGGCATAGTTTACTGAATACATTCACCATGGTTTTACTTTATTAGAAATGTTAATCGTGCCAGGGACACCATATTTTTGGCCAAGTTTTGTGGTTCATCTGTTGTCAAATCATTGTGTATCGAACATTATAAGAAAACTTGGTCAGTATTCATGACATTATCTACCGAAAGTTGCTCAACAACATCACTTTTTGCATACAGTCAAATGTCAAAGCCATGGTCATATATATCCCTATACACACTTTCGCATTTATGAGTAGAGAATATTGGTTCAGCTGCTTTAGCGTGAAATTGGTATATACATACATACATTTTCGCATTTATACCTAATATGAGTAGAGATTAGCCAAGGCTGTTACAATAATTATTAGTTTATATATGTAAGCGAACGAAGTAATGACAGTGCATGGTGCACTGTCATTACTTGACAATGACAATGTATAATGTGACAGTACTGACAGATAGCACATGCGCGGCACTCAATTCTTACGGCGCATGCGTCCTTACCATAGAGATATTAAGACTATCACTAGCTTCACTACCTAACAAAAACAATGCCATAGATAATACACTATATACCTACCAGAGATAGATGCGCCACTAAGGTTTTAAATTCATTAAAATGAGTGTACCCAAGCACAGAGATGGCGCTGGCGTAGCGTTTCTCACATCTGGCCCGCTAGATGGAGCTAATTTATGTCACATTATAATATCAATATTATTATAATATAGGATAACTTTAGGATTTAAAATAAAATAACTCAACATTTAATTTCTTCTTTTATTATGTGAATTATAATAACTTAACGCTTGAATTTTTGTTGCATTATTATTACATATATTTGTTTTACCTTTTAGTATTCTGTTGACATTAGTGCACCAGCTGTTTATAATAATATTTATTACACTATCCATTAGAAAATGTTCTACTTCTGTTTTATGAGTTCTACAAGAGAACTGTGAAAAATTACAGAATATATTTGAAATTTGTTTTATTGTACCCTTGAGACATTTTTGATGTGGTTCCTCGTTTAATTTTATTTCAACTACCATGCAAACCTCATCTAAAAACTCGCACAATGCCTCCGATGGATAATTAAGGGATCTTTTTGTGTAATCCCTTTCTAATATATAATCATTGTTATTTGGAGGCCTTGTGCTTACTAAATTCATACGACAAGTGTGGCATTTTTTTGTAAATTTCTGGCATGTTTTCTTTATTATATAGCCAGCAACATACTTTTTTGCCTCTTTACTAGTCGTATTAGTACAATCTGTTTCAGAGGTTTGCATAAAGCGATTTATTATGGAGTCCACATTAACAATATTTGAATGGTATTCTGTTTCTTTGTTCTCTGTAGAATTCAATAACGCTTTCAATGGTTTTAATGCCTTGTTATCGTCTTGCTCGCAATTCGCCCCAACCGAGTGTGACGAAGTTAAATTATTTATTAGTAACGTCTTAAAAGCTCCAGTGAACTGCGAGCAAGTTGGTGATGTATTACGCACCCCATTGCTACGTATATTGCAGAAGAAATTTTCTAATGGATCTTGGTTTATATTTCTTGTCATCAGACTACTTATATTATGTATTTTGTTCAAATATGAAAACATTTCTTTATATACATCGATATTTGCGATCCAATTTTTTATTGATGGCACTTGTTCAAATTTTGTGGACGTAGTGCCATCTCGTAATTTCTTGTCTATTTTAAATCGCATTGATCTGAGGATTGGTAGTGATTCTTCCCATAGCTTGAAATGCGGCGAGTTTCTTTTCAGTGCGCACTTGTACATTTTTTCAGTTTGTTCATAGCAATGGCCATTAAATGAGTCGAAAAGCTTATCTATCAGGAGCAACAAATCTGCTGTGCCAAGACATTCCTTAGGAAGAATATCATGACCTGAAATGAAGGAAATAATGATTACAAGTTGCAATAAAGTAATATTAGTTCTTGTAATTATAAAATCAATATCTTGAAGCCTACCAATACAATCACTGCTTACATTAAACTTTAATGTAAGCAGTAATTGTATTGGTATTCTAAAGCTTTAAGTACTTACCAGCTAAAAATCTCATTGCAGCAGACACCCTTTGACTGAAAACTTGGGCTGCATGCTTCACTTTCATTTTAGGTATTTTTTTACGACATGATTCTCTGTTAATTTATTAATCAGCCTTATGTCGTCTTCCCCTGGATCAGCATCCAGCAGCATTTGCAAGTGATCCCATTTGGCAAATTTGACGACGCCATCCTGAATAAATCGTAAATCCTTAGTGAGCAGATTATTTCTTAACCCTTTTAGAAGGTGTGGCGGGTCAAAAACTGGGAATATTTTGTTTTTGTTATACTCAAACGCTAAACTTTTGAATTCCTTGCCTTCTGTTAAATATTTTCTTTTTGTATCATCTACAAGACTTTCTATTGCACACATGTTTGAGGCAGATTGGTCACATACAGTGGCAACGACTATTAAGCCTGTGCTTTGAACAGCTTTTAGTACATCCAAAATCTGTTTTTTTTAATTCTGCACTCTTTGTTGCGCTCTGGCAGAATGTGAAGGCAATGGGCTGCTTGTATCTTCCTTTGAGACCCTTGAACATAAATACAAGTGCATGGTCTGCAATCTTATTGGTTTTCTGAGGACCGAAATCCTCAAAACCAATTATTTCATCCCAAGTTTTGTGGTAATATAAACCAGGACTTAATTCCACTTCGTCAAATATGAGTGTACATACATTTTTTTCTTGGGGTAATTTTTTTACTGCCTTTTTCAGGTGTTCAATGACAACACTATTTATTCCAGGCTTAATGGTCACTTTGCTGAGAATTTTTTGGATTGTCCGTCTTGAAGGCAATGCAAACAGTCTTTGTAGTAGCTTATAGGCCTTTTGGCTTTGCTTGTATATAGTCAGGCACAATTTTTTTTCTTTATTGGTAAATCTTCGTCCTCTTGGTTTTATTGATGCCTTTCCTAATTGCATACTGGTAAATATAGCTGCAGGTTCAGGCAATTTTTCAACTGCTTTTAAAAATGCTTTACTCTGTGCAAATTTTGCAGCTTGTTGAACTTTTTGGTTAAGGTTCTTGCATTTCTGCCTTAATTTTAAAAGCTTGACCTTCAATTGTGCATGTGATTTCAAAAATTTATTCCGGACAGCATTAATGGTTTCAGTGCCTGAAATAATACACATGATTACTTAATATCCAAAATAAATGATTTAACAACATAAAAAGTACAGTTCCTTTTGTGTAGGCTAGTAACATTTAGATAAAAGATAATACCATATTCACACAACACCCTCCAGTCCCAAACTAAGCAGAGCTTGTACTATGGGTATGTACCTAATTCACTGTAGTGAAGGTGCCTTTTCTCTTTTTTTCACATTTGTATACATATTTGTTAGTTTAAAATATCTATTTTTGTTACTCTAACGCGCAACTGGCGGGTGAACAAGATGCAAAGCTTTAAGTGAGAATTATTGATATATCTGGTTTTAGAATATTAATTTATTTCGTTATTATTATATATATATATATACTTCTATATATTATTATATGTATTTATATTATTATATTTATTAAATGTCAGATATAGACTCAGTCAACGATGATGACACCTTTGTTTCTGCAACAAGTTCAGACGACAGCTTCAAAAGTGTTCCTTCTCTGGGAGACATTCTCCAGTCACAATTCTCAGACGTACCCAAGCTCTTTAATGTAGTCCATATAAATGCGCAAAGTATTCCGGCCCATTTTCCTGATATGCTGGCTAACTTAGACTGCCAAAACATACATGCTGTCCTTGTTTCGGAGTCATGGCTAAAACCATGTCTCCCCTCAGCATCTTACTCTCTTCCAGGGTTCAACCTAATTAGGAATGACCGCACTTTCGGCAGTGGAGGCGGTGTTGCCATATACTTGCGTCAACAAATTCCCTATCACATAGTCACTATGTCTCCACAGCCTCCACAGTCGAATGCTGGCGAGCATCTATTTTTGGAACTTGAACTTCACCATATTAAAGTTCTATTAGGCGTATACTACTCACCTTCTAACCGTGTGAACTATTTTTCTTCATTTGAGCAGATCCTAGAAAACCTCACACCTTTATATAGTCACACTATTATAATGGGTGACTTCAACACATGCCTCCTCAAGCAAGATTCAAGGGCTGCGTCTTTTCGACAAGCTACGGAGTCTTGTAATTTATCAATTTTAACACTGAATGCAACTCACCACTTTCCCAACTGCACTCCTTCTCTTCTTGACCTTATTTTGGTGTCTTCTCCTAGTTTCGTTTACAAGCATGGTCAATGTACGGCAGATGCGTTCTCTTATCACGACCTAGTCTTTGTCTCGTATAAAATACGCCCACCCAAAACAAAGCCTAAGGTTGTCTTGCAGCGCAATTTTAGTGGCATGGATCATGACAAACTTCGTGAGGATGCTGTCAATATAGACTGGGAGTCTTTATATACTTCAGAGTGTATTGAATCCAAAGTTCAGATACTAGTATCAAATCTGATTAATTTATATGACGTGCACGCGCCTATTCGCGCCGTTAAAATAAAACACTTACCAGCACCATGGCTAACAGCAGATATAAAAAACATTATGGCAAAGAAATCCGCCGCTAAAGCAAAATTGAAGCATAAACCTAGCGCTTTCAATCAACAAAAATACGTGGCTATCAGGAATCACTGTAACAAGGTGTGTAGGAAAGCGCAACGCCAACATATTCAAACATCAGTTGAAGACGGTAATCCAGCAAAGGTCTGGCAATTTCTTAAATCCTTGGGAGTTGGTAAGGCACGGCAACAAACAATTCCAAACAATATTAACCTCGATTCTCTTAATACTCATTTCACTACTTCGTCCAAATTTGATGGAATTACAAAAAGAACCACTTTAGAATATCTTTCATCTTTGCCAACCCCAAATTATTCTCCCTTTATCTTCAATCAATTTTCCGCTTGTGACGTTAAGAAGAGCATACTGGCAGTGACGTCCAATGCAGTCGGCAACGATTGTGTCAGCCGCAAAATGATCCTTCCCATCCTAGATGAAATTCTTCCAGTCCTATGTCACATCCTTAACCATTCCATAGCCCGTGGTGTCTTTCCATCAAGTTGGAAAGATGCACTAATAATTCCTTTACCTAAGAAGTCCAAACCCAGCTCCTTCTCCGATTATCGACCCATTTCCATACTACCTTTCCTATCAAAAGTCCTTGAACGTCTTGTTCACTCTCAACTTAGCTCCTTCCTACATAAACATGCGCTCCTAAATCCCTATCAATCTGGTTTCCGCCCCGGGCACAGTACTGTCACTGCATTGGTTCGTGTAACAGATGACATTAGGCTGGGTATGGATAGTGGCAATCTGACGGTTTTGACCCTACTTGATTTTAGTAATGCGTTTAATACCGTAGATTTTCACATTATACTTGGCATATTACGCTCTCTTAACGTATCTCCAACGGCAATTGACTGGTTTCACAGTTACCTGTTTGGTCGCCGGCAACGTATACGCATCGAAGACACTTATTCCACTTGGTCTAACACAAATGCCGGTGTGCCACAGGGGGGCGTGCTATCTCCTTTACTCTTCGCAATATTTATTAATTCTATCTCAAACCAATTACTTTCATCCTACCACCTTTACGCAGATGATTTGCAAATTTACACACAGGCTCCGTTAAATAAGCTAGCAGAAGCCTGTACTACCATTAGCTCGGACCTGTCGCGTATCTGTGAGTGGACCACGAAATATGGACTTAAGGTAAATCCTGACAAAACACAATTGATTGTTGTCGGCAGCCCCAAACTCGTCTCGAAAATTTGTTGGTCCGAACTGCCACGCATTAGTTTTAACGGAAAGGATCTTCCGTTCAGCAAAACCGTAAGGAATCTAGGTATTTACTTTGATGATACTATGTCATGGAGATCTCAAATCCTAGAAACGAGTCGCAAACTATTTGCATCAGCAGGATCATTGCGTAGATTACGCAACTTCCTTCCAACTGCCACTAAGATTGCGCTTGCTCAAGCTCTGCTTCTGCCTATAATTGACTACGCGGACGTCAGCTATCTTGACCCCACTGAAGAGCAGCTAGATAAACTTGAGCGTCTCCAGAACTTTTGCATACGATTTATATTTGGATTGCGCAAATATGATCACGTTTCAGATTTTCGCAACAAACTCAAGTGGCTGCCAATTCGTCTTCGCAGGAATACTCACATTCTTACATTGTTATATAATGTACTTTTTAATCCCAATTCTCCCTCTTATCTCAAAGAACGCTTTAAGTTCCTCGATGACACACATGTAAAGTCCTTGAGGTCGTCTGAGGATCTAACGCTGGAGATGCCGAAGCATTCCACAAATTACTTCGACAAATCTTTTACTGTTCAGGCTGTGCGACTGTGGAATGCTTTACCAGTGGAGATTCGAAGAGCAAGCACAATAAATATTTTCAAAGACTTGGTAAGGAAGCACTATTTCAAGGATTGACAAATATATCAACTTAATTATCGTCTGAGTTCATCACTTGTATAAACTGTATCTATATTATTTAGTATATTGATATATATTTAATTGTATTTGTATAAATTATGTATGTATTTTATGTATGTAAGTAAAAGGTATATTTATTTATGTATATATGTGTATCTTATTTAGGATAATCTTATTCATAATTATTTCACTTTAAAGCTACACCATGCCCACAATAATGCTTTAATCATTCCTGTCCATCCCAAGGTTGCCTGGCAGAGATCGCCCCTGGCGATAAGGCCGCCGTTTGTACATGAAACTTAGCTTTAAGTCACTATATAAAATGTACTTTACTTTGGTGTGCAATAAAGAATACATCTATCTATCTATCTATCTATGGGTACTAGACAATGGCTAAACATACATATATACTTTTTTTTGTAAATATATACATATTATACATAGAAACACCCAGACCAAGCCAAACATCCATTTTCACGCACACAAATGTCTGACTTGAGCGGGAATCGAACCTGCAACCCTCGACATGGCAGCCGGTTACACTACCGATACGCCAACCCGGTCGGCAATATGAATTAATTCATTCGTTGAAATAAATAAATTAATACATACATACATACATACATACATAACGTCACGCCTTTTATCCCCGAAGGGGTAGGCAGAGGTGTATTTCTACACCCACTTTTCGCCAGATATACTTTAGTCCCACGTAATAAGGGGCGAGCCTATTGCCGTACCGGGCACATTTCCAGACTCCGTGCTGCTACTGAGAATTTCGTGACAGAAAAACCCAATAACACTGCCCGACCCAGGAATCGAACCCGGGACCTCCCGATCCCACGCGCACATTTATGCCGCGAGACCAACGAGGCAGTCGTCTAGGGTTTGATGTCGAGTTTTCCGTCTCTACACAAAGATGGTATTTGCATCGTGTTATCCCTTAGTCGCCTCTTACGACACCCACGGGAAGACAGGGGGTGGTGACACTTGTATTCTATGCCGTCAACCACACGGAAAATAAATAAATACATCCAATAATTTAAATACTAGGAGTATTAACTACACTCATCTTGGAAAACATTGAATTTTGCTGTAAAATTAAATAAAACTAAGTCAACTAAATCAGTAAAATGTAATCAGTGTTCAATGTTACCCAAGATATATTAAAACATCATCATCATCATCCTAGCGTTTTTCCCGGTTGCGTCCAAGACTTGGAGCCCGGGGTCCGCTAACTAGTCTAACCAGATGTGACTGAATATTCGCTTTTCCACAGAGCGACTGCCGTCTGACCTCCGCAACCCAAAAATTCCATGGTTGAGACTAGTGTCAGGATATTTGAGGGTACTGACTCCCCGTAACAACTGTCAAAGATCTTCATGACAGCTGGGACCCACAGCTTAACGTGCCTTCCAAAGCACGGGGCAATCGATAATTAACTAATTAATACGCACATAACTTCAAGAAGTCCTAAGAACTTCGAAAAGTCATTGGTGCTGCCGTGGATTCGAACCCGAGACCCTCTGCAAGGCAGTTTGTTGGTCTCTCCACTAGGCTATCGCTGCCGCGCCAAGATATATTATAACATTAATACATAATCACTAGAAACCGAATTATATGCCACTTAAAAAGTTAAAAATATGTATAAATATACCAGAATATGCAATATCATTTAAGAACGCATTAAGTATGCAAGTGCATAACATACAACATGCAAGGACATATAATACGATATCTTGAAATCACATTTCTAAATCCTGTATATGTTTTAATTAAGAACAAAATAGATACTGACTTTTCTTGACTGAAGTATGTTTCTGGGCAATTGCTATAGGTGGATCCTCACATGGCACATTGTTCTTAGATGTTGACCCTTTAAAGAAAATAGTATGCAGTTAATACCTTAAATAGAAATATTTTTTGTAGAGTAGTATTATTATTAAGATATACATAATCCGAGCCCAGGCCCGTTCACACAACATGATTTAACGTCCAATTTGATCAAATCATGTAGTCGATATTAATTGTATTTGGTTGAGTTAAGATGCTATAATGTGTCTCTATCTCTCAAGGTTTAACACCTTGACGATTTGACCTTGAGCGCGCCAATCAGTGCAGCCAACGCCAATCGAGTCGAAATTGAGATTCGAGCTGTTGAACTTGTACTAAGACCCCAGGTAGTCGTAACGTTGATTAAAATCATGTTGTAATAAGTTATTATGAAAAAAAATATCGGAATGTGACAGCCCTGTGAAAATCACGAATGTCTAGACGGGAGCGGCATTTCGCCAGACATCAAAGGAGTTGGACCACTGTATGTTCCTTATGCTGTGATACTATTGTATACATTGTAAAATATTGGTTTTAATTAGCCTCCGCTGTCTGTTTGAAGTAATGAAAAAACCAAGTGATGTATGACAGTACCGAACCCTTTGTGTACAAGTCTGACTTGCACTAGATCAATTAAATTTTCTTATTTTATTACTTTTTCTCATAGCCACAATCAAAGAATGTAATAGTAAAACATTATATATTTACCTTCACCAGAAGTGGTTTCTACATTATCAGATGGTTTATTTTGCTCAACAGAACATGATGTCAACTGAACTTCAAAAGATTGCAAAGCAGTGGAAGTTGTTGATGTAGATGCTGAAATTAAATATAACACAAACGTCAATGATTGTAGGTCAAATCTTAAGATCACTCATTAGTTTTCAAACAAGTACTATTTTTGTATAAAGCAATGGAATATCGAAGTTCTACTATTTAATAACATTTGATGTATCTTTATTTTAATAGCTTTTCATAATTTTCAATGAAATATTAAATTAAGATGCATGTCAATTAAGATTTTTACAAAATCATTATATATATATTCATAGGTGTTGTTGTTATAGTTCTAAATATTATAGGCTACTTACCAAGATTTAATGTTGGAACTGCATTCTTAGTGAGATGACCACTGGCTGTTTTGTAAAAGTGTTCAAAATGATGATCACATATACGTATGTTGTTATATATGTATTGGTCACCCTTTTCTTTGTCTATTTCACTCAAAACTTTCTTCCACTCAACAAATTTTTCCGAATATGGGTATTTCGGAGGTGTGAAGTGATGGACTTTTCCTGAAAGAGAGTAAGTACAAATTTGTAGCTATTATCATAGTCATATACAAAATTCTGGGTCGAAAAGACTACTCACTGGCCAAATTTTGATATATGTGAATTATATAAACCGATTAAGCCTTACCTTTATATGGAAAACATCCAAAATAGCACTTAAAAGCCGACTTTCTAGGCATTTTAAAAGCGTCGTCAAATCCAAATCGCGAGGCAAACAAGGTCCAGTATTCACAGCGTAGGGTCAATCTTTAGTGTATCTTATCACAGGGTCCAAGGGAGAAGCAGGGTCAAAGTTGAAAAAAACACAAAATAGATCACCACGAAAGTTCACGAAACCAGAAACAGAAAAGTTTTGAACTATAACGCACCTAATGTCAGTCAGTCAATATTAACGTTTTGTTTCACATAAAAAAAAATAAGTGAAATAAAAATTATTTGTATAATAACGAGAATATTGTTTTAGATATTAAATAAATTATTAAATAATAAAGACAAAAAATATTATATTTAGGTAAACACCTTAATAATTTAGAGTTTTCGTGTCAACTAGTAAATTAGCGCCATCTATCAGAAGCTTTGTAAAATTATGGCCCAAGTTTGAGTACCCATCTACAAAGATGGCGCTACTTTCTTTGTATACTTTTTTGTGACGGGTTTCACGGCCCCGAACAATGCCTACTTAATAAATTCATCAATGACATTAGTTTGCTTTGCTTGACAGTTGACAGTTAGTCTCGCACGCACCACAGACTTCACCATGGACTTCACCAGTGTTCATCATGTTTCAAGTTCATGCTTAGACAGTGTTGCCAACTCTGATTTTCAAAAATACGTAGATCGGAGGTAAAAAGTACGTAGATCTACGTACTTTTAGTAATATCCTAGATAAAGGGAGATTCTGGCAGGAACCTTAAAAAAGCGCGGAACAGTTTTTTTTTCAATTTTAATTTCTGATTAAATATTCGGTGGTTTTTACTTAGAAGTCAATAAAAAACAATAGTGATAGGTGTGCAAACCCGTGGAAATGGTGGGAAATGAGGGGGGCGGGGATAACCCATAGCGATAACACATAAACGTCCTCGGCTTGAGGCTGGAGACGGAGGAAGTGAAAAGGACTGTTGTAATGGCGGCGGCGGTGAGCATTTTGACTATTCACCGTATCTAAAACCAGAATACAAAAGAATTTATCCTGAAAATGCCTGTGTGTACTTTAAAGTGTTTATAGAAGCTTCCAACAGTAAAGATAGAATAGGCAATAAGAGCCCTATCTATCTGAATCATATATTTTCTAGCGAGATAAAAGGGCTATTCAAAGAATTAACGCCAATAAAATTGCAATAATATTTAAAAAATATAATACGGCCAATAACTTTATTAATAACAGCGCTTTTCTCAACAAACATGGCTTGAAAGCATTTATTCCGGCTGCGCAAATAGAAAAAACAGGCATAATTACATTTGTACCAGCAAACATTTCGAACAAAGAACTATACACAAAACTGTCATCAATTTATGAAATAATAGCTATAAGAAGATTCACAAAGAAGGTAGGACAAGAGCGAATACCACTACAAACAGTTAGCATTACTTTTCTATCGAATATTCTGCCAGACAATGTACAATATGATTTGTTTTCATACCGAGTTTTTGAATATATACCCCCATTACAGCAATGTTTCCGTTGCTTTAAATTTAACCACTCCGCTAGGATATGTAATGGCAAACAAAGATGTTCCATTTGTGGAGGTGAGCATTTATATAAAAGAATGTGATAGATCAACAGAGATCTGCTGTTGCAATTGCAGCGGGCCTCATCTTGCAATTTCGAGATTATGTCCAATTAAGTTAAATAAAATTGTAGAAAAGAAAAATAAGATAACATATGCAAGTGCTACAATTACAAAACAACACTCAAGTAATAACATTGAATTTCCACCCTTGCCACCTCCAAAAATGAAACCAATTAACACTGTAAATAAATCTGTAAATAAGTCTGTACATACATCTGTAAATAAGTCTGTAAATACATCTATAAATAATACTGTACATAGTGTAAATAACTCTAGAGATGTCTCTCCTAAAGTAGACATCAAAGCCCAAATATGTAGTTGCCAACAACGATGTACTTAAGGCCCTGGTACAGACGTTGGTGGAACTGGGTAATAAGAGCGATAATACGCCTACCACTGTAAATACCATTAGGGAAACACTTATTAAAAACCTCAAGTAATGGATCTAAGTCCTAAGACTACAGAACAAAAGGCAGACGGAGCGCGCGGAACACTTGCTTGAGGCCACTAAAGCAAATACAAAATTGAAAAGTGAATACAAACTCGGCTCAGTGCGCTGCGAAGCATCGCACAGTTCACACGCCACGATCAATCCAGCTTTTAAATTCATAAAATGCCGTCTTGCGTTTTTAAACATTGTAAAAGTTGTTTCCAAAAGCAAAAACGGGAAGATGGAATATATTTCACAGATAACTATGGATTATTTGACTGTTTTATAATATTATTTCGATAAAATTCGTATTTCTGCAGAAAATATGTAAGTGTTGCCAGTTTACGTCGACGCCGTTCTCCCTGAATTAGGGAAAATGCACTTGTCAATTGATTATGTAATAATGATGGTCATGTTAATGAAAAATACATTCACGTAATGTAAAATTATATTGTAGATTATCTTTCTTCTTATAAATATAGTAATATAATTTCCATTAGTATATACATTGTTTTGAGTTCGATCCTCAAACGATCCAAATATTCGTGTACACATGGCTCCTCGTCAATCTTTATACACGTTGACCTTTGTACCGTTCTTATGGCGTAGGGAATAAGTATCAAAATCGTAATGCAACTGTTTAACTTGACTTGGCGCCGTGTGTACATTAAGTACAGAAACAGAAATCATTGATTGCAGCCATTATTTATTTTTAATTGCATTTTTGTTTGGTTTTTATTAAATTTATGAATCATAATATTCATAATTTATTGTGTGCATGACAAAATGTTTATAGCTAATTAATATTTAGGACGCAAGCCTATTGCAATTAACCAAACATTTCCAGATACTATACTGAGAATATCTAAACAAAAAATAAACAACATATTCGCCGATCTAAGATCTGAACCCCATGATTGGTATTCGTAAATATATGTAGTTGGTATTATATAAGTATTTCGTCTGGATCGAGGGTATTAATCACAAAACATAATCTATTTATTTCTCAATTTACGAATAAAATTAGTTAAAACTTAACTCAGTACCTACATTTAAGAAATGTTTTTATAAAAGCATACATTAATGGTTTCTTTTATTTAAATCATTTTCACAACAGCATTACATATTAAAAGCATTAATTAAATCCATGGTAAATTCTTCAAAACCGCAAACGAATATAAAATATGTAATATTTTTATATCCGTTTGCAAAAACTATATGCAAGGTAGTGGGAGATTATTCATAATCTGGCAACTTTACACACACATAGGCGCGCGTGTCCGTACAGTGCCAGTCGCCAAATGTCACGCACACAGCTGTCAACATGCCTCACCACAGAGTACATTTAATATATGTGCCTCACTTAGTCGGACGAATACGCTCCATCTGAGTCTTTAATCTGTGTTGCACTAATTCAGGTTGATAGCCAAAGAGATTGGATAATATACATAGAGACCGTCCTAATACTCCCAAATTGAACACAGTCAACTGACGTCTAAGATACAATTTAGACAATATTATGCCATCAAATTATATAACCTTCGTGATTTTTTCTTTTATAACAGTTCTATCATGATTTTGAATTTAGTCGTATAATATTTATATCGACTTTTCAAATGTTGTAAAAAATCTTATCGATATGTCTATCCACCGTATATTTTTACCTCGTTATTTTTTAGATTATATGTGCACGTGATAAAGATTTATAAAATAAGTGGATTGCTGCAGTATGTCGTGGAGAAAATTGGGTGCCTAGAAAGCACCATAGAATTTGTTCCAAGCATTTTACTGCGTAATGTTTTTATAGTAATGACAAATGGCTCCTCCCTTCTAAACATATCAGTGTGAGTGCTTAAATAATTACTTGCTATTATTTAAACTATCAGCAACAGTAATGAATTCCGAAGCTTGTTAGAATCCATCATATTACAAAAAAAAAATAATGCACCTATAGAAAAAATCTGATCTGTCTTTACAAAGACAGTAATATTTAAAGGACAGTAATTTGAAGGTTTGATAAGAATTGTCTGCTTTCATAGTCACGACTACTGAGTGGATATGCATCAAAATAAGGGAATCTTCATTTGAAAGAAATTTTGTTAAATGTCATCTACCCAGAGACCAAAACTTGGTTGGTCTTGTTCGACTAGTGGACTAATAATGTGCCGATCCCAAGATAAAATCGAAGGGCTAGTCTAGCCACAATTTTTTTCTCTCTAAATATTCTGTGTGTCACATGTATGACCGAAAAGTGTCCGATCCCGCACATACATTTTTTATACATAGATTTGTATTACCTACACTATGTAATGAGATAAATTTCAATAAAGTGATGATTGTTAATAACAAACCTTTGGGCACTATTCAAGGTTTTGTCTGATTTATCTATTTTAAGTAAATTTTTATGTTTTTTGCTTGATAAAATCCATGTCGACTATCTCCTATCCTCGTAAAGAATTAATTTGGATATGCCATTGTCAGTTATCATAATGCTTAAGCTATGAGTTTTGCTTTTATCTTAATTATTTGCTTTCTCTAATAAAAATATGTTGTTGAGATTAGAGAGAGAGTAGGGGGTGATGATTTATTTATTTAATATTTATTAATCCCACTTACAGCTTTCATTACAGCTGAAAAACTAACTATAAATAAGTATAATTAAACATTTATGCCGAGGGTGTCGTATGAGGCGACTAAGAGAAACAAGAGAAGGAAATCTCGAAATAAAACCCTATACGAATACGTCTGGCTAGTGTGGTATTATAGTAGGCCAAACCTCCACCACGGAAGGTTAAAGACCAGCAGTGGACTTGAAAAGGCTGTTGATGCGTAAAGAAAAATACCACGAAAATTTGAAAATAACGCCTCGAAAGATTATGTGCTACTGAGTACCCATTTGAAACAAAAATATATAAGTTCCGTTTAAAAATGCAAGTTTGTGTAATAATTATTTAAAGACTGTCCATCAACTAGCGTTCTGACTGCTGTGGACATAAAGTTACGGAATTAAAAATGTATAACATATAAATAATATACTTTACAAGTCCGTTTGATTTTGAACCTATATTGAAACTTTAATCGATATCGATAGCGGATTTCCTCAGTCACTATTAAATTAAAAAGTTACGATATTTGTGTTCAAATTGTCTTTAGCCCTAACTGACAAACATAGTGCCATCTTCTTCTGGCAACTCTAATTTATCATATGAGTGAAGAGTGTAGCTATATTCAATTTGTTCTTAAAAATATCGTTCCTTCCATGCTTCAGTTATTCTTCTGTGTTGATAGCAAATGAACTGTCTACATAGGTATCAGTTGTTTATAATGCACTATGGATTCAATTTTTTTTTCTTTTTGATAATGAGATGCTATGACCATACACGGAAATGCCAAATAAAAATACTGTGAAAAGCATTAAGAATAGTAGGTAGTAGGCTAACCATACATAGTTAAGTGCAATTCTGACAGTGTTTGTTGTCCGAAACCTTGATAGTCTTTAAAACTGTTTAACTTTATCAATGTATTTTTTTTTCTTTTTTTGTATTTTTGTTTTGTTTGTTGCTTTACTTGAATATACACCATACATATATATGAATGTTTACTAAGTCATCATAAGTAATTAATTGATTAAAGTATAATATTTCCTTATAGAACCACTCATAAATATTCTTGAAACCCAAATGTTAAAAAACTCATGGCTCATTTCTCATTAAGTTACAATAAGCCAGACACATAACCGTTTGCCACAACAAAACCTAGGTTTTGGTTTTTATTATCATGCTACAATATTATACTGCATCTAACATTATCAATCTAAGAATTACATTATCAAATGACAAATTATGTACCTACAATATATCTATTTCATTAAAATACAAAATTTCATCTATAAATGCACAAATACCTACTTTCCACCAAGCATTACAACATTGTTACCTACTAGCAAATAATTCAATACATTAAAAATCATATTAAATAGTAGATAGGTGTTAAAGCAACAAAAAAGAGACACAATAACATCTGTAGTTGCAATGATTAACATAAATGGTCAGCCTTACATTACACCTACACAATACTACCTAGGTAACATACCTACAGGAGAAAAAAAAATGTATACATTGCCCACAGTAAATATGCCAAATCCATGCATGGTATACTAAATTAATATGGTAAATACAGCGATTGTTTGATTCTATTAGCATTGCACGAGTGGTGACTGAAAATTTATAGATGGTATTTGAATCATAGAATTTGATTTGCATATGCAACGCCTCAAACTATGGTTAAGTTAAGCAAAATAACACAGTTATTTATTGAACTTCAGCAACCCCATGTGGATGCTAAGTTGATACTAGTCACTACACAGTTGCATGAAAAATATAGACATATCTAAGTACTAAGCTCTTTTAAAACTTGATATACTATGTTGTAATTTTATTCAACGCTATTTGAATAGTGCTTTGAGGCAACATTACATTACATATAGGCATAGGTACATACCTTCCCTTGTATCAAAGAGTTCCGGTAGTATGCACACAATTTAAAACGCATTCAAATGTATAGTTTGTTTCACGATTACATATCTATTAATTGTGATAACTTTAGTTTACTACGGCAAACAAGATAGCACACATTGCGTCTACACTAAGCTCAATTATTTATTAAAAAACTAAGTACCTAGTCATATCTAACCAACCATTTTTATTTGTTCTGAGACAAAGATATCTTTGCCATATAACACAAAACTGCTATTCAGTATCAAATCTAGATATCCTAATATTTGCTTAATAGCAACGTAGACTAATACAATTGTGAATGAGAGCATACCATAACAGCGCAAAACAAGAAACAAATCTATGATAGTGTACTTTAAAATTAAGGAAGCTGTATATTATATTCACAAAGATTTGCCAATTAAAGATTATATTAATGTAATTTTTAGCTTCAACATACAAGTTAGCGGGTATACTGATAAAAGTTCTTTACCTCCCGTGCTAGTCAAATGACTGTGTTACGGCAATGTTAGGATTCTCGCTACAGAAATACCAGCTTTAAGAAAACTGATTAAGGACAGTTTTTGTTAATGTTTGTTATATATATTGCATTCCAAATTTTGAACGGAAAGACACGAAAATGACAAGTCATAAAAATATCGCTAGATATTTTAACGCCGGTACATGCGTAAAATAGGTCCCTACTAGATCGGTAGATCGTGTTATAACCTTGAAATGAGGCACACTTGGGTGACAAGGTGAAATATCATAATATTGTTAACATTTTAGACAGAATGCTTTTTTATTATAGCGCCATCTCTTCTTTTTAATTTAAAATAACATTGCTTACAAAATGAGACGTAAGATGTCGCTACCATCGACTCCCATTTTTTCGTCGCTAGCGCCATCTGTTGTATTATTTACGGTATTAACAAGTACTTATAAAAATAGAGGTCTAATAATAAGGATCTAACGTGGCCAATGTTTATGGACGACTTGCGGCATCTGTACTGGTATTGTCTTATCTGTGCTTGTACAAAGGCACACTACTTACAATACACCACACACTCACCACACACACCCCGGGCGTGGTGTGCGCGGCGGTGGCGTGCGTGTGCGGCGTGCGCTGCGCGCTGTCGCTGTGCCGCGCGCGCCTTTATGTATTGTATAGGTAATACACATTAATGCCGCGCAGAGAAAGTATATAATATGATATTATATCTATATTTTCTTTTTTTTTTATTATGTATAGGTAATACACATTAACGCCGCGCAGAAAAAGTATATATATGATATCTAATATATAAAATTCTCGTGTCACAGTTTTCGTTCCCATACTCCTCCGAAACGGCTTGACCGATTTTGATGAAATTTTTTGTGCTTATCCGGTATCTATGAGAATCGGCCAACATCTATTTTTCAAAAAAAGAAAAAAAAATAATTTTGCAAAACAACGTTTGCCGGGTCAGCTAGTTATATCTATATAAATGTACATTGCGGGAAATTCGATGATCAAACTCTTAATATTATTTTGGTGTGTAATTACACTATTAATACCTAATTATTTATACGTATTATTTATACCTAGATATTTTCTTTTTATAGAGAAGAAAAGCATAAACTTGAATTAATATCAGAGAAAAAATACTGCATAAATAAATAATTATAATTGCATAAGTTGATAAAAAATGCTATGCAATAGCTTTACCGCGGCAGTCTCCGAGTGCCACACGTCTTTTTTTTAAGTACTTCCACAGCGATTGGCTGATCAGACCTATCACTTGGTGGAGTCTCATTAATTTGTTCGTAGTGAATACGAGTCATAGTTAGATATTTACGTTGATTTCTAGTTAAAACACTGACAACGTTATTTTGTATATCTTTCAAGACTTAACATGTTACAGAAATTCGACTCAATGCATCTGCAGCTACATTGTTTCGACCTGGAACATATACGACCTCAAAATCATATTCCTCAAGGTATAAACGAAATTTCGTTAATCTACTAGAAGGGTCCTTTAAATTAAATAAATAAATAAGTGGTCTATGGTCAGTATAAATTTTGAATTTCCTGCCATATAAATATGGTTTAAAGTGGTTTATAGCCCAAGCGATAGCAAGTAAATCTAATTCTATTATAGGATATCTCGTCTCGGCAGGTTTCAAATTACGGCTAGCATAAGCGACAACTTTTCCATTACTGTTTGATAATACTGCACCTAAACCTATTTTTGACGAATACGTTTGCAATTCAAAAATATTATTTTCCGAAAAATTTGGATACTCTAAAACTGGTGGATTCATAAGAGCTAATTTTAAATTTTCAAAGGCCGATTGACATTCTGATGACCAAATAAATTTCACACCTTTTTTACATAGGTAATACATTCACGGGATAAACAATATCAGAAAAACATAGTATAAAGCGTCTGTAATAATTTGCGAACGCAACAAAACGTTTTACGTCGTCTGCGCAGGTAGGTATTGGATAGTTGCGCATTGTTTCTATTTTAGAAGGATCTGGGAAAATGCCTTCTGATGTTATCTTATGACCTAAGTAAACGATTTCATGCCTTAAAAATTCACATTTTAACGGATTCAATGTTAAATTAATTTCTCGTAAACCATTTAATATACTAATTAAGTTTTTATTATGATGAGACAGCGATTTCCCGATGACAATGCAATCGTCTAAATAAATAAAGCACTTATTATAGTTAAGACCTGCCATTGCTATGGTCATTAGCCTTGAAAACACACTAGGACTTGTTTTGAGACCCATAGGACAACGTTTCATTTGATACTGCCTTCCTGCTGTAAAAGCTGTACATTTACGAGAACTTTTATCTAAAGATAATTTATACATTTTGTCTAAACTGAAAGATGTGTATTTTCGGCTATTTTCGCTAAGTGAAAGTTGATAATAACTTTGGGAAAGATCGAGTTTCGAAAAATATATACTGCCTGATAATGAATCTAAAATCTCCATTATGTTGGGCAACGGGAATTTGTCATCTAGAATTTTCATATTTAAATGGCGGTAATCGATAACAAGCCTCCATTTCTTATCATCTGATTTATCTCCCTTTTTTGGCACTAACAACTAATGATGTTCGAATCTGCTATTTATCAATCGCATGCTATGAACTATATGCTAATTTTTTTAGCATGTTATAATAAATGCTATAATATAGCATGCTATCGTGCGGAGCGTCAACACCCTTCGTGTGACCGCTAGTTTTAGCACTTGTAGGTACGATTTAGCGCGCTGTCGCGCTATCCATATTTGAACGTAGGTTAATATAGCGTCGACGAACATGCTATTTGCCTAACAAGTCTGAAGACTTAACGCGTGGGGCAGATAACATGGTGAACTGTAATGTAACACATGAATAAAGAATACATATAGATATTTGTACATTTCTTCTAAGTATAAAATCTAATCATTATGCACAACAAACTAATTAATAACCAACTAATTAATAATAAATAAGTCAATTAATTTTCCTTCATACTTATCAGGCTTTAGGGCTGTATATAATTATATTGAGTTATTTAAATCATTTTAACACGCATGTTACACAGATCATTCATAGATACACAGTATTACGTGTCCTATCACAGTTTTTTAAAATCAAACACAAAACACTTAACTTTTGAGAACGTAAAATAACTCGCGTACTTATATGCCTACTTAAATCGCGCGAGCCGTCGAACAGCTAAAATTCACACGCTACGCACGTTCACGTCTGGCTGCTCGCGATAGCACGCGAAGACTGATCGCAAATATCGCAATTCGCAGCGCTGCGAACGTGCGAAGTGCGATGCGCCGTCGCGTCGTCGGCGCGATGTTTGATTCTATATGCTATATGCTATTTTTAGCACGAACGAGAGCGGAATGAACTTGCTATTAGATGCGAAATAAAATTAGCGTGCTGTGCTATTGTGCTATATGCTATATTATCCACCATTACTAACAACACGGGACTCGACCACTCAGAGGTGGTTTCCTCAATAATATTGTAGCGTATGACCGGTACCTACCGAGTGTACGTCATAATACCGTCCATACGCTCGGCCAATCAGGGAAGGCCATCGTCCGCGCTCGTAAGTTTTGCCCTTATTTGGTAATGCGCCGACACCAACGCTGATGGAGGGATAAAGGGGCCGACAGAGAGGCCGTCACCGCTACTCTACACTAACCTACTACCGCTACTCTATTCTATATCGCTATATCCATATACATTCTACGTGTATCCTGGTCCCAGCTGTGGGTGAGTTACTACATTTACTGCGTTAGCGTACTGCCCATCTCTCTACCTGCTAGCTGAGGCCGGCTGACGCCGCCTGCCTGACTCTATTGGTTGTGGCTTTCCTCATGCTGTTTCCCTTCAGGTTCCAGGTTCACCTTAAGGCGCCGGGCTACGCTACCTAGACCGCTACACCTGCTGCATCGCCTTCGGCGTCACCTCTGCCGAAGAGTCTGGCCTGCCCCGCTCATCGCACACACACCGCCGGCGCCTGCCAGCTGAGCCAACGGCCGCTACGCGCAGCCCTTCGAGCAACCTGCCCTGCACACTACCGGAGGGAACAGCGTGGGAGACTGCAGCCCTTAGTGTTCAGGCCAGTGTCGTGTTCAGGGCCGGATTTAAGGGGGGGCAGGCGGGGCAATGGCCCCGGGGCCCCCACAAGAAGGGGGCCCCCACAACAGAAACCACCTCCGAGTTTTTTTTGACACATTATTGTCCACATAATTAGCAATTATACTAACTCGCACAAACTTGATGATGTTGTTCTAGAATAGTACAACAAAATATCGGCATTTGTTTACTTCAATCCGTAAAACATTCATGCCATGAAGTTGAAAATCGTAATTCCAAATTCATCTTTCAAAAACCAGTGGTCATTATTAAATTTTTTATACCAAATAGATAAAACTCAACTAGACAGAAATTGCCTATACCTATTTTGTAATAAAGTCAAACACATATTTTTATTTAATAAAATGGGGAATCAATTGTCTAAAATCCATAATTAATTAGCTTAAGGATTGAAGTATGTAATTGTCCTTATATTAATATATTTCCAAAATCAACCAAATAATCGCCATAACATAAAACGCTAAAAGATAGGATACTAGATATCTTCTTAGTCTTCATTCATTAGACGAAATCAGTGGATCACCGCGAAATGGCAATATCCTGGTTATTTTGGAATTGCTAACTGAGTACGAACTAATGTTGGCTACTCATTTAAACCAGCATGCAAACAAATACAGAACAAACAAAGACAATGTTTCCTCAACGGTATGCGAAGAGCTGATAAGTTCCATGGATAATCAAGTACTTAATGCAATCGTAACAAGGATAAAATCTAAGTACTATTCGGTTTCAGCGGATTGTACTTCCGATGAATCTCATATCGATCAACTTACAATAGTTCTTCGATATATTGAAGGATCGATGTTTGGTTCGGCGATACACCGAAACCAAAGTAGGTTCTAGGCGACTTGGGAAGGATTAATGGACTGTATACAAAGGATAGCGGGTTTTAGCCGCCTAGGATTGGAGTGGGAGAGATGATTGTGAGTGGGTATAGGATATTCCAAGGATGGAGGGCACTTACCTTATACGGCGATCTTCTTCGTCTCAGAAGGGCAGTCTCCTGGTGGTTTCGTGCTGCAGCTACTTGATTCACTCACTACACAGTCACTTCCACTTGCGAGCGGTTTTATAAGAGGTAATAACTACAGCGGGAGCGGCGCGGTGATACGGTATGGCGTACGCGTATCGCGAATCGAATGTTCTTGAAAGTTCTGGACTGCCTCTCGCGTCGACGTTCCACGGCGACCAATCCGCGGAAGGCAGTGCCCCTTCTTCGGGAATGGGAGACAGGGACGGAAATATGATATCGCTCGCACTAGAACAGCATGGAACGATTGACGTTGATGCGATTAGTTATAGATAGGAAGGTAGATGGCGCTACCATATGCCCCCGGCCCTAAAGGGTTGCCTTTAAAAAAAAAATAGCATTGAACTTAGCTATGTTGGGTGTACTACCGCATAACCCA